>CM077034.1:206093050-206499717 GCA_039090855.1 Macrothele yani | reverse complement strand
CTCCAATCAAAAAAATCCCCTCCGAGGGACATTTGGTTATTAGTTACACTCAAGTTGGTTAAAGATTGATCACTTTTTCCAATTGATTCCGCATCGTCACGAATATTTCTCACAGTGGATTCACGAAGGTCCCAAAGCACGCTGAATGTCAACATTACGCTCTTTTTTCTCACCAGCGATTCCAGAACTTCTAACTTTATTGCTAAGGAATACGACCTTCGTACCGCCTCTTTCCCTCGAAAGGCCCACTTTCTTTCTTTTTTGGCTGACATCCTACATCCTATAACATGCTGCTGGCTTCACAGCTCTATTGATCTGATCTGAGCGAGCACTGACGTCTTAACAAAAACAGTAAAAGATGCGCGTCAAAATATGCAAACCACTATTGTTTCTTTGTATGGTATTAACAGATGCCACCACTGAATCGCGTAAATCCGGAAAAACGCATAACAGAAACCGCAAATACGGATATCTACCTGAACGCTAGATCGTTGGAAATATCATGTAATCGGTTTAATTTCTAACTGGGCAGAATGCAAACTCTCTCAACAAAAGCTAATTTTGGGTAAGTTTCTCGTAAAGAAGATTTAAAAAATGTTTTACCGAAAGTTTTTAAGAATTATGCATTCCATTTTATTTATTAAAAGGTTTCATAAACTTAGAAACTTGTAAACGAAGCGATTTTATCATATAATGTGCATAAATGGAATTTGGAACAAGAATTTGTAAAGCTGACAATGCTATTGAAATAGTCCGGTTTTACCGCATTTCTTAATTCCAGATAATGTGGAAGTCTTTTTTTGTGTAAATTAAGATAACCAAAACTCTTCTATGGTAAATTAGAAAATGTTTATATAATGTTTCAATTTATGTTACACGTTCAAAGAAAATTCACAGTATTCAAGTCGTTTTTGGGTTTCATTTCTGCTTAAGAAAGTGTTTTTCGTTCTAATAAATACGGTACATTAGTCCAAAATTTAGTGTGAATTACTTATTTCAAGAAGCTGTCCAGATGGGCAGCTTTTTTTAAAAAGGAATAGTTATTTACTTTTTCTGGAAATTCTGGGTCCGCGTTGCTTTCATTCTGGCGTTTCCAATAAACTTGAAATACTTTTTTTTTCTGTTCGCACAAAAATATGCTAAGTCCCGAAATTGTAAACATATTGTTTTATTGAGTTATTAATGAGAAAAATAATAGTACATGTGAGAGATAGTTCACCATTCATATTTATGACATGAACATCAGAAACGGAGAGGGAGATTTAAGTGTTGAGCATCGAAACGGAGAGGGAGATTTAAGAATACTTTAAAAATGGCAACGAAATTTTTTTGAAGATTTTTTTTTGGCATGCAGTCCTTCATGTAGTCAACTTAATCACTTGAATCCAGAAAATTATAAAAACACATGCTCATGTATATATTTTTTTCTTTTTACCTCTTTGGTATTAAGCGAGGAAATACAGAACACATTTTATACGCTAGAAATATACTTGCATTCAAATATGCCATTTCAAAGTCTGAAATAATTCATTATTAAACTAATGCATTCCACAAAATGTTAAGATACTGAGTACTTCGTTTTATCATAATTTATTTGAAGTCAGATTAATTGAACGTATCAGTTCTTAATTCACAACAAAAATAAATAGGCATGAAAATTGTCAAGAAAATCTCAAACTGAACAGGAGCGAAAGCGAATAGTTTGTGGTCTTGCTTACTTTAAAGAAAAAAACAAATTTTATTTTACTGGTAATCCCATCCGGACAGGGCTACATTCCTTATTGGTTTTGAGCTGGGCTCGGAACTTTAAAAAAACGGCTTAGCTTTTACTTAGAGCGCATTTGTTAGAGTTTCGTTTTATATCATCCGACGAGAGGTGGCGTTACAGCTAATGTGCTAAAGTTGGAGACGCTTGCAACCTTCATCCAATGGGTGACTAAAATGACAAAATCACGTCAAATTTTGTCATTTTAGTCACAAATTGGATGAAGGTTGCAAGCGTCTCCAACTTTAGCGCATTAGCTGTAACGCCACCTCTCGTCGGATGATATAAAACGAAACTCTAACAAATGCGCTCTAAGTAAAAGCTAAAGCCGTTTTTTTAAAGTTCCGAGCCCAGCTCAAAACCAATAAGGAATGTAGCCGTGTCCTGAAGGGATTACCAGTACCATGAAATTTGTTTTTTCCTTTAAAGTAAGCAGAGACCACAAACTATTCGTTTTTTGCTCCTGTTTAGTTTGAGATTTTCTTGACAATTTTCATGCCTATTTATTTTTGTTGTGAATTTAAGGATGAAGTTTTCTGCCTTCATCCATAAAGGCGGTATTAAAAGCACTTTACACAAGAACTTACAAATTCTAATACGAAATAATACAGGTTTCAAAAACCGCTACTGAAAATTATACTGTGAAGGATGGAAGCTATGTCCTTCAATGTTATTATTGGCAGTGAATCACTTATAAGTAATGACAATATTATTTCACATATTTTTCAAATTGTTTTATATGCATGCATGTCATGTATATGAAAAATGCATGGCACGCATGAATATAAATTATTTCATTCAAATTGTTTTTTATTCATTCTGCTGTTTTTAACGTTTGTCGTTATTACTTCCCAACTTGTTCTCTCAATGAAGATTTTCGTATACTATTGTTATTTTTATTTGTTTAAAATAAATATTAGAATGAATCTATAACTACTATTTACAGCAGCAAAATACTGCCCTTCACGTGTTTATACCAGCAAATTTAAGCAGAAGTCAATAGGTTCCTGGTAATATTAACTAATAACAAACTACAAGCAGCACAATCAAAAGGACTTACCCCAACTTTGAAAAGCAGGCCTACAAACATTGTCGTCCGGCTTTCGAGGCATAATATTCGCCGAAACATGTTTGTATGCTGGTAGCATTGGCAGAATGTAGATATGTTCCGTGGTTTTGTCATTTTCAACTTTTTTACCTTTGTTGGTTTTACTTTTCAATCGATTTTGATTTTCTCATTTCATTTGAATTTCACCATTTCGTACTTGGTTTAGTGCCGTTTCATTCCCGTTTTACTCAATTAATCGTTTTACCGTTCGTTGTAATTGTCTTTTCGACTGCTGATATACGTTCACTAGCAGAGGATGTTTTCACTGTTTGTGTGATATATGTCTTTTCGACTGCTGATATACGTTCACTAGCAGAGGAAGCGGGACGACAATGGTGTAGGCCTACTTTTCAAAGTTGGGGTAAGTAGTTTTGATTGTGCTGCTTGTAGTTTGCTTTTGTTAATATTACCAGGAGACTGTTGACTTCTGCTCAAAATTGCTAGTATAAACACGTGAAGAACAGTATTTTGCTACTGTAAATATCAGTTATGGATTAATTTCCTTAGCCACGTAGTATTCGCTATGTGCATTTATGCACTTAGGACTTTATAGTTAAAATAATTAGAAGTCGTAGTTTAAATATTGTTTTTCCTCATTTTGAAATCATTTCTTGTATTTACATTGGGCCAGTGACGTATACAAAAAATCAAGGTGATTTATGTAACTGAACCAAGTAAGAGAATAAACTGAACTACATTCATTACATTGGCAACCCTCCAATAAATATTAGTTTTCCAAGAAGTTCCGTGGGTCGCTCCGGTTTGCTTACATTACAACTGCTGAAACACAGTGTCACTGGGCAAAAGAAACTTACACTGCGGCTACAGACCTTGCGATGCATTTCTTTAAAATTGGAATAATTTTAGGCTAATTATTTGCAAAATCATAGTAAAATAACAAGATTTCTTTTATAAAAAGAAAATTTTGAAATATAGATAAGTTTCCTTTTTGATTATCCCATTAAATTTCTTCTTGTGATTGAGCTGTTTTTTAGTTCCTTTTTTTTTTATGTTTTGTTTTTGTTTAGGGTTCAGCGACCACCGTGAGCAACTTAATAAGGAAAAGGTGATCACCACTCCCAACTGTAGGGCCACTCATCTCTAGGAAAGCCATAGAGACAGTGTTCTAAGACAACACAACATCTGTTCCTTCAGGGGTTTCAGTTTCCTGGCGTTTTTTTTTGTTTTTTTTTATTGAAGGTTTAACGACCGCCGTGAGCAACTCAATGGGCTATAAGCAATCGCCCGTCCCTAATTTAGGGTCACTGGTTCCAGGGAAGGGAGAGAGCCAGTGCCGTAAGACAAACACAACATTCATGCCTCACCGGTATTCGAACCCGGACCCCGTTCGGACGAATGATCAGAGGCCATCGCTTAGACCACTGCGCCACAAGGGCTGCCCTGGCAATTCGAACTATTGGTCAAAAGCTTGCGATTAGATCACTGAGCCACAGGAGCGCTGAGCTGTTTATGGGAACTTATTTTGTTCTTTTTCTTCTTCTGCTGTTACTCAACTTAATTTAGTTGTTACGTGCTTGCCCCGCAGACCCATATAAGATAAACGCAGATAGCTGTGCGAGCACCCGCCATTGTAGTATAGTGAACAGTACTCGGAGCTCCGGAGCCGATAGTTTCGGGTTTGAATCTTGCCCTTGGAATAAAAATCGTGGATAAATTTACTTTTTCACATAGTGCATACAGTTAAAAAATCATGGTTTTAGGAACATAGGGATAAGTTTTAAATAAAATATATGGAGTCTGATAATAAATTATTGTTAATATCAAAAGGGTTTTTATGCGAAGCAATAATTTTTCTACTTTCCTGGCTTGCTGTCATTGTGCATAAAAATATGTAGATATATCATTACTTTCAGTGACTTAGTCCGATCCATTTTTGTTGATGTGTTTCCTTTCTTTTTCTAAGCACCGTGAAGGTTGGTGTTGGTAGGTGTCATACAAATAAAGCGAGCAATACGCAGAATTACCTAAAGAACAAAGAATGAAGCTAGCTTTATTTTATTATTTCATCTACACACTATTTTTTTTTACTCGCAGAAGATATCTTGGTAAAGGGGTGCTAAGCGTGGATCCCATGCGGGCAGCAGATCCCTTCCGGTCACTAGAACGATCCTGTCCGGTTGAAGGACTGCCGGATCGTAGTAGGATTGCTCTCACAACGACTTCTCTACTATTTTTCGAGAGAGATCAATCTATCCCTGCAAAGTCCGCATTTGGACAGTGCAGACAATGGTAGTCAGTTAGCTAACCTCAAGCATGCATCTTTTCAGGCTTTTTTAGCTTCGTGCAGTCCTTGTATACTTTTCTAGTTAAGGTCCATATCTCTGCTCCATGCGTAAGCACTGGAAGGATGCATTCATTAAGCACCTTGCTTTTAAGACATAATGGCATACTGTTCTTTAAAAATGTACTGTTTCTTCCAAAAGCTCTCCACCCAAGTTTTACACGCCTATTAATTTCGTCATCAATGTGATCCTCTATAGATGGCTGCTGCCCAAGATAAATGTAGGTATTGGTTGTTTCAACTTTTCACCATTAATAAATAAATCGGCTTTTCTTGTAAAAGCATTGTACATGACGTTTGTCTTATGAAAGTTCATTTTTAATCCCATTTCATTACTGTGGTCAGTACGTTCTTGGATCATACTATGCAGCTCCGAAGGGGTAGTTGCAAAAATGACTACGTCATCAGCAAAACGAAGGTGAGTTAAATAATCTCTATTAAGCTATCTCCCTTTGTTTTCCAAGTTCAATGATTCAAAGACATTTTGCAATGTGGCATTAAAGAGTTTGGGAGACATGGTGTCACCTCGTCTCACACTTTTTTCAATTTTTATTTGTGCTGTATCCTCAATTATCCGAACTATCGCACTTTCACCTCCATAGATGGTATTAATGATGCTAATATTTGCATCTTCAATACCAAAGGATTTCAAAGCCACTGTAACTGCTGATGGTTTCACAAAATCGAAGGCCGCTTCATAATCAGCAAAGCCATGCATAATGGGAACTCGTATCCCTCTTTCTCTCAATTAGTTCTCTCTGTCCATGGGTATGATCTACAGTGCTGTAGCCACTCCTATATCCCGCTTTGTTTTTGATTGGAGGTTTAACAACAACCATGAGCAACTCAATGGGCTATAATCAGTCGCCCGTCCCTAATTTAGGGTCACTGGTTCCAAGGAATGGAGAGAGCCATTGCCGTAAGACAAACACAACATCCATACCTTACCGGGATTCGCAACCGGACCCCTTTCCGACGAATGTGCAGATGCCATCGCTTAGATCATTGCGCCACTAAGGGAAGTATATCCCGCTTGTTCTCTTAGTTGATCCATGCCTAGTGTTACATTCAAGCGATGTGAAAGAACTTTAGTTAAGGCTTTATAAACTACTAATAGGAGGCTGATGGGCACATAGATTCTAAGGTCCTTAACGTCACTTTTTTTGTAACAGGATCATTCTGGCAGTTCAAATCCTCAGGAATCTTCCCTTCATTGAGACATCTGATGAAAACGTGGGAGAGTGTAGTTTCAATTTTTCCACTTCTTGTATAATGTCCATGGTAATTCCATCTTCTAGTGGAGCTTTTCATTGTCTCATGTTCCTAATTGCATGTGTAGTTTCTGCATTAAAGACTGAAGGGACTTTGATACTGGTACCTGTTGTAATTTCTGAAATAGATGTATCATGCCATTCATATAATTTTGAATAGAAATCTCTCACACTTTTCAAAATCTTGCTTCTATTAGGTTGTCTGAAAGGTCTTTACGTATTTTGGCACTCGATGGTGTTTGCGCGCTTTTGGAAGTACCAGAGGCCTGTGCAGCTCTGTTATCGCTATGGCATTTGACAGGTGTCAGTTCTAGCTGCAGTCTAAAAGAAATAGAGAGCGTTTTGGTTGATTTGCGGAGATTTGACATCACGTTAAAGATGGAAGACCAAACTGTGCATTTCGCCAGATTTTACTGTTTTACTTCCGTAAAGGGAAGAACGCGCGTCGAGCTTGTGAAAAATTGCTTAAAGTGTACGGTGATAATGCTCTACAAGAACATGAGTGCCACCGGTGGTTCGCAAAATTCCGTGCTTGTGATTTTGACCTCAACGATGCTTCTCAGTCCGGGAGGCCAACCGAGGTTCATGACGACCAAATCAAGGCATTGGTCAAGTCAAACCCACGTTATACGACACGAGAAATTGAAGACACATTGCACATCCATCATTCAAGCGTTCACGACCACCTGAAGGAGCTGGGATACGTAAGAAAGCGATGTGTGGGTTCCTCATGAACTCAAAGAAGCTCAATTGACGGCGAGTATAAAAATCTGCGATATGGTCATTAAACGTGAGGAAAACGATCCTTTTTCGAAGCGACTGATAGCTGGTGACGTAAAGTAGATTGTGTACAAAAATGTGCTGCACAAATGGTCTTGGTCCCGACGTGCTGCTTCGCCTCACACGACATCCGAATCAGAGATACATCAGCGGGAAGTTTCTGGTTTCACTGTGGTGGGATTTTAAAGGTGTCGTGTTTTTCGAGCTCCTACCACGGAACCAAACAATCAATTTCGAATGTGTACTGTGTGAAATTGGACAGTTTGAACGAATCCATCATCCAGAAACATCCAAACATCCAGAGCTCGTTCATCATAAAAGTGTTGTGTTCTATCACGACAACGCGAGACCATACACAAGTTTGATCACCAGCCAAAAATAATTGTAGCTTGGGCGGGATGTGTTGCCACACCTAGCATACTCGTCTGACCTTACGCCCTCAGACTTCCATTTTTTTGGCTCTTTTTAACAGTCCTTGCGTGGTATAACCTTCAATTCAGACGAGGCTGTAAATCAGCACCTTGCACAATATTTCGCCACCAAAGACAGGTCCTTCTATGAACGAGGCATTTTGCAGCTCACTGAAAGATGGCAAAAAGGTTATCGAAAAAAAGGTCATTATATAATTAATTGATCTTTGTTATTTCTATCAATAAATGACTTTTCGAAAACATGGCTAAAATACGTCATGACTTTTCCGACAACCCAATATTTCTTGTTGCAATACCATCTTCTTTTCTCAGTGCCATAATCACTTTTTCTTCCCTTACCGAGATATCCTATGGTCTCTTCAGCCTTTGGTTGTGTGCAATTGCTTTTCTCACTAGTTCACAACTGAATTCCTTTATGTCTTCAGAGACGCTTTTCCGTACCGTCCTGTATAACTCTATATATTCCTCTTTGAAAATTACGTCTTCTTTATTTGTCACGTAGAATCCAATATATTATGTATCTAAGAATCTGTAGGCAAATATATTACAAGGAAATGGTAAATTTTCCTATCAGATCGTGGTATTCGTGACGTGCTTATAAATATTTAAATACGTTTTTTCTTTTTTTTGTAATACTGCATATATTTTTCATGTTACCTAAATGAATTCATTTTCTCACGCGTATATGCTATTGTCATAAATATAGCGGAAAATTATGTTCAGTAATATAATAATGCATTAAATGATGTATGTTAATTATAAATTCTAGATTTTCACACTCATAGGGTATCGTGATATAATTGTTCTTGAAAGAAGGACAAGCTAGCTGTATTTAAGAAATGTGTAACAGTAACTCATGGATATGTTTCGTGAAAGAGAAATGTGATAATCTGTAATGGGCGTATCTTTTACATAAATAAAGTAAATATATATATATTAAATTAATGAGCATTTTTTACTCAAATAGTTTTTCTATGGATGAAACGGCTGATTTGCCTAAGAGAAACACCAATGGGGAACAAAATGAGCAATTATGACTTGCGAATACAAAGATTATGTTGAAATTTTCTAAGTAGGTTTCCTCGTACCTACTGAATTTCTAAATAGCAAGAGTAATGAGGACATGCAAACTCTCGGAACTGCCATATGCATTTTGAAATGAAAAATGTATTGGCGAATTGGGTCAAAAAGAAATGGCCCGACTTATTGTTTTGAAAAAAGATATGCCACGTTTCCCAAAAATAATATATGCAGAATCGACGAGGATCAATGGGTCATCAAAGGAACTAATACAAAAGAGCTGAAGCTGGACATTGTATAAAGAAGATATTATAGGAAGCGTGGACGTTATATCACTTTTTTCCATCCATACTGATGAATGAAGCAAAAACCAACCTTATGAAGTATATGTAAAAAAATAAAAAAAAGGTTTACCAAAACGGCGTTAACAAGCATTGAGAGTTCTCTAAATGTAGTTACAAATTATAATTTTTCAGTTTTAATGATTCGGTCTTCAAGAAAAATTGTATTGCACCGGCTGGTTCGCCGATATCAGATATACGCGCGGGGATATAATCAGACCGATGGAGGATAAACGTTTTTGGTTGGATGGATAAAAACCTTAGATACTGATACGGTACGTAGATGACGTGTTTGTCTTATCGCCACACGGAAAAAGATAGTGTAGATGGGTTACTAACTAAGCTAAATGAACTGAATGCAAGCATACAATTTGAATTGATTTTTAAAAATAAGGATAATTACCAATCCCAGATGTGATGGTTAAAAGGACGCATGATAGTGGGTTTAAAACGACAGTGTACTACGAACGTACAGCCATTAGCAATTATATAATTCCAAATTTGTATATTTGATAATAAATAAATATTGAGTTAGAAATAACATTACGCTGTTAAAAAGATTGTAATTTTCCCAATACGATAACAAGTAATTCTCCTTTCTTAATTCATGAGTTAGATTTTCCCATGTTATATGCCCAACTAAAAAAAATCATACATCGAAAAAGTAAAACATTATACGCAAATTAAATATTTGATATCAAATTCTGCTTATGTTTATTACGATAGTTAAAATAAGAAGTAATGTATTTGTTAATGTGATCTAAAAAGTTCACCTAGGTATTGAAAAATGGAATCCAACAAAATATCGTTGTTTTCTGACAAGAACGTTCTTTGTTTGCGGGTTGGCGATGCCAGATAGCACCGTTTATATACCGTGATATACCGTAACCCTACAAACTCTTCACTGTGTCTTTATTCACTTCGTTTTGTGAAGAAAAAGGACGCTATTATTCGAGTGTCTTCCACTGGTAAACAAGGCTCTCCTATAAGGTGGTGAATGTTTTGGGATTTGCTATATATACGTTATGCGGAACGAGAGGGGCGGACGTATTTACTCAATACGCCCGCCTCGTATGAGATTTCAAGCCAGGCTTTAGATTTTATACTGATGGTTTCAGTTGTTTGTAAAAGGAATATCACAAAATCTTACAGTTACATTTATTATAATAACTCAAGGTTTCATGATTTGAATTTTATCTTATTTCCAATCGTTGCTTTTCGACACATTTTAAACTAATACAATTAATTTGTGAAATCAAATAGTGCACTGATGAATTTTTAGTCATTTTGCAGAATCTTAAATTTAATTATCTGAAGTAACACTGTGTAACCCGACTAACTGTTCACTGTGTCTTTATTCATATCGTTTTGTGAAGAAAAAGGACCTTGTAATCTTTAGAGGAATTTCCAATATTTCTACTAAATATTTGTCATCTGAAAAATAAATTTTACCATATCGGCTTTTGTCGTATTACTGAATTACAATAAAGACCATTTTGTTTTTATGAAAGCTGAAAATACTCCAGCGCTTGATCACCTGTTATTTTGAGTTGAGTTATATTTACCCAAATTACTTTTCCCTGTAGTAACATATATATATTAATGGAAACTATCATTGACATACTTGCAGTAATTTATTTTTACATTTATTTATATAAATTAAACAAAACCGGAAGAAATTATGTTGAAAGACAGCGAATATCTAACGACAAATCGCAGTTAGCCTAATGTAGACGGAAAGCGCAATTAATTAGAAATAGTTAAAATGTATATGAAAGCAAGTTTTTATACCGTCAAATATTATTATTCATTGCATCTTCCAATTCACCAATGCCTCATCAGCTGCAATTTAAATGTGGCAGTTGTAAAATTTTGAACTTATATCAATTTTGGTCTACATGTGTGATAAGTATGTGATACCTAATTTTCCATTGGAAATCTACTATGCTTAGTTGAATGCACGGCATTGTCACATGATGGTATTTAACATTTGGTTTCAAAGGTTTCCGAAATTTTTACATGTTTTTTACTGACATGAAAGGCAATATTCTTTGAACACAATTTGTTTCATTTTATTTTGTTATCTGATGGAAGTACGAGTGTGTGCAGTAAATTGTGAAACTACACGATAATTTGACTCTTGATGATGTGAGGAATATTTAGCAATAATGCTTTTTGAATCCTTTGAAGAAGGTTAGGCCCCATCAATGTTTTAGGTATAGTGTATAATAATTTTGTGCTCTGTCTGATTTCTTATGTTTCAAATCTTCAAATATTAATGGCCTTCAGTATTAAACAATCTTAATCCTTTTTTAATTCGCATTTAGCGGTAGATACACGGGCCACGTACTAATTACGACCCTGTATTTAATGTACACATGGTAGTTATCTGATTTCTTAGTAAACGAGTGTTTGCTGCCATGTCTGCAAATCCAAGTGTATAAGGAAAGAAATTTTAATTATTCTGTAATGGTTTTCAACCTAGCCTACGGAAACTAAAAGCATGACGTATTTATTCTTATTATCATTCTGTACCTGAATTCATATAATTTAATTTATGTTCGAATTTTTAAAGTGAATGACATTTAAAGTTTATTTATGAAGATCCCATAGTATCTTCTTTGATTTGAAGGCCACCAGCAATAACAAACAACAACTCTGCGTTCCCTTCGTAATTTTTAGCTGAAATAAAAACTTAAGGATAGTTTAAAACGTTTACATCCAATGTTATCTATATGACAAAATACATTAAAAGTATGTATATTGTTTGAATCTGCAGATACACCATATGATACAAAAGTGATTGCATATTGTAAATAAATAAATAAAGTAGTGTTTATATCAGTAGTATACAAGTCCTGCCTTTGCGGAGATTACAGCAGCCAAGCGTCGAGCTAAACTGTTCACAAGTCCACGGAGTATTGTAACCAGGTTTTTGCTGCATGCCACTTTGAGTAGGTTGACCAACTCTGCAAGTGAAGAAGATCCTGTTGGTCTAGACCTGGCCCGTCGTGCAAATTTATCCCATCGATGTTCAGTAGGTAGGATTTGGCTTCGGGTTCTTAGCAGGCCCGTTACTCTGCAAGACCACATTTTCCTGATGCCATCAATTTGTAACACTGGAAACATGACAATTGGCATTATCGCGTTGAAAGAAACAATCGTTGTGTCCGTACAACTACCGCAGCGTTGGAAGAAATGAGTTATCTCAGATATATCTACACAGCACAGAGTTCATGTTACCGTGAAAAACAATAGGTGGGTACACAGAACCAGCTGAAATAGAACCATAGAATAACTGCACAGCCTCCGTGCTTCACAGTCGGTACTGTACACTTAGGAAGCATATTCATTTGATCAGAATAATAAAAATTCTAGAAGCACGACCATCTGATAGGAATAATGTTATTAAAGATTTACCGATCCAAAACACTTGCAGCCATTTCTCTAATGTCCAATTTTTGTTCTGTTTACACCATACTAGCCGCGTGGCTTTATTGGTCTTTGTGATGAGACGTTTAAGGGCAGCTTTTCGGCGATGATACCCCAGTGCATGGGGTATCATCGCCGAAAAGCTGCCCTTAAACGTCTTCAAAGTATTTTTATGGAGACCAAAACAACAAGAGGCTTTCTTGAACCCATGTGATTTGGCGTGCATTGGTCGGGATCCGGTTTTCTGGATCTCCTTCTGCAGCACTCACCTTTCTCCAGGTAGCAGTTTCGTGGATATTCCGGTTCAACGTGAACTTCTGCAATGTCTGGTCTTCTTTCACTTGTTGACGACAAAGGGCACTGTTGATTAGCTACCTGTCACACATCATCGATGCTTATCATGCTAATACCTTACACTGAGCAGCCTATTATAACGCCCTAAAGGAACTCTCTCTTGCTAGATACACTGGCAGAAAGTGAAACAAGGACACCATATAGAAATTGGCGGACGATCATGAAATTTACATATGTTAATGAGGTCGAGTTTACGTAGGTGTTATGTTATTTTCGGGACCAACCGCAGAGTGCTTACGCCACAGCACGGCATAATATGCAAATTATCGTCAGTGGTATTCAAGGAGTACGGCGAAGTGAATGTAATCAGTCGTCGGTATACGGACACGTGCAAAGACCCTGAAAAACCTACAACGGCTGGACATGGAAGATATGTACGATTTCAGCAGTTATCGGAATTTGAGCGATATCATCTAGTCGGACTCCGCGAGGCCGGGCGGTCGTATCGCCGTATTGCGGAGTGAATTGGACGGGAAGTATCGGTGGTGGTACGATGGTGGCGACGATGGTCCGAGGATCATTCCCACACGAGAAGACGTGGAACCGTGAGTCACAGACGGACAGATGAACGGACAGATCGACGTATAAGAAGAGCGGCGTTGTTAAGCTGAACATCCATTGCGATGCAAATCCGAGCTACCGTTGCACATGAGGTGACTGTGCGAACAAACTGCAACCGTCTACTGGATGCAGGACTACTTGCACGTGTGCCTCTCCCATTTGTACCTCTGACTCCAGCCCACCGTCAGGAATGGCAGCGGTGTGTCGCCAACGTCTGCACTGGAGAACGCAATGGCGATCTGCCGTGTTCAGCGATGAAAGCAGATTCTGCTTGGGAGCCTCCGATGGCTGTATGCGTGTTTGCAGACGCACACAGGAGCGTCTCCACCCTTCTTGCATCCGCCAGCGACACACAGGGCCCACACCTGGTCTCCTTGTGTAGGGAGCGATCAGCTATCACTCCCGTACACAACTAGTGTTTGTACCGGGTACGTTAAACAGCACATCCTAGATCAACAACATCATTCAGCCCGTTGTTGTGCCATTTGTAAGGTCGGTCTATCGTGGTGTTTTCCAGCAAGATAACGCACGCCCACACACGGCACGTGCAACGCAACATGTACTTCAGGGTGTGAGACATCTTTCATGGTCTGCACGTTCACCGTATTAGTCCCCCATTGAGTACGTGTGAGATTTTATGGAACAACGACTTATACGGTCTCCACGGCCAGCCACGACCATCCCAGATTTACGCGTCCAGGTTGAGGATGCTTGGAACTCAATACTCCAAACTTACATCCATTATCTGTACGACAGACTCCATGCCAGAACTGCACAGTGTGACACAGTTCACGGCGGTTCAACCTGATACTAACCATGTTACATGGAAATGTTATTTTTCAGTTTACCAGCAAATACAGCTGTATTTTACCATAATGTTTTGATCACGTTATCTTCTGTATTCCGTTTTTATGCTGTATTAGTTTCGTTGGTATCAGACGTCTCCTTCTCGGTGTGCTTTTTTCGCTTTTCGCCAGTGTATTTTGCCAGAGATCGATTTGAACGTACTACCGTTGCCGTTTCTATAACTTTTTGACCATGTGCCTGATGTGGGAGCAACACACCATTACGCATAAATAGGATGTCTAATTACTATTATCCACGTACTTTAGTATGCTTCCACAAAAGCAGTTTCACGTCCTTGTCTCAATAACCGTAGTTTAAGCCACAACACATTTCAGAATACTGAATTTTCAGTTTGCATTTCTGCACGCTTTGAAGCAAAGTTTAAGGGGAATTTTTGAACTTTAAATAATAGTTGGCTTTTAGCCACTTTTTGTAAATGTTTAACGTAAAGATCCGATTTAAGTTTGAGAAGTATTTTATTGGTAAATAATATTTTTTCTCGAATATATTTTTGAAAACAAATAGTTTTGATGAAAGACAGTGTGCGTGTATGTGTGTGTTATCAGAAGATTTCAATTTGTAGGGGCCGCATACACACTCGTTGTCTGCCGATCCGCTGACACAGTGGTCTAAGCGATGGCTTCTGGTCATTCGTCCGAAAGGGGTCCGGGTCCGAATCCCGGTGAGGCATGGATGTTGTGTTTGTCTTACGGCCCTCGCTCTCCCTTCTCTGGAACCAGTGGCCCTAAATTAGGGACGGGCGACTGCTTATAGCCCATTGAGTGTCTCACGGTGGTGTTGAACCTCCAATAAAAAAACCAAAAACTTGTGGTCTTATTGTATCTCCTTTCTTTAAATATAAACAAAAAATGCAAGTACTAGAGAGCAAACTGGCAGTTTGCTGTCTACATTACTTGACTTAGCCATCTGTTTGATGTGTGAAAGCAAGGAAATCTTGAATTTTTCTATGCAATTGAATTCGGATAACTAGTATAGTTGTACTAACTTATGTACATTTGGTGTACAGATTTTTGCGTTAATAAAATTCAAATATTTTTCATCCATATAAATTTTTTCTATATAAAATACTGCAAATAATACAATGGGAATCGAATATCCATTGTAGCAGCAAATTATTTGATTAACGTGCGTGTTTTCAATATTTGGCCCTAAAAACCGATCATATTCAACTGTACATGGATTCAATTAGATGTCATTTATCTTTTCAATAATTAAATATATCAACCAGCTTAGGGGAATTCTACGATCCTGTTGCTACATGTCCGCGCCAGGACATTGCCTCAGCAATTACGTAAAGTATGGACACATAAAGGGAAAATTTAGACAATATTTTCTCCTGATGCAGAGTTTTGATCTGAATACGAGAAAGAAAAAAACTTTGGTTGGGATCTTTGATTTCAGGTTAGGAAATTTTGTAGACATTAAGCAGTGAGTAGATATAGCAATTGTTATGAGTGGCAGGAGGGACTGACGTCACACGACTTCGAAGTATGCAATATTAGGATGAGATAGAGTTACGGTTGGAGATAAGTAGAATCCTCATAATTAAGCACAGAGGCCACTATTCGGATTTCGAATGCTTAAGAAGCCATTCGAACGAAGGAGGATATTAATCAAATCAAACGTTTCTAACAAGCTGGGATCGAACCGATGTCTATTTCCAGCCAACGAGATGCTCAAATCATTTAAGCTACATGCTGAGCTAAGGGGACCTGTGGAAGTGAGGAGAACATTATGGCATTTTCAGGTAATTCCAATGCTTCTGCAGCCACTGCGCGACCAAGCCATGTACTGTAGCGCACATTTCATTTGAGTGTACCCCATCTATCATGTAACATCATGCATATATTTCATTCTAATTGGTATGCAGTGATGCTTTGATAGCTCATGGTAAAGTCGCAGAATGTAGACGTTCCACCGTACGCTGTATTCGGTATCCATATGATCAACTGATTTTATAAACAGTTTTTATATGCCGATTAAATAATAATGTTTTTATAGGAATTTGAGAACATACTCAAGGTTCTACTTAGATTAATATATTTAATACTATTTTAACTAGGACAACTCTTCTCAGTTCTTTTATTTTTACAGTCATTTCTGACGCCTAGATTGTTATTTAGGCCTGCCCTCAAAAGATTGAAATTGCATCAAATGTTGTTTTTTTTTTTTTTGCACAGAAATTATATGTTTTGTTGCCACGTTCCTCTTGCAGTTGCCAGTTATGTTAAATAAAAACCTTTCACTTATGTATTTCGTAGGTATACCATTTATAATTAAGTTGTTCATAATGCTGTTTGTAATGTTTGAAAGTTCATTGATGAAAGTTTTTTTTTTCTATTTAAAAACATTCTCCAAATAGTCTCTTGTTTTTATGAGGTTCGTAGACAAATAATTTGATATTTTGCCATAAATGTCCATTTCACACATATTTCTTTACATTAAATTATGATGTACTTATTTTGTTCTCATTGAAATCTGTAATATTCCAATAATTGTTTACTGTTTTAATAATGTTTCTTAATTTTACTCTATTTTTAGTATGGTTCGCGCTTTGTGGGTTTTCAGCAAGTTTTCTGTTTCGGTGATTGTGTACTCAGATACATATTTTTTATACAACTCTGGCTCATGGTATCCGTAAGCTGTTTCAGAGGTGCATATGGTTCGCTGCATGAAAAGCAGATCCGCAATAATTATGCTGCCTCCCCAAGCTTGTACTTCTAACGGCAGGCAGTTCTTATGGATAAATCAGTAAAATTTTCATAACATTCTTTCATCACATAGGAAGGCATTAAGCGCAAATGTTTACCATCGAACTAGTGGATTTTACCAAGTTCTCAAGTGTGCACAATTTCTTGTATCCTTTGCAAACCAATTTATCGGTTTTCAGACGAGAAGGATTGAGAACGACCGCCTCAGGGCCGCGATGATCTAAGCTCAGGTTTCTGACCATTCGTCTCAGATGTGACCGGGTCCAAATGCTGGTGAAGCATGGAAGTTGGTTTGACTTGCGGCAATGGCTCTCCCACTTTCCTGGAATCAGTAGTCCTAAATTAGGGATGGGCAACTGCTCATAACCCATCGAGTCGCTCACCGTGGTTTTAAAGCCCCAAACAAAACAAATACAAACGAGCATGAAAAGAGTTGATAACGCATGGGGCATCTAATGTTATAGACATTCAAACATATGGGCATCTTGCTGTATAAGCTGAAATTCTCTTCTCAAAACCGCTGTTGCCCTGTATTCTAACTTGCTGCAGGAAACTCTCCTGTCACGTCACATATTACTTTCCAACTGGTGTTTTCCCTAAACAGAGTCAAAAACTTTCATCACATAGAAAGAACAATATCTGGTCATGTTGTCGTTTATGTATCACGTCCCGTACCATGAATATATTTCATTTTGCATATCCCAAAATATTTTTTTGTTTTTGAGATGCTTGTATGTTGCAATAGTTCAACCTGGCTAGCTCCTTTACCCGCCCCCCCCTCCTAAAACCCCACAGGAAAGACTGACTTAAACTACGTTGTCATGCTAAAATAAGATACCGGAAGTGCACTACAACTTTAACAAACACAAAGTTTTAGATATTAACTCTTTAATTCCAGAAGACATTAGGTTTGAGTAAGAGAGCAACATTTACCTTCAGAGGTCTTTACACACAATAGAAGAGGCACAACGCAATTAACTTGGCCCATACACCTCTCCACGCCTGACGCACTTAACGGCAGGCGGATGAAAACGGAAGTGCAGCATGAAGCAGTTAGCCCAGTCCAATTCGGCCAGAAGCAGTTATCTTGGTCGGCACACCTCTCCTCGGCAAAAGCACTTATTTGCAGACGGAAGAGAACAGAATTTCAGTAAGAAGCAGTCATCCCAGTACTGTTCGGCACGAAGCAGTTATCTTGGTCCAAACAGCTCTCCTCGGCAGACGCACTTATTTGCATACGGATGAGAACAAAATTTCAGGAAGAAGCAGTCAGCCCAGTCCTGTTCTGCACGAAGCAGTTATATTGGCCCATACACCTCTCCTCGGCAGACGCACTTATTTGCAGACGGATGAGAACAGAATTTCAGCAAGAAGCAGTCAGCCCAGTCCAGTTCAGCATGAAGCGCGGTTACACTCAGCATGTCCTATATTCCTCAAACTGCATAACTGCAGCAATGTCATCAAATTCAACTTCAAAAATAACGCAGCAGCGGTTACACGTAGAAGCGAAGCTACTTCCGTTGCTCGCTCTTTAATCTTGCTTCAAACAATAGCCAAGGAACGTGCATCCAAGGCTATGCAAGTACACACGAAGACGGTGAACCGAAGAAGAGGGGCTAAAGCAAAAGTATCTTCAGGCCTTTAGATTTTATTCAACGCCTAATGAATGCATTTCTCTATTTACCCGTAACGTGACAAAGTGTCTGACTATCAAGAATCTTTTAAGGCAACCTAAATCAGGTTTATTTCGAATATTGACTCTCTTAACTCTACGTACGATTCTAACTTCTTCTCAATGAGCTGTCTCCGAAAATAACAGTTGAATTCGTAAGTGTCGTTGGCATATGTCTGACTGCTATATAGCATGTTCTCTATGGTGTTTCTAAATCGCAAATCCGACATGTACCATCCACAGAAGATATATTGCAGTAGAAAATGCTTAGCAATTTAATAAATATTTTTCTTATAGACGCAAATTATGTCACTTACTAGTTACATCAAACAGAGGTCATCGCTCTTTCCACGTTTATAAGTGACTCACGGAAAAATTCTCATTGGTCGCCACCGGGAATCGAATCCAGGGTATTCCAGTTACGCGCCGGATATGCTAACACTGCACCATAGCGGCCTCGAATTCCTTCTGACTCACATACACTAACTTCCAAGCAAATTGGCAGGTTGCTTCTTGGAGCCCAGCACAATACTGGGGATTCACCAGAGTTGGTAAGCAGCAACTTAACAAACAATTAGAAGGCAAATGAATTATTAATACAGATATTTGACGTGGACCATAAATATCAAACCGAGGTCATCGCTCTTTCCACGTTTATAAGTGAGTCTCTGGTGAATCCCTAGCATTTCGCGGGGCTCCAAGAAGCTACCTGCCAATTTGCTTGGCAGTTAGTGTATGTCAGTCTGGAGGAATTCGAGGCCGCTGTGGTACAGCGGAAGCATATTCTGGGCGTAACTGGAAGATCCTGGGTACTATTCCCGATGACGTTCAATGATAATTTTTCCGTGACTCACTTCTAAACGTGGAAAGAGCGATGACCTCAGTTTGATGTTCCTGGTTCACGTCAAATGTCTGTATTACTCATTAGTTAGGTGTGCCCACTTTTATGCACCATATTTATAAATTACCATGGTGATAGGTTTATCGGGACAGCTGATGCTGCTTTCAGAAATATTTCAGGACGTAGACAATAGAGAACCCTAATATAGTAATTAACTATATATATAAATTTTTACCGCAGTATATTACTGCACATAATATAGTACATTTATGATAATAGCATTTGCGCATGGGAAAATAAATTCATTCAGATATTGTAATTACGTATAATGCAGCGCTAAAAAAATGACGTATTTTCAGATTTTATAATGCAAACTGGGAAACAACGAATTGATGTGCGTTATCGTTTTCTCATGTTTTATCCCATTCATATAATTCAGATGTTTATCACGTTTTGTGCTTTGGAAAATCAAATGCATTGAACTAATTGCGTAATTAACGATATTAAACAAAGTCACAATTTGGTTTTCACAGAACAACAAAGCCATTTCCGAATCGGTAAAATGAAGTAAAACTATTCATGATAGAGGTTAATAACTTAGCAAAACATTACTTTTCTCAGTAATATTACAAAACAAATGATTAAACAAGCCGTAAAAGATAGAGAAGGAGTCGAGCTGGAATTCTGTGCTCATGCAATGACTCTTACACAGACGCGATGCACATTCGTTAGCAGTTTAGTCATGGATGATACGAGCATGATATATGTTTGTTTCCTGGTTTTCTTTGTCGTTTCTCCTATTAATGTTTTGATAACCTCTTGTATTATTTTGATATTTCGAATTTGAAATGTCCGTCTCTATATAAAAAATTTTCGAAAATGTGGTTACATTTGTTTATTAAGAAAAAAATGAAAAACCGCCTTAATTCCTTTAAGTTTGGTTTTTCACTTTAGTGATTGCGAAACTGGTTTATATGTCGATGGAAATTTGGTAAAACCTGTTCTAAATATTACAACGTGTAAATTCCCCCTAATTTTTTAACACGTTTTTACCACTTCAGTACAGTATCATTGAAATGGTAACAACATGTATAGTATTTTCTTACAATTACAATATTTTCTTACGGAAACAGATTTCTTATATACAGTAGAGTCTTCAGAATCCGAGGTAATAAAGACCGGAACTAATTCGGATTACTGACAACAAGGATTACGCGAAAATTAAAAACAGGAACACGATTCTGGACGAAGGTGATTAAATATGAACCTAAAACTAGTAGAAAAGGTTTTTAATGATCAACCTAAATGTTAGCAAAAATTATTTAAACAAAGAGTATAACTTATATCATATTAACGAAGAAAGAAGATCATCTATTGCCTTCTGCTTTTTAGCGCAGCATCCTTTTTTTACAGCGCTATCTCTTTATCTTTACAGAAAAAATAACATCAGCTGGCGATTATTCCAGTTGCTGCTCTACGTATTTAAACGCAGTCTCTACAGCCTCCGTACTTCTGCATAAGAAATTATTTTGTCTTGTTCACAGTCTGTTCTCTCTTCATCCGATTCGGAATCCCATTCATTAGTGTGAATAATTGCTTTACCTGTTACTTCTTCCTAGTCATCGCAAGAAAGCCAGTCGGTTACGCAGTTTTCTGGTGCATTCCCTCATACGGGTATCTGTGAAATTAGGATTGTGAGATCGTCTTTTTCAGTGTTTCCTTCATCATCCAAGTGATCATTTTTTCTTCATTTTTGGGCAGATTACGTAAACATTTCGCAAGCATCTGGAATTTGATTTTCACCCATGATTCCTCAAGCCATTAAATCACCTCCTTGATCGAAATTTGTTGTAAACGAACTTTCAAGGGGTCTTCATCGGATTCCTCCATAATATGTGCCGGTAATTGCCTCCCGTACTTCTGTTTGAGGTTATTAATCACCCCTTGGTCCATTGGCTGGATGAGACTGGTAACTCTGGGAGGGAAAAGATTTGGATTTGTCTCCCTAGTAGACAAACCTAAATCTTCTATATCGGGATGTGATTTTATAGTTATCAATTAGAAGTATCGCTTCTCGAGGTACATTGTTTTCCTTTAAATATTTTTCAGTTTCACGCGCAAATGTTTCTAGAAACCACTGTTTGAATATCTCCCTGCTCATCCACGCTTTTCTCTGGTTTTGTACGATACTGGCAGAGCCAGAATTGCGACTTTTCCAAACGCCCGTGGCTTTTTAAATTACCCTATCAAAACTAAGGACAATTCATGAGATCCCTAACACATTGGAACAAGCCATAACTGTTATTCTCTCCTTGCTTTGTTTGATAACGGACGCTGATGCTTCAGATTGAGACACTAAAATTCTGCTAGGGAGTGTTTTAAAGTTAAGTCCCGTTTCGTCACAGTTGTACAATGTTCAGTGGTATAATTTACAGTCAGCATCAAGTCCTTGAGTTTTGTGTGAGAGACATTTGCTGCTTCAAAATCCGTAGATAGTGTCTCACCACAGATGGTTAGCTGTCGAACTCCGAACCTTCTTTTTTCCATAGGTCTAACCACCCGACACTAGCAGAGAAATTGTTGGCTTCATTTAGTTCTCTGCAAAAGTGCAATGCATTTTCATGGAGCATTGGACCTGATCTCGGGCTCCCTTTCAGTCGTTGCTGGGAAAGTCTCAGGAAAAATGCCTCACTGGTCCTTTCGTATTCACATTTTAGCGAACGTTTCCTTTTTGTCCCGCTCTTCAGTGGAAAACTTCTCGATGCCCCACTTCTCAATTTTTGATCTGTTCCTTTTCAATCCCCCACTATCATTTCGTCGACGCCTTAATCCTTCGCCACATTTTTTACTCTCTCCCGCATCTATTCTTCCAAGCCGTCGATCTTCATATTCAGAGTAACAGCAAAAGTGTTTTCTTTCTTCACTCATATCATTTTTAGATTTTGTCGTCTTCTTGCATCAAGTTATCAGAACACATTGACGCATGAATCATTCATTCAGTAGGCCACACAACACACCTGTGCGCCGAACAGACAGCCGCCGACAGAAAGGCACCTGCGTGCCGAGACGTTAAAACAACACCGGTTTTGTTCTACTTTCAGCTTTTTTGAAGGCCATCTCTTTCCCTTTCGACGTCCTAGATGGCATAAAAATTTATTCCATTTTTCGTTTTTAGAACGGTCTCTAGCTTGAACGGCTTTCCAGGGTTTCACACCGACAAGGTTGCATGTATTATCCCTTGTTCATCTTTCTAAAGTCCCTGGCATTTGCTTCTAAATTGCATGAAAAGGGAATTTGTTTACTCTGTTTCAACGCTTTTTTGTGCTAATCGCACGGAATTCTTTATTAGATTTTTTTATGATGCACACTTTTCTTTTATGTATCATCGCGAATGACCTCGGATTAAGCGGAACTCGGTTTACCAGAAATCGGATTATCGAGATTTTACTGTAATTGACTTAGTTCACTGCGGCAAGTATAAGTTACTTATGGCATTTCTGTAGTGAAGTTGTAATGGGATATTTCACTTTCCGATGTATTTCCGCAATATTTGCTTTCCTGAAAGCTTCATTGAAAAATGTTCTTTTTATCTCAGATATCATTCACAAAGGAAAACATTTTGCGCACATTTTATTCACATAACAGTTAACACTTTTTACGCCATGATACGTGAGGGTAAGTCACATTTTGCTTGACATCTCTACTACAAACAAAACCGTTTTGCAAAATCCTTGCTTTGCCGAATAACGTTTATTTAGGAATTTACCTATAATTTTTAATTTTTAGAAACGTGCAAATTGGGAATAGAGTTCGTAAGTTCATATTTTTATTTGCATCATATGTACCCTAATATCTGTACGATTAAAATCTAGAATTAAAATATCAATTTTTAGTCAAATCTCCGGTCGAACTCGGACGAATGATAGTTAATATGCATGTGAAAATATGCCTGTAAATGTAAGATGGTAATTTAATACTGCTACATTCTTTTGAAATTCCAAGTTGACACGTACACTGAAGGCTCCTTAATTTATGACCAGCTACTTAATACTTCGTAAGTCCTCTTTTGGTTCTCAGTATTCCAGCTATCCTACGTAGCATTGATTCAAAAAATGCCGGAAGCTGTTGTGAGGTGTGGCCAACCACACTGTGTGTAATGCGGTCTTCAATGCAGGTATCATTCCACTTGCATCGATGATAGTCCCTAAGGGAGGGTTGCTGCTCCTAGAGAAATATATTTCATTTTTAGATATATTGAGATTTTCATTTCACAAGATCGTAAGTACTTTGAATCTTCGAATTTTATCGTTTCGCATGAAGGGCGCTTGACTGCACTAAAAGTGCTCATTAATTTTCGAACATACGGCTGAGCTCAAAAAGCATCACATATCTCCTCCATGCAGAAGGCCTTAAACTGCACATGAAACCGAAGTGCAAATCTTAAACAATAAAATACCTAAATAAACACAATATTTAATCAAGGCCAGACACAAAAGAAAGACATGATTTTGAGCATCAGTGATTTCGTTGCGCATTCTTTACAAAGTATAGTCATTTGCAAAACTTTAAGATTTCCTTTCAATTACTTGAAAATTGAGTTTTTTAAACATACAATGAATTACTAGTCAGAGATTTGAAAAAATGACACCACACATAAATAATTACATTCTTTAGAACACAAAAAAAAAAACAAATTCAGTACTTTGTGTGGCCTCCTTGGTATTTTTTAACGTACAGAATACGATGTGCAATACTCTCAATGAGGGATTAGCAGTTGTCACTTGAAAGGTTTTTCAAAACACGTACAATATCGTATCAATCAAAGCTTGGGAATTTGTTGGCTGTTTTTCTGCTACATTGTATTTAAAAATGTCCACCGATTTTCGATCGGATTAAGGTCGGGACTATTACCTGGCCAGTCAACCACAGTTATGTTTTTTCTTTGTATGTAGTCTTTTACTGTCTTTCATATGTGACATGGAGCACCATCGTTCATAAAGGTCGTGCATCTGTGCACCCTCATATGAGTAAAAATCTACTCACGCAACATTTCCACATAAAAAGGACCAATCAGGGTAAAGCTTGTGGGCAAAAAAGATAAAGCAGTACCGGATACTGACATAGCACGCCGTACCTTCTGACTACGTGGATGTCTCACGGTGCTAGCGGTGTATTAAATTTTTGCCTTTTGGTCATCGAATATGTGCATTACGTGATGCAAATTGACGCACAGTTGATTCATTGAAAAAACTTGGTAGCCCCGGTGGCGCAGTGGTCTAAGCGATGGATTCTGATTATTCGTCCGAGATGGGTCCGAGGTCGAACCCTGGCGAAGCATTGATGTTGTGTTGGTCTTACGTCCCTGGCTCTGTCCCTTCCCAAACAGGTAAATGAATGCAGCACCGAACTTCTTCCCTTATGTCGTTGTATTCGAAATATCTCATGCAGAAGAGGATGATGGCATGGCCGCTGACTTAAGTTGACTCGTCAATTTGAATCACAAAAGATCTCGATTTGGTCAACTCTTCTGTCACTTGCTTTTTAAATATCGGTGGCTATGGCAGCAATTCTTCGATGAATATTGTTGGCCGACAAAGCCTTCGGTTTCTCAGCAGCTTGATGTCCCATACGTTCGCTCTTGACCTCTACGGTGGTTGGTTTTGTCAACTGCTCATCAATAGAGAATGGCTTTCTCGTTTCTTCCAATTTGAAGGGAAACAAATTAAGAAGACTTCAGCAGAAATTTATGAGCGATAATGACAATTTTCATATAATTATTCTGAATTTCTAACTAATGTGTCAGATGAGAAATATGAACTACTGCGTTACCATTAAAATGTGTGATGTAGTTTTCATCAACAATTCTTAATAGTGTTATTTATGACGCTGATGTTTACTTTGCCATTTTCCAAGAATGAATGCGAATAGCAATCTTTGTTTCAAAGAATGTTTGCACAAGTACAGAGAGATGATAACCGTACTACTAGTAATAATATTTATTAGAACATCGGGCTTCAAGCGCCCTTAAAAAACTGAAACAATTACCTAAAGTAGGTATTTTAATTCGGTAAAATCATATATCACTATAATTATTCCAATATTTACCTGCATCTACAAAGTTCAATTTTCTTCGAATTCAGAACTTTATGACATAATCACAAGTAAGTCTGAAGACGCAATAAAATTAAAACAAAATATCAAGAGCATGAAATACTTTTCTTAAAAAACTATTTCATGTTCTTGATCTTGTTTTTAGTTTTCTAAGATAATTTGGTAAGACCGTATATTTCGTGTGATTTCTCTTTATATAAAATTTATTTTATCAAACATATTCCTCTGAATTGGAGCGACATTTATTTTCATTTGTCTGTAAGGATTTGTCACACATATTGAGATTCTGCTTTATTTCCTGAGGTTGAAGAGTGTTTCTGTTAGGGTATGAAGAGCGAGTGCTGCTAAAATGGGTTAGGTTCAAAGTAAATGCGCGCGATGTAATTTGCTGAAACTCATGAAATAGTTTTCCGATGAAGAGTGACTGACTTTTTTTAGTTACATTACGCACTTTTTTAGTTACATTACGTGCTACTCGTTCAAATGAAAACCGAAATTTTAGGTTAGTTTCGGTCAAACCCCAATAAAAGGAACATTACTTAGGAGACTACAGAAATCCTATCTCGCCGTAACGCGTACCATGACTTTGTATTGATGGATCTACCAGGTGCATGGACTGCCCATTTAAAGCTAAACAAAAAGTTGCTTTACCATGTGTATTCCACAAATTATGTTGAGCTAATTTTGCGTGTTCACTATATATTTGATTTGATTTCATTAACCTTTTATTCTGTTTACGTTTTACAGTTTAATTTGTTTGATGACATACTAGTGCAGGGTTCCCAACATTTTAAACATCACGGAACACATAAACTACAAAACATTTTCGCGGCACACTTGTTTAAAGGATTTTATATCACACCAATAATTCGCAACGACGATCTGTAATTTCCAAAGGTTTCTAATAAATTCAAGTTTGAAATAAAATTATTAATGTCCAGATATAGTTAACAGAAGCTGAAGTTGTTATATTGCAAAACCTATTACAAATTACCAAACAACAGAATATTTAAGGGCTTTATTTTTAAACAAAGATAGTTCCCTCAATGCGACACTTGGAATTGATGTAGGTTGTAAATCATGTCAATCCTGGGTCAAATGTTTAAGCATGCAACTCGTAGACCGGCTTGAGCGTCAGACAGACGAACCCTTCAACTTGATTTTATAGTGTTCAATGCCAAAGATGCCTGCTCACACAAGTACGATGTTGCGAAAGAAACCAACAATGCAACATATATTTTTGATATACACTCACAGATAATGAAATTTGCGCACCAAGAAGGAAGCATCGAATTGAACTGAAATTGTACGGACATAATGATACAGATGAACGGTGCACATGATGGCAAAAACAGAGCTACAGAACAGTTAGAAAAAGATCTTGAAGTCCGGTCATTTTCAATAGCGCGTCGCCCAGTCTCGTGCGCCGATACATGCTGCAAAAGGGTTCAGTATTGAGGCGATAGACGCCTGATGTTGTCCTGCGGCAGACTGGCACACACTTGTTCGACGGTGTGCTTCACATCCCGCACAGTGCGGCACTGAAGCAGCTGGCGTTTTAACTGGTCCCACACATGCTTGATAAGGGACATGTCCGAGGAGAGCGCAGGTCATGGAAGTGCCCGGGCATGACGTAGGCAGTCCTGGGCAACCAGAGCCGTGTGCGGGCAGGAGTTAAATTGCTAGTGTAGCACACCTGGAATACTAGCCAGGAATAGGGGCTCATGAGGCCGAAGGACCTAATCCACATATCATTGTCTCGTCAATGATCCACGTACCACTACTTCAGATGATTGGCTACGCAAGCAGTGGCTCCCCAGACCCTAATTCTGCAACAGGGGAGGTCTGGCATTCGATAGCGAGTTTGGAACTGTGCCGTTGACCCGGGGACCTGAAAAATCGGGCACGATGATCATGTCTCCCTCAAACGAAGCGGCACTCATCGCTAAACACCACACGTAGCCAATCTGTGGCGTTCCTTGTCGTTCTGGCCTGGCAGCCCTGCAAACGGAGCCGGCGCTGTTCCGGCGTTAACGATATCACATGTAAGGGGCGCCGGGATCGCAGACTCGCTACGGCGAGGAGTCGCTAAATGGTTCGTGGTTACATAGGAGCCACTACATCTGTGTGTACAGTGGACTGAGTCCCCGTGGGATCCCTTCGTTCTGGCGTGCGATCCGTCGATCCTCTCCGGTGGTACTTCTGGTCTGTCCGCAGCCGCTCGGCCGTGTAGCTGTGCCGTCACGTGTCCACTGCCCCCAACACAATCGTACGATATGTTCAGAACGATCCACATGGCGGGTTACACGGCCCGCCGACCCCCTTTGGTTTTCAACGCGATGTTCAGGCCTCTCTCAAAGTCCGTAAATTGCGTAAATCGACGTCACTGGCATCCTCCCGGCTTTCTTGACACTCTGTACACTTCCTTGCGTCGGCCGGTGCCTTTAGCTTTCACGGGTCATCGACTACACGCCGGTTTATAAGGTTGCCTGTTCGTGTTTGCAGCGCCACCAGAAGGTGTGCCGTCATGCGAAATCGCACGAAACGTAGATCATTTGCACACCAGCACACACTCTAGCTGTTTGCACAGTTTTGTGATTATAGCATGTTTTCTTCTAAGTGCGCAAATTTCATTGTCCGTGAGTGTAGACGGGTAATGTTCTCTCATGCTTAGGCAGAAAGAATGCAGACGATTAATTGATTTAACTCTCGATGTAGAATAACAGCACATATCACTTAGTCCGTATCCTTTTGCTGCCGTCAGATCCATATTATTTTGTCGGCAAAGTCAAAAAGCGACATAATTACATCTGGGTTTGTTTTTGACAGCCATTCAGAATAGATATTAAAATTTACTTCCAGGTTCATATATGCCCGGCAATTAATTGTTTCAATTATTCAGCTTCATTTTCTGAAACCACTATGTTACGTGTACGGAAGTTCGTTAGATCTTCTTTTGAAATAGAGTACTTTGAACTAAGTTTCTTCTAAAAACCTTACATTTTGTTTATCGAGGTAATTGTAGTATAACCTTGGCGTCCATGCATTAGCAGGTTTACATTCATATGTCGAAATTTCCCGGCACACTGGTTGGGAAACTTTGTTTTAGTGATTTGAAAAAGCCTCCCTTTGGCGAACGAAAGCTCAGAGGATATTGCATGGACACACCTGTATAACGAACCCTGATTGTTATCCTGTAATGTATTGTGCATTTGTTTCATAGTCTCAGCTATTTGAAATTTTGATTTATCTTTAGCATAAGATACAAAGTCCAGCTGCACAAATTTTGGTTCCTACAGAATATGCTCATTAAGCAACAGAGATCCAACTTCTAGCATGTCGGTGCCATATGAACAATTGCAGGTACTTCGAAGTATTTAATAATCGATGTATCTAATAATCGATATGGCCACCTCTGTCTTGTATCACCTGCTGTACTCGATGATGCATCGAATCAAATAATGTGCGAATGATATCCTGTGAAATTGCCATCTAGTTTGTATTGTTCCGCGTCCAAACTCATCAGGAGTTGCTGGAGAACGATCGTAGCGCTGCACTTGTCGTTTAACCATGTCCAATAGAATTTATATGAGCTGTAATTCCGACTGTCCAGAGCCCCACGGCAGAAGATGAACATTCTTATTCCTGAATTTAGCAGGTGTTGCCGCTGCAACATACGGTGCGACATCTACCTGCTGTAATATGACCTTGGAAAAAGTCCTGCAGGTACTGAAGTGTGACCGGCAGTAGAATTTCATTGACGTAACTTGTACTCGTCACGGTGATACGGACTCCCGCGTGATATGGACTGCTCCTGAACCCGATAGCGCACCAGTCCATATTATCTCCTGTTGGTGCGTTACTCTTGATGGAAGTACACTCTTCCCGACACGTATCCCCATGTCGTCGTTGGGCTGATATGCGGCTATCATAATTTGCGCATTGTTACTACGACGGACACACTCCGCCCTCGATGACTGGCAATCACCTGAAAAGAAGCATTGCAATCTCTCATACCGTAATGCGACTTTGTCGAACACGCTTATATAATTATTCGACCGTTTTACACGACAACAGGGCAGCCTTACCTACTGCTGTACAAGCAGTGACATATCCTCCGAGCCAAGAGAGTGCGGTTAACAGAAAAACTACAGGTTTAGGGTCTGTGACGTTTCTCGATTTGATTTATCTACGTGCGGTACAAATGCACCTATGACGCTGAGATGCTAAGCACCTCTGCGATATTGCAGGATCTGGATATCCTTTACAAATAAATACCGTAGAGCGGCGACTCCTTTTACATCTTCGGTTTCTTTTCTTTTTTTCCTTCTGAACATAAGTGTATGCGTTTTACGCAAATCTAGAATTCCCGTACTGATGCATTTCGTTTTCCTTTTCTTCCTTTTTTTATTATTTTGGTTTAAAAGAAATCAGATTCTATAATTGTTTTTCCAGCTTTGTCGGTTTTCTTTTTTAATACGGTGTATAGACTGCCTGGCAGAAAAAATACCACAACTTGAAGGAATGCTCTAAGACAGACCAAACTGCACACACAGATAGCCAAGTAGGTGTTTAACAAATGATTTAATTATCACATGCATACAAGGCATCGGTGGCCAAACATACAGGGTGATCAATAAGGAGTGTGGCCGCATTTCAGGCGATTCAGCGTTAAAACTGACGTGGCACCGAAGAAATAAAAGCTCGAATGGAGTCCTGGGATATCGTGGAACATGTGGTGTTTAGACGAGTCCACAGTTCATCTTCATTTTGCTGGGATGGGAGGCTACTTAACAGACAAACAATGGTGTCCCACAAAGGCTCATAGAGCGAGAGTTCGGGGATCATGCTGCCACGGAAGCACCCGCACCCTGTCTAAAGCTTTCAGTCTGATCCGAGAGACATGCTGCCGGCCGTTATCCTGCAGAAAACGGCGTTTGGGATTCCCTGCCGATACGATAGTGCCACAGCCTCCAGCACCTCGTCAACATAGCAGCGTGCCGTTAATGTGCCCGTAATGCGTATCATCGCTGAGCAGCTGTTTGCGCCGATAGCAGCCCACACCATGATTCCACGTTGCTGGGTCGTGTGGCGCTCAAATGGCGGAGAGATCCGCTCCTTGGCCCCATCGCCTCCAGACTCTCAAATGGCGATCGCCCGTGGTAATACAGAACCACGTTTCGTCCCTGAACACCATACTGTTCCATGCGACACCCACTCATCTCTAGAGTGACACCACGCCAAGCGGTGACGACGATGGCTCGCTGTTAACGGTTGCCTTGACAACGATCAGCTGGAGAGCAAACCAGACGTAGCCAATCAGCGGGAACCTGGCCGCGTCGATATCGGATCATCTAAGCTTCCCCGTACACTTCCCAAAATGTCGCTTTTTGTGGCATTTGTGACCACTACGGCATGACGTCGGAAGCGACGATCGGTGCGCTCGGACGCCTATCTCCGTACTCCGGTCCCTCTATGACGTTACACAGATTCTTCCCGGGACACTATCTCTAAATGCGACCGGCAGTTGTGGCATCACATTGCGTTTCTTCTAAAATACGACGCAAGGACCATCCGGCGGTACGAAAGCCTACGATGACATCTGTCGTGAACTCATCCGTTTGACAAATCGGCGTACGACGCCGTCTTGACAGCATTGGCACCCTTTGTTCGATCTCCAAACACGTTTACAGCAGAATCACTCACTTCACGCGGCCGTGACGACGTCTCGTCTGAAGGCCAGATGGGCTGGCTGGCAGCTGATATCCAGCTTTTTGTGCGATTGGCCTGCAAATGTAATCATTTGCATGACTTGTACGTGTGCACCCACCCTGCAATTTGAATGGCGCTTCGTTCACGTTTTCGTGGTGTGGCATTTTCATTGTGAAGCAGTGTACGCGAGTCATTAAATGAATCTCTTAAGCATAAAATTAAATAAGTATTTTAAGTAGTGCTTTTAAAAATCTATGTAGTCCAATTTTAGTGTTAGTCAAAATGAGCCAAATTCGAAAAACATTGTTAAAATGGTATCGATCCATATAAAAGGAAACACGGGTGAAATGTAAGGAATGATCTTAAATTTTTTACAGGTGCAAGATAGAATAACAGGCTCTTTGGTTTTCAGGCGACGATTCCATGAAATGATTGTTTGGCTGTGTGATATTACTTCTAAATTATATTATTAATTTCGTTACGGCACATTCTTGTAGCATAGTGGATATTTCCAAAAGTATGTTATTTTCCCGAATTCGTGAATATTCTACGCATGATATATATGTAAAATATATTAGTTTAGACCCCGAATATGATCTTCTGCTATTAACGTATGCGATAATTTTTTCTCGCCACATAGCTATCTGCCAAGAATGAAGTTTCACTGTAGTATTTGGGTTTAACGAAAACTATGGAGAAAGTTGACAAATGCAACAATGTAGCCTTATTTCATGCTGTGGGAGATATTCTCCCCTAAATGTAGTGACCAATAAAATGTTGCATATTGTTCTTTAGTTGCTTTTTTATATATTATTTATTTTCAGGATATATTACCAAAACTTAGAACTTTTTTTTACCTTATTAGATAACAAGCCGCAGCGGTGGCACAGCAGTTTTAGCGGTAGCTGCTCATGATTCATCCGAAAGGGGTTCGGGTTGGATATCAGTGACATCCCTGGCTCTCTCCCTTCCCTTGAACCAGTGGCCCTCAGTTAGGGAAGGGCAACTGCTTATAGCCCTTTGAGTTGTTCTCGGTGGTCGTTAAACCTCCAATAAAAAAAATTACATATCGCACGTAGAAATGCATCCGGAATGAAACTTTGTGACGAAATGCTTTCGCAGCGATAACATTTATTTTTAGTAAACACACCGACCATTCTCTTAACACTCTCAGAATGTGTTACCTATATGTAGCTCTCATTTGAGGAACTGATGTCAATTCTTCAGTAACCTAATAAAATTGCGTATACCAGATAATTCTTGCAAGAGTATTTACATCATGCTGTGAAGGGGGCATGAGATATTAAGGGGAAATAATCCGTGTACCTTATACACGTGTGTTCATACAATGTTTACCTAGCTTTTCTCGCCAAAGGGAGGCTTTTACAACTGTAAATCATAAATAGAATAAGACATTAATAAAATAAAATAAAATTAAGAATATTCACTCAAAATTACATCAACAGGATGTCTCGTGGTATGCATATGATAAGGCGACTTCTTGTTTATCATTGAAAGGGCGGGCCATGCACGTGGTAGATCCATTTATGCAAAGTAATTCCACGGGTCAACGGGAGTTAGGATTTATCTGGTTTCCTCAAGTAAGTTTCTTTTTATTCTGGTGTACCTGAAACTAACCTAAGGGTTTGCGTTTTCAATGATAATGAAATAAGTACCAATTGTACGTGTGCTTACACACATTTCCTTGTGACAGCAAGTGCGTAATGTAACTAAATTAAATCAGTCACTAATACTTTAAATGCCATTTCATTAGTTTCAACAAATTACATTAAATGCAGTGACTTCGAACCGCAGCCATTTCAGCAGCACTCCCATTTCATACACTTATGAGAAAGGCTCTACAGGCTAAGGAAATTGAGGCGCAATTTAATATGTAGAAAAAAATACTTACTGAAAAATGAAAAAAAATATTTCTCCCCTTAAGAGGAATACGTTTGGGAAAATAAATTATAGAGAAATGGGATGAAACTTACGTCTTACCAAGTTTTCTTTTGTAAAAAAAAATGTTTCATGTTCTTGATGTTTTATTTTTATTTTATTGAATGTTTTGTCTTAATTATGAATATGTTATGATGATGTACTGGATCCAAAAACTATACCTTTAGAAATGCAGTTCAATATATGAATAATAAGATACATATAAATATTTTATCAGTATTTGTAGAGCGTTTGATGATAGATAGCCGTTCCTTTAAGGGTGGTTGAACGCCTGCTGTTTCATAAAGTGTTATTAGAGATAACCCGGTTATCATATCCCTGTAGAATATCCTTTGAAATTAAGATTGCTATTCGTATTATTTTCTATTCATGTTTGACTAATCGTAATTAAAACATCAACATCATAAACAACAATATCACGACATACAGATGAAACCTTCAGCACACATTTTGCCGGTAAAACGGTACTTAATATTTCTCATCTGACGCATTTCCATACACCTTTGAATATTTTGTTATAATTGCAGGATATGTAACGGATTCGATAAATTTGAGGGAATCATAGGTGGGGTTTAATGTTCCATGCGTTGTGTAATCATAAAGGACATAGTGGATACGATACCTAAATCTGTGGTTTTCAAATCGTTCGAGACTGCGGACACTATGTTTTCAAAACCAAGCCATGGACACTTAATTTTGAAAATTTTGATATCTGTGTGGTAGTTACCAATGAGAAAGGGTTTTCTGGAGAAACTGTAGTGCAGCCCTTTCATAAGTGAGTTAATTTAGGTATAATAGAAACAGATCATACAATTTATGATTTCACCATATGCAAAAATGATAGTGATTTACTTAGGAAGAAAATATACGAGTATGACGAATTTACTAATTTCTATTACAAGTGTGCAAAATATGACATGTCCAGCAACCACTAAAAAGGACCTTTCTGTCACGGGCAAACTTTTCCACATCCGGTCCAGTTTTTCTTGCTTTTAGTCTCGAATCTACATTAATATCGAGCCTATTTATTTCCATGCTTGCTATTCTTTTAACAAAATATAGAAATTATTGTTCACAGAGATATGTAGAACAAAATGGAAATAGGTGTTTCAAAGCACTTTCACTGAACTTCAGAGGCCAGAAAAAAACCTTTACCCAGAACTGTTCCCGTTTGATTCTTCGAGAAATGCTTTCAATGAGCCATCACAAATCATTTCAAAAAGTGGAATTTGTTCATCCGCAGATAAGAGTGGTTAGTTGCATATAACCACAATCGATAGGGTCGTTTTACAGTGACGTCGTGTTTCAAATTCTAGTAGAAATGTTTCTTCAGTGGACTCCAGAAATGTTTCCATTATTGGAATGTCAGTTAAGCTATTACTTTCAACAGGTGAATCCTAAAACCGTAATTTATTAATCACAACCTCAATCTTTTCTCCAACGTCAAAAACTATTCACATCATTACTATAAAGACCTGTGCTGATATTTTTTATATACACGAAAGCATCTCTGTTAAGGATTCTATGAAATGCAACCACGAAAACATTTTCCACTGACCACACGAAAATTTTGCATCTGCAACAGAAAGTCGAACTTCGTCATGTATTTCAAAGAACCGCCTCAGCATTTTTTTTTCACAGCCAACGCATTTCTGTATGCAAAACAACTGCGAGGCTTCCCATTTCTTCACACAATCTTGAGAAGTTCACAATCTTCAAAGGTCGTGATTTAGTAAAATCAGTAATCCCGACTGCATCCTCACGTACTTCTTTTAATGGGTTTGGCATCTTTTTCGCCGGCAAAACTTCTCGGTAATGCAACAGTCGGCCATTTCATTATAGGTGCTACGGTCTCCACTAGAGCTAAAAGTTCCTTGATTTTCTCTTACATTGCACTATCATCATATGTTGGCAGGCTTACATATTCCTCACATGAAATGTGGTTGGTTCTCAACAAAGAACTCATTCGAATATTTAAAAATTCAATTTCCTGTAGTGTGTCATCATCATCATCATTGTCAACCATTATCAATCCACTGCTGGACGAAGGTCTCCCCAAGTTTCCTCCACAACGGTCTGTCTTGTGCCAGTCTCCTCCATGTCACTCCTGCATACTTTCGAATTTCATCCACCCATCTTCCATGTGGTCTTCTTCTGGGTCTTTTCCTGTCCCTTGGAATCCAATCTAAAATTTCGGCTGTCCATCGATGATCTGTACTTCTGGCAGTATGTCCAGCCCATTGCCATTTCAGGGATTTAACTCTGATCATGATGTCTTCCACTCTTGTCATTTTTCGGATCCACGAGTTCCTCTTCTTATCTCTCCTGGTTACACCAAGCATGCACCTCTCCATGCTTCTTTGAGTTGTCTGCAGCCTTTGTATGTCTCTTTTAGTTAAGGTCCACGTCTCTGCACCATACGTAAGCACTGGAAGGATGCATTGATCAAACACTTTTCTTTTAAGACATAATGGCATATTGCTCTTGAAAATTATGCTGTTTCTTACAAAAGCTCTCCAGGCAAGTTTTGTACGCCGATTAATTTCTTCATTAATGTGACCCTCACTTGATATCTGCTGTCCAAGATAAACGTACGTGTCTGTTATCTCCAGCTTTTTCTCCATCAATCGATAAATCTTCATTTCTTGTAAAAGCATTGAACATCACTTTTGTCTTCTGAAAGTTCATTTTAATCCCACTTCTTTACTCTTGTCAGCAAGTTCCTGGATCATACTCTGCAGCTCTGATGGGGTAGTTGCAAAAATGACTACGTCATCAGCAAAACGAAGGTGGGTTAGATAATCTCCATTAATCTTTATCCCCTTGTTTTCCCAGCTCAGCGACTGAAAAACACCCTCCAATGTGGCATTAAAGAGCTTCGGAGATATGGTGTCACCTTGTCTCACTCCCTTTCCAATTTTTACGTGTGTTGTATTTTCAAACAGCCTAATCTTTGCACTTGCATTTTCACAGATGTTATTAATAATATTAATATATGCATCTTCAATACCGCAGGTTTTCAGAGCCATTGTAACTGCTGATGGTTTCCCCGAATCAAAGGCCTTTCTCATAATCGATAAAAGCCATGCACAATGGAAGTTCATATTCCCTCGCTCTTTCAATTAGTTCTCTCAGCACGTGGATATGATCTATTGTACTGTAGCCACTCCTGAATCCAGCTTGTTCTCTCGGTTGAGCCATGTCCAGTGTTACCTTCAAGCGGTGTGAAAGAACTTTAGTGAAGATTTTATAAACTACTGATAGGAGGCTGATAGGTCTGTAGTTTCCGAGATCCTCAATGTCACCTTTTTTATGTAGCAGGATCATTGTAGCGGTGTTAAAATCCTCAGGAATCTTTCCTTCATTAAGGCAACGAGTGAAAATTTGGGCGAGTACTGTTTCGATTTCTCCACTTGCTTCTTGTATGATGTCTACAGTTATTCCATCTTCTCCTGGAGCTTTTCCCCGCTTCATGTTCTTGATTGCATGTGCAACTTCTGCTGGAAGGACTGGAGGAACTCTGGTACTGGTACCTTTCATGATGTCTGGAGTGCATGTATCATCCCTTTCATATAATTTGGAGTAGGAATCTTTCACTCTTGTCAAAATTTCGCCTCTATTTCTTGTTACAGAACCATCTTCTTTTCTCAGTGCCATAATCTGTTTTCTTCCCTTGCTGAGATGTCCCTTTGCTATCTTTTGGCTTTGGTTGTTTTCAATTGCTTTCCTCACTAGTTCACAGTTGAATTTTCTTGCGTCTTCAGTGATACTTTTTCTTACTGTCTTGCATAGCTCTATATATTCCACTTTGGAAGTCACATCTTCTTTAGTTGTCCTCATCTCTCTTCTTTTTTGCATCAACATTTTCGTTTTTCCTGATAATTTATTTACATGCAACTTGTTTTTAGACCCAGTTAATTTTGTTGCTGTTTTCCATAAGAGCTTTGGTTACTTTTCTGTTAACTTCAGAGATGTCCACTTCTTCCGATGTTAGGCCTTCTAAAGCAGAGAATCTGTTCTTCAGTTCCAACTTGAAGGTAATATGGTGTTTTTTAAGGTTGGTTATGTCAATAGATTTTGTTTGTCTTATGAGCTTGCCACGTTCAAGTTTAGTGTTGAGGTGCATCTTACATCTCACCAATCTATGGTCACTACCTGTGTTGAACTTGTTTAGCACACTGCAGTCTTCTATGACAAATTTTTTGTTACACATAATAAAATCAATTTCACTTGTCGTCCCATTTGGATGTCTCCATGTCCATTTCCTGTGTGGCTTTTTCTTGAAGAAGGAGTTCAAGATGAAAAACCCTTCTGCCTCTGCAAACTCAACGAGAGTATTTCCACGCTGGTTTCTGTTGCCGTGACCGAATTTACCTACTGAAGTTTCATTCTGTTGCCGTTGCCCTATTTTTGCATTGAAATCTCCCATAATTATTTTCAAGTGCTGCTTACCTTTATTATTTAGATGACGAATTTCCTCGTAAAATTCTTCAATTTCTTCTTCAGGATGACTTGTGGTGGGTGCATAAGTTTGAATAATCTGAGCCTGGTATCTTTTCGAGAGTTGGATAACAAGTCGTGCAGCTCTGTCAGAGGAACTTTCAACTTCTACAACTTTATCCTTCAGTTTCTTGTTTATTATAAATCCAACACCACTAGTTCTGCCAGTATCTGTCCCACGATAGTAGAAGAGATGTCCACTTTTCAGTTCGATGAGATCTTCTTCTTTTCTCCTTACCTCACTTAGCCCCACGATGTCCCACTTGATACTTTGTAGTTCCTCTTCCAATTCAAGAAGCCTTGAATCAGAAGATAGGGAGCGTCCATTGTACGTAGCCAAGGTCAGCATCAGATGGCAGCCTAGTCCGGTCCTCCGGGGATTCTTAGCACCCTCTGCCTTCATGTCGCACTGGCCGCTGCCTTGGCCAGGTACATTCCAGCTGCCGGAGACTGAGGGCCAAGATTTAAGTTGTGGAATCATTTTGGAGGGGTTTGGCCATAACTCACCACGCTGGCCAAGCGGGTTGGTGAGTGTGGGATAGAATTTCCTCTAATCCCGATGGTATAGTTATACCGCTATTGTCGGTCGTCAGAGCCCCTTTAGTGGGAACAGGATGCACCACGAGAAGGCGGGGTTGACATTTGTCAAGGAGAGGCTGTGATGTTACGCATCACCTGACCTTACATCCCCCTTTAGTGTGTAAAAGACCATAAATATAAAAAAATCATCAATAAGGTTTTCTTCCCGTTCATAGCATACAATGACCAGCAGGATAGCTTTGTTTCTAATATCAGTGCTTTCATCAATTTGCAATGCAAATAAGTTGAAAGTTCATACTCTAAAAAGGAGAGTATGTTTTATATCAGACAAATCAGGTATTCTTCGTTTTCCAGTGCTTTTAGAAAGAGGTATGGTGTTGATTCCTCTGGTCGTCGATTCAACAAATTATCTTTAGCATATAAAAACACAAGCAAGCAAACTCTCTTTCTTGCTTATAGTATGAACCTTTTATACTTTAGCAACGGTTTTTTCTAAGTCACGTGAAGCTATGGTTGCAAATTTTTGAGCACTGACACGTGAAGAATTGTTTAGTGGCTTTCTGCCCCTTTTTCAACTCCGTAGGTTTTATCGGGAAGAAATCTATTGATTTATAATACTGTAGTTTGTGCGTTTGTCTCCAAATTGAGACAAAGGTCAGTAGATTTCAGAGATTAATTAGCCAGAATTTTACGACACAAAATAAATATGGGCTTTGTCTCCAAACCCTATCCCTTTGCTTGAGTAAATTCATACTGAAGATATCCATCGCCATACTGACAGATTTTTTTATTTTTATCTGTGATTGAGATTTAGCAAAAGTAGACGTGCTCAGACTAGGCCCAGTACTAGCCTCATAATTAACAATACTAAGTAAACCGCACGGTTGGCGCAGTGATCCAAGCGATGGCTTCTGTTTATTTTTCAGAGATGGGTCCGGTTTCGAATCCCGTTAGGCATAGATGTTGTGTTGTTGACTTAGGGCGCTGGTTCTCTCCCTTCCCTGAAACCAGTGTCCCTAAATTAGGGACTTGCGACTGCATATAGCCTACCGTGTTGATCACGGTGTTCGTTAAACCTCCAATAAAAAAGAACAGTACTAACGGATGACACCAACTAATGGTTTTGTATTTCTTGCTATGTATCACTTCTTAGGCATTTTAAAGATGAAGTCTGAAACAACACTTTCATTTTTTACAAGTTTTTTTCTATAAGAAGTAACACAATACATGGATTCAACGACATAGGCATGTAACACAAAACATTAACTTTAGGAAACAAATTTATCTGCAGCATTATGATACAAAGTCACAAGAACACTAAGCCGGAGTAACAATTTAATTTGCCACACACAAATATAAGCAATCCGATACATTCTTAGACGATGTATTTGAAAATATATTCACCGATACATTCTTAATTACTCTCCCGGTATGACGTATCGAGAAATAACTTCTCAATCGCTGCAGAAATAAGACTAACTCCATCGTTTAAAATCCTCCTTCTTATATGTTTAGATCGAAGGGTCGGGCAAGTTCTCGAACCTTCCGGTTGCTTCCACGAATCCCAAAGTTATTCCTTTCGAGCGACACCATATACATGCATTATTTCCTTTTTTTCTTTTTTTGGTTGAAGGTTTAATAACCACCGTGAGCAACTCAATGGTCTATAAATAGTAGCCTGTCCCTAAATTAGGGTCACTGGTTTCGGGGAAGAGAGAGATCCAGTGCTATAAGGCAAACACAACAACCAGTTCATGCCTCAGCAAGTATCGAACCCTAACCGTTCTATGACGTATGGTCATAAGCCAACTCTTAGAACACTGTGCCACCTTGTGCGGCGTTCTTAGTTTCTCTGACGATTGCCTCACGTAACAATGCTCTATAATGATTACCCAAGATCTTTTCATTAAGAATGCAAAAGAGGCGCGTATTTCAAAATAATAAAAAGGAGTCATCTGTGCAATAAACAAATTATTAAATATTTCAGATCTCAAAGAAAAGTAAGCAAATGCATTTTGTTAATGTAAATAGTTCCATATTTACATTAAAAAATACCGGACAGGTTCCATGTAAAAAGTACTGGATGTAAAAAAATATCCTGTATTCGAAAAATAATGAATTGGTTTATAACAAAAACGCGAATCGTGGATTCCCGGGAATGCAATAGGTTTGAGCGTGGAAGGATTCAGCATGTTATCGGCTTCAAATTTCTGCCCGCTGGATACCTTCAATGAATACTTGTCTCCAAGCATTGCATATTTATATTGTTTCTGATGTTATCGGTAAGAATTTTCGATATATGGGAAAAATTATCGATCGCCTTATTTTTCTTTTTTTAAATGCGAAGTAAATAACGATTGTAATAATCTTACACCTTACAATACAACGGCAAATGATATTTACTGTCATTTTGTTTTATACGGAAAAACTTAATTGACCAATTCCGCGCTGTCTATTATATTTCTCAATCGAAATTTGCATTTATTACTCGGTGTAGTGAGCAGCACCGCGAAACACAAGAGAGAATATTGTGGCATTGCAAAGCAATAATCAATCAGAGAGTGAAGCACTTCAACTTTTAGACAACAGGAAGACTTAAAAATGCGTTTTGTAAAATAAAATATTGATATCAGTAAACCGCATTACAAATTATGCTTTTTGGATATACATGAGGTTTCGAAATTAAAGTTTCTCTAGCGATTAAGTTAAAGCTTAAATAAGTAAAACAAAGGCACACTGATTATGAAAACAAATACCGGTCCTCTTTTGTTAAAGGTCAAATGCTTTAAAAATACCCACCTTCGAAGTAAATTTAATATAAAGAGGGCCACTCCATCCTAACCTGTTATCTCCATGAGATGAAACATTTAGATACCAATAACTTCCGAAATATAATTTGATAAAGACATGGTATTCCACAAACATTGTAGACCTCAGTGTAATATACCAGATGCATCCACATTTACCGATTTTGCCCATTAATTTATAAAAGAATGAATGTTGGATGATGAACGATTTCTTACCCATCGTACCCATTATAATTTCAAAACATGCAAGAAAATTTATTAAAGGTTGGAATGCGATGTCTCTCAAAAAACGCATGTAGCGTATTAAATCCATTTATGTTTATGGCGTGATAAGCACAAAGATTGCCCTAGATTTCGCACTCCGACTTTGAGGCTTTTTCAAGGCAATGGTAGACATAGAAATGCCTTCAGAAAGCCTCCCAGTAGAGTGCGAAAGTTTGACGAATCTTTGTGCTTATTGAGTTATAAAAATAAACGGATATAACGTCAAGAGATCTCGCATTGTTCAACTTCTTGTTTCGTGAAATTTAATCAAGAACTGATCCTAAATTTAAGGGCATTTAATATTCAGTGTATTTGTTTTCATTAAATTGGTAATTCCATTATTATTGGACTTAGGTCTGATAGAGATCATTTCTTACTAAGTAATAACACAAAATGGGGTAATGAATATTTGCTTGCAAAAACACATAGTAATAAAACGATTTCCGCAGAATTTACCCAACTGATATTCTTTTTAACAAGTCAAACGTTTTCCCACATATAAAAAAAATAGTCAGAAGCACTTATTTCGTTAATCCATTTTTGAAAAGTATGAGTATGAACTATGAATGTTAGTGCTGTGTATCAATGAAAACCATCGGTTAATGCAAAACAAACATAAAGAAACCAGGAAAGCCTCCATAAGCACGGCATGAGCCAGTCTACCAAAATGCACTCATCATCAACATTGAAACTGACTCAATCTGATTGGTTACCACAAATTAGATTTAATCGCAGGCAGCGAAATATCCGCTTTGTAAGGCATTTTAGAAAACTCTCAATTATGTGCAAATATTTAAAAGTTATATTTAATAAAATTTTGTTTGCGACGTATTACTGAAACTCGTATATATCAACCTGATATGAGTACGTGAAATTCTAAAAGCATTTAGATAATCGGTCCCATGTAGAAAAAAATCCAGTCAAGTAAAGGTGTGTGGCCGAAGTGGAGGCTTAATGGTTCCTCTCTACTAAAATAGTCTTAAACGTGCAGGATTTTATAACTTCGCATTCCTTGTTGTACTTAATTAACAATATGCATTGATAATTTGGTGGCTTGATAACATTCTTCAGCATCATGTCATGTATTTTAGTTATTTAATGTTAGTATGGTGTGCTACCAGCATTCCGAGGATCATGTATTGTATGTTTGGTTCCGTTGGGATTCCGACTGTGGAACATTCCATGGAGGAATTCTACTGCTGTGGATTTGGAGTTATATTCGGAGCAGAAGACTAACCAGAGTCCCTTTGTTAATACCACGACATTGAACGCACTGGTTCACCTGGGCTCGTGAACACGGTAGTTTTACTCTGAAGGACTGGCAACATTTGGTGTGGTCAAATGAGTCATGCTATCAGTTGTTTCCAGCTAACGGTAGGGTTCGATTGTGGCGGATACACCATGAGGCTACGGTCCCAAGCTCTCAACAAGTCACTGTGCAAGCCAGAGGTGGTTCTATATACGGGTGGCATACCTTTACGTGGTACGGTTTGAGTTCTCTGGTCCTGCTGAACACGTTATTAACCGGTAATTGCTTTGTTGCTCTTCTGGGTGACAATTTGCAGTTTTTCATGGACTTCATGCACCATAACTACGATGGGATTTTGCAGACAGACAATGCACCATGCCATCGGGCTGTTGTTTTCCAGAATTGGTTCGGGGAGTATTCTGGACAGTTCGTACGATGATGTGGCCACCACGTTCCCCGACATGAACCCAATAGAGCACTTATGGGACATGTTGGGAAGGTCTATCCGTACCCAAGATCCTGTACCTACAAATACCAGGAAACTACAGGCGCCTGTCGAGATGTCATGGCTCAACATCTATCTATAAGTCTTGCGGCCGCTAGTGGAATTGACGCCACGTCGAGTTGCTGCCCTTAGCCGGGATAGAGGAGATCCGACACGATACTACTAGGTACGTATCTCTTGAATTTTGGCACTTCAGTTTAGATTCAATTTTGTAATTAGAATGTTCTTTATTTGTCCTCATCTCCCTTCTCTTTTGCATCAAAAAGTTTTGTTTTTCCGAAATTTTTTTCATATGCAACTTGTTTTTATTATTGTATCTCCTATTTTTGTGGCTGTTTAAATAAGAGGCTTGCTTTGTTTTCTGTTAACTTCACCAATGTGCACTTCTTCTGATTTTTGCCTCCCTACAGCAGAGAATCGGCTTTTCAGTTCTTAGTTGAAGGTATTATGATAAGTTTTCAGGTCGGCCATGTCAATACATTTTGTTTTAATTACGAGCTCACCACGTTACAGTGTAGTGTTCAGGTGAATCTTACATATCACCATTCTATGGTCACTACCTTTCTTGAACTTGTTTAGTAAACTGCAGTCTTCCATGACGAAAATTTTGTTACGCGTAATAAAATCAAATTCATTTGTCGTCCCTTTGGGATGTCTCCATGTCCACTTCCTATTTGGCTTTTACTTGAAAATTATGAAAAAACATTCTACCCCTGCAAACGCTTAAGCGTGAATTTCTAACCAGGTTTCTTTTGCAATGACCGAATTTACCTACCGACGTGTCATTCTGATGACGTTACTTTATTTTCGCATTGAAATCTCCCATAATGATCTTCACGTACTGCTTTCCCTTGTTATTTAGATGCCGAATTTCCTTCTAAAATTCTTCACTTTCTTCCTCAGAACGACTTGTGGGTGCATAACCTTGAATTATCTGAGTCATATATCACTTTGAAAGTTAGATAACGAGTCGCGCATCCCTATCCAAGGAATTTTCAGCTTCTAGAATTTTATCTTTCAGTTCCTTGCTTATTATAAATCTAACACCACTAGTTCTGCGAATCTTTGTCACACGATAGCATAAGAGATGTCTACTTCTCAGTTCAACGATATCTACCTCCTTTTTTCTTATCACACTTTCAGCGACGATGTTCAACTTAATTTTTTGTTGTTTGTTCTCCAATTCACGTAGTGCCTGAATCAGAAGATAGAGATCGTGTCCTTTAAACGTAGCGGATATCAGCATTAGATGGCACCCTAGCCCAGTCCTCCGGTGATTCTTAGCATCATCTGTCATCATGCTGTACTGGCCGCTCCATTCCCCAGGTACAATCAAGCTGCCGGGCGCTGAGGGACAAGTTTACAGATTTGAAATCATCTTGGGGAAAAGGGGCGTTGGCCTTAACTCACCATGCTGGCCAAGCGGGTTGGGGAGTGTGTGAAACCATTTCTTGTAATCCTCGTCCTTGTGGTATGGTTATACCGCTATGTTGCGGTCGTCAGAGCCCCTTCAGCTGGAACATGATGCACCACGAGAAGGCGGAAATAGCACACACACATACAGTATGTATAAATGTGTATATATATATTGAAGTTGGCCGCTCTGCCTGCTTTTTTATATGTAAAACCTTTCCCCTTTCCTTCAGCTAGTAGAAAAACTGTCTTGTGGTAACTCGACTGTGTTGAAGTGTGAGCTGAAATGCTAATCATTATGTTACATTATTTCATGATACACCCTTTAACATTTACACGTGAAAAATGTCATGACTTCATAAGCAGCAAAATTCAAATTACTGAATTGATATCCAAATTGTTTACATATATTTCTGTTCTGATACGGTTTGTGCTTTAGCAGTTGTCTTTGAGTAAAGTAAACAAGTGTTCTTTTATTTATACTTGGATCATTAGGCAGAAACTACCATTATGCATTTTATGGTCGGCTTCAAGGAGAATTACTCAGATTGTCACCACAAAATACTTGGTTGGAGGGAACGAAATGTCCGGCTAAGGACCAGCGTACGTGGACGGTGAAAACTGAAAAGTAATACAACTTACCTGGGCAAAAGAATCTCCCTCGGCATCTGCGCATAGTTGCCATCTGTCTGAAAAGCCATGATTACGGAACGAAAAAAGTCGTGTATCTGGGACCCGAAGAAGTCATCATTTACACGTTGAACCCCTTCGTCTGTTGTGAACTGTTTCCCAGACAGGAAGTGGTACAGCAGACGAAACTGTTGATAGTATGTCGAAGACAAGTACGGGCATTAGGCAAGATGAGGCAGTGCTTTATAACCCAAGTCCCTTAGTGTCATCATCGTGCGCTGTGCGACATGAGGGCTGGTGTTTTCCTGGAGTAGAAGAACACCTTGTGTGTTGACCAAAGCTGGTTCTATCTCAGCAATTTCCGGTGCATCTGGTGTAATTCAGCACAATGAAATTCCGCAGTGATGGTTTGGCCTCTTACCGAAAACTGCTATAAAATGTCCTGGCTGTGGACCACCAAACGCGAAGCCTCACCTTCTTGGTGTGTAGGCGTGGCTTAGGATGCCGTTTGGCAAGCTATGCCTTGCTTAACCATTATGCAGATCGCTCCCGATTATCATAGATGACCCACTTCTTGTTTCAGGTGGCGATTCGATACAGTAGAGGTTCCTGTTTATTACTGGCGAGCAGCGACGCGCAGACTTCCAAATGCCTAGTCTCGTTGGCAGTTGCCAACTCATGCGGCAGTCACATATGCAGTTTTTATTACTTTACCTGGCGCAGCCAGACGCCGAGAAACTGTCGTGTGTTTGACACCTACGTCTGCCACTATCTCACGGCAAAGTTTTCCTTGGACCTCTTCAACTACAAGTAACAGAACATCGTCAGAAACAGCAACAGGTCGGTGAACACGTGCCTCGATTCGCAGGTCCGTATCACTGCTTCGAAACTTCACAAATCTTTGCTGAATATTTCGTTCGTTTGCTGTATTCTCCCGAAACACTTTGTTGACGTCTCGAGCTGTAAATCCTGTAGAATGGCCCAGTTTCAATTCGTACAGGAAGATGACTCTCAAATCCGGTGTCTGCTTGTTTCCTTTGGAAGCCACGTTATGGCAAAACAAATCATGTCTGAACCTTCTTTTTCACACAGGTGCTAGCTATTTATAGTAACTCTATGACGTAATACCCGCAACACCTGTGTATGGTTTTATTCCGCTGTGGCGGTGGCCTGTATCCACTGCTCGTTCGCGCGGGACATTTATTTCGCACCAACCCAATAAACAATTATAAAAAGAAAAAAAGAATTCATCACCCAATAGCAAAATTCGTGACTTTTTCAAGACCCTTTACGGAATTGGTAGCCTTCTCGTGGATTTCATCACCAGTTGAAACCCTGACTAAGTGGGGAAATGAAACAACGGGAGTAGGTATTTTTACGCGTAAAATTACTTCTGCGCATATCCACTTCCCCAAAAAGGATTGGAATACCTTATACTGTGCAGCCCCACTGACATTTTAGAAGTATAGTTTTTTACTCTGTTAGAATCATAGTCCTCAACCGAACATATGTTCAGATGAGCCAACATGATAATGTCTTCATGAAAACTTTTTGTTCACAGGAAATAGCTTTAATCACAGATATATTTTTATTTTTCGAATTAATATCTGACTATAAGACTTCCCTAAAAAGATTTTAGTGTCTGAAAAGTCTGACATATTCTTGGATATATTTGGGGCGGTAATTCCAAACAATGGAATGAGTTTTGTCCTGTCCGCTATATAGTTTTGGATATACAGCAGGTACACTTTATATACTGCTTGAACCGCTCGCCTGAAAATATTGAGGATCCTTAATCGCATGATCTGCAATTTTCATGATATTTTGAAAAATATTGATGTATTAATATTACACCCTATTACAAAATAATCACATATTACTAAATCAGTAAATTACAGCCAAAGAGCAATAATCAGTCATCCAACATACATGAAGCTTCTTTTATAGGACTGTTTAGATTAAGATTTACCAGGACAGCCCATCTGAATATTCCAACAGTAAGCTGGCAGCATTTGGTTGCTGTCATAAGAGCGATTCTACAGTCACGAAAAGGTAAAATATGCGAATATTCAAAGTTGTAGTGCACACAACACATAAGAAAAATAACTGTAAAAATAATCAAACTAGATTAATAGCATGGTTGAACATTTTTATTTTCGTCTGCTGTGCTGTAAGGAACAACGCGACTGGACACTGGATAACTGGAGGAAAGTCATGTGGTCCGAAGAGTCGCAACTGTTGCTGAAAGGAAATAGTGGTGACAACGACGGTGTGCGGATAATTATATGGTAGTCGCATTAAGCAATGGACGCAGCGTGCCTTGTGAACATAACACAAGGTTTTGGAGGTTGCGCCTTGGTTTGGAATACGTTTAATTGGCAGGTAATCGATCCGTTGGTGTTTCTGAAAAGTTGGGTGTCCTCCAACGTTTGTCTGAACAACGTTGCCGACCAAATTCTACTTACATCAGGACGTTCGTCCAGATGCAGATCGGATAGTGCACAGCAAAACCTACGTTGACTTGAAAAAGTAAAATATTTGTGACATATGTTGTATTTTATTTATATATATAATCACAAGAATGTAGGCTCTAATTTCAAAATTCAGTATATGAGTTCAAAAATGTTCCATTATTGCAATCTTCTTGTCTTATTTTCGGGGCCTTACTAATTAGGAAGACATATAGAGGGTGTTCCCAAATTCGTGCAACAAAGAATGGTGATAGTACCCATAAAGACAAATAACTTTAGTAATGGATAGTAAGGTGGCACTCCGCTCCTAGTGCCCAAAAAATGTTAAGATCAATATCCACGTTGAAATTCCACTGGTGGAAAAAACACGACTTACATAAACTATAGGTTGCATACTGGCGTTGGTGAACGTAAAAGCAGAGCAGGACTTAAAATAGCTGTTTGAAAACAAAAACGTTTGACCGGCGCCATGTCTTACTGACACCAACGTTTGACCGGCGCAATGTACCGTGTGTTCCTGGAGCAAGCGCTTCCCAGTTGATTGCACAGTGTGCAGCATAATACTCGGATTGACATGTGGTTCATGCATGATGGAGTACCTGCACATTTTACCACCGCGACCCGAAAAATCCTGAATTCAACGTATCCCAGCAGGTGGATTCGATGGGGTGGACCGATGGCTGACCTCCACGCTCTCCAATCTTAAACCCACTGGACATCTTGTTCTGGGGACACCTAAAAACACTAGTGTACGAGTAGCCGGCATAATCACCATAAGATCTCATCGCGAGGATCGTTGTCTCTAAAGACCAGATCAGGACACAACCGAAAGTCTGCGAGAGAGTGCGACAGTCCTTCATCCATCTGTGTGGGCAGTGCAACGACGCCCACAGGCGCCATTTGAGCACCCCCTTTTGAGTCCTTCTCTGTCTCTACTTTCGCCATCTCAAGTGTGCAATGTATAATTTAGGTAAGTTGTGTTTTTTTACACTGTTGTAGGATCAACCTGGATTTGGATCTCAACGTTTTTCGGGCAATAGGAGCGGAGTGCCGCCCTACGTTCCCTTGCAAAAGTTATTCGTCTTTATCTGTACTATCAACCCTCTTTGTGTGTCGCACGAATTTAGGAACACCCTGTTAAATTCATCTCTAGAACAGCGATGTCTAACCTAGGGTTAAAGCCTTATCGACGTATTGAAGGTAGATGTTCAACACATAAATGCGAAATGTGTTTTGTATTTCGTTAACGAGTAGTTTCATAATAAATAACAGAAATGCAGTATTTTTGTTTGTTTATTGATGCCATTTTGAGAACATACTTTGTTGTTTTTTCCTCGCTTGCCTTTTATCAATGCTATTAACAGCATATAATTCAAGAAACTTAAAAGTAGGTTGTAAATACATTATTTTCCAGGCTAGCTTTCCATTTCATCCGCGCATAAAGTAGTTCTGCTCCCTGTATGGTTCCGTTGTTCACATGACACCCCGGGACACCCGCATTCACCGGGTAAAGAATCTAATGCCACAGCTGTAAAAAAAGAAGGATACACAGCAACTGATAGAAATTGGGGATCACATTTACGTCAAATAATAGATTTGTAAATTACATTCATTTTCCTTGAATTTTTTTCAACTGTGTGCGTTTAATTACGTTTTACAGACCTGGTAAAATGGCACCTACATCTTTACAAATATTTTTCATATTAGCGTCGACATTTACTCCAATTCAATAAAAAGTTTTCACAGAATTTAACGACGGTTCTAATTCCTTTGACCGGTGAGGGTAAATATTCGAGGGTGTCAAAGTGACGCGAACAACTGAAAGGAGCTTCTTGAAGCGTTGAAAAACAAGAAAAAATGTGGCTCTCCTTTCTTAGCTAGACTTTACTCTGTAAGTACGGTTCACAATAAAGGCTCAACAAATTTCTGTAGATTTCGAATTCTTTCCCTTGTTGTATTGGGAATTTATGTTGTTTCTTTTCTAGACTGAACGTCTCTAATTCTTCCGAGTGAGCAGAGCCTTTATGCTCAATTATAAATAATTCGACTTTTTAAACAGTAGAGCCTGATCGTGGCGATGTCAACAATCTCATTAAGAAGTCTAAGAAGAAAAAAATTACTGGGTACGGAGTTATTAATAAGAAACAACTGCTTCCATACAGCTACATCAAAGCAATCATGCTTTTCATTAATCAATTAATTAATTAAGATATTTTCCTTATGCATGTAATAAATAATAAATAAAAAAAGTACTTGTCTCATTTAATGCTCTGACTGTGAATGATGGTATCCTGCACATCAGGCGTCTGTTTCATGCATGACCCCAGCCAACGACACAATTTCAACCTTGCTATCAAGCACCACACCTCCCATACTGCAGCCAAAATATCTGATCAGCTCTAGTAGTCGTACGTGGATCATTGACGGCCCAGCGGTATGTAGATGAGATCATACAGTCCCATATGCTTCCATTCCTGGTCGGGATTCCGGGTGCGCTATGCCAGCAGGATAATGCACGCCCGCACACAACTCGGGATGCCCAGGACTGCTTACGTCATGTCCATACACTTCCATGACCTGCCCGCTTCCCCGACATGTCCCCTATCGAGCATGTGAGGGACAATTTGAAACGCCAGAAGCCGCCATTACGCAGTGGCGTCTATTCACTTCCATGTCGGACCGTATTGCAGCAAATATAACCGCAAGAGGGGGTGCGACGCGCTAATGAAGATTACCGGACTGCGTGTCACGGATCCCACTGTAATTGTCCTGCAGCTCTGTTTTTTCCATTATGTGCATCATTCATAAGTATCATTACGTCCATAAAATTTCAGTTCAATCCGATGCTTCCTTCTTGGTGAGCAAATTTCACTGTCCTGTTTTATTTACTTCTGGTGGTGTTTAATGGAAACAACAAGAGCTGCTTATTCAGACATTTGCAGGAAAGCTGTTGGGCAAAGAGTGGTGATTTAGTCGACTTTTTGAAAATATGAATATACAGATGTATCATTCGAATTAAGAACTAACATCATCATGATCAGGATAATCTCTTCGGATAGCCGAAGATTAACTTAACAAGATGTAGTGAAGGAATTACATAGCAGAATTATTTGCAAAATAAAACATTACCTTTGGGATGAATTCATGTAATACCGTTCAAAGAAACGTTATTAGGTACGACTGAATTTTCTTTCAAAGGGCAATTTTAACTTACATATACAGACAAATTTGCATAGGTGACGTTAGTTACCTGAAGCAATCTGATGAATGATGAATATCCTTGGGTTACCACCAGTAGTGACTGTTTATGGGATACATCTCGTACCATGAAGTGGGTGATAATATCTGTAATGCAGCCACAAACATGGACACAGAATCTTGTTAGTTGAATTACATCGTCATAAATTCTAGTTTAATCAGCAGCAATGTTTACTTTGTAGGTCCTCAGGGATCTGATTAATTCTCAAAATTCTTGGGATGTGTACTGATCTAGACTCAGTTGGTTTTACAATGCAGTTTATCTGCTGAGCATATTTTGATGCAGAGAACAAATGCGTTCTTGTTTAGCGTAGCGACATCTCTTTGCAATAATCAACTCAGTGAGAACGTCTTAAAGCGAACGTTTACCATACAAAGAAGTTCATTTTTAGGTATTAATTTAATACTACGGACACCACATGATTTGCTGTATCAAGTTCATTTTTCAAATGCATATCACAGAATTTGCTAAAAATTATTGAAATCTCCATAAGTAATAATCACCCCACCTAAAATCAAAAAGCAGATGGTCAGAAATCTGTCCAGGGCCTACGATCTGTAACACAGATTTTTCTGATATGAAATATTATTTTTGACAATAATATTTCTTACTTTTCCACATTGGCAAAAAGCTAAGATCAGATAAACTTTGAAACTAACTTTTTTTTTGTTGGTTTGGGGTTCAACGACCACAGTGAGCAACTCGATGGGCTGCAAGCATTCGCCAATCCCTGATTTAGGTCCTCTGGTTTCAGGGAAGTGAGAAGCCAGTGCTGTAAGACAAACACAACCACAACATCTATTTCTCACGGGATTCGAATCCGGGTCCATCTCGGACGAATGATCAGAAACCAACGTATAGACAACTATGCACCGGGGATGGGTTCTACGTTTTGACGATTTCCTCCGGAAGTAAGTGAGCAAAAGTCACGAAAAAAATATTTTGCCTGAAGAACGAACTAATTCGTGGCTCCTTAACTCTGATTTTGTGTTTGTAGTATACAATTTTTTTATGTTTATCTTCACAAAAGCTGAAGAAGAAATTCTGTAGTTTCGAATGCAAAAATACTTTTTTCCATAATGTTTAACAAAATCCTGGTAATATTTCGTGAGAAATTCAATAAATAAAGTTTTGATTGGGACTGTTCCTAAATTGTTTTTACTAGGATCATTTAAAACGGGAACAGCTGAATACTGTCGTTTTAAATTATGCCTAAGATTTGCCATATTGCCCGACGTTTTGTAGTTCTTTCCGCAAAGGCTACATTTTGCGTAGACCTTATCGTTTCCAAAAGAAAACTAAAGTTGCACGAACGAATATTTTACATTTACCCATTATTGCTGATTACTTACTCTCAACAAATAATTATTTCAGCAGCTGACGTACCTTTAAACTTCCAGTACAAACAACAAGAAGTATGCTTTTTACTTCGTCTTTATCCGACTGAAACGTGCAACAGAGTGCAAAACCCACATACCCTCATTGTTTACCCTTTTGATTACAGTTAACTTTAGTTTCGCTTTGTCATCATGTATCAATATGGCTGGGCTCAATGTTTTCGACACCAGTTTAAATGAGGTGAAAATGAGCGTTTCAGTAATCAAAGCCACAGGTAGAAGATGAATAATGTACAGAATCGTGTTTAACACTTACAGCATTGATAAACGTCAAACTATCGACAGTTACAAACAACTATCGATGCACTATTGATGTACTGATTTTGACAAAACTATCGATAGTTTGACAAAACTATCGATACTATCGATAATACATCTACCTCTAGGGCAAACAAGTGTCTTCTTCCTAATAAGGCAACCCACTTTTTGCAAATAAAATTTAAGAGGGATCAGTATTTAATTTAAATAAAATAACTTATATACAACTTATTTTTCAAAAGATATTATTTAGACAACACCAACTTTAAACAAGTTAGTAAAATCATGCAATGCATTGATTATAATACGCTTTCCAACATACCAGAAATCATTACTCAAGTTATTACTCAAGTTATGAGAATAATGGCTGTGGAATAAATCTCGGTCCTGTGCCCTGACCTTTGATCCCATTTCGATGATATTCAACAGAACCGGTTTGGTATACCTCCGAAATAACATGATAAAATTTTGTCGCAATCAAAGCATTTTTACTAAAGTTATGATGCATAAGTGATATGGAATAGATCCCGCTCCTGTGTCCTAACCTTTGACCCCCATTTCGCCCATTTTCAATAGAATTCGTCCCGAGGCAAGACCTTACACCATAATAACATTTCATCCAAATCGAAGCATTTTAACGTAAGTTATGACGCATAATGGCGATGGAAGTGATTCCGCTTCTATGTCCTGACCTTTGACCCCATTTCTCCCATTTTTAATAAGGTTTGTCGCCAGGTGGTCCCCTACCACACACTAATCAAATCGAACCTTTTTACGAAATCGAACCTTTTTTACGTTAGTAATGACGCATAATAGCAGTGGAATGAATCCCGCTCCTATGTACTGACCTTGGACCCCATTTCGTTCACTTTAAATAGGGTTCCTTCCTAGGTGATCACCTACCAGACACTAAAATTTCATCGAAATCGAACTATTGCTACGCGAGTCATCCTGCGGACCAACATACGCACACAACGCGTGACGTAATGAGGCAGATGAGAATCGCGACCATCTGCTTGCCGCAAGTGTGACGTCATAAAACTTTAATAGTATCCACACACAATGCGTGACGTAATGAGACAGATGGCGTGACCGCGCGCCAACATTCTCAAAGGCGAGATTATGACGTCATAAAATTTCTAAGCATTGGTAACATTAATGGAACAACGCCATCACTAAAAACGTTATAATTCGGGGTGGTTATTTAACCCACTAAACAAATTCTCCTAAAGTCGAGATCAAGCTAAATCAATTTCTAGTACCAGAAAACGGTAGGTTAACGATTTTCATCAAAATTCTTAGAGCCGTTTTCAAAATAAAATGTACATACATACATACAAGAATTGCTACTTTAAGGTGGACGTCAAATAATTTTGCTTCCTATACTTTCAATGGAAAAGCTTCTGTACAAATTTTCTTCACAATTAATGCGTTCCCAAGAATGAAAATTTGAACATCGATTAAAATAGCTTCATTTTATAACTTGCAATACTTAATATTTTCTAAAACATAAAAATATTTATGCAATTCACCATTTGTTTGTCTACTGACGTCATGAAAATACAGATCGCGCCATGTTTTTTCTGGACAATTAATGCGTTCACAAGGATGAAAATTTGAACATCGATTAAAATAGCTTCATTTCATAACTTGGAATACTTAATATTTCCTAAACCATAACCGTAATTATGCAATCCTACATTTTTTTGCCCACTGACGTCATCAAAGAACAGCTCGCGCCATCTTTTCTCTGGTTTCAACACCACCAAAGGAAAAGTTATTGATTTTTAATATAATTATGGTTATGTTTTAGAAAATATTAAATTTTCCAAGTTATAATATAAAGTTATTTTAATCGATGTTCAAATTTTCATCCTTGCGAACACATTAATTGTGAAGGAAATGATTACAAAAGTTTTTCCATTGGAAGTATAGGAAGCAAAATTACTTGACGTCCACCTTCATAGTATGGGATAAGGCCAATGCAATGGATCGCAATCCTATGTCCTGACCTTTGACCACATTTCGTCCATTTTCAATAGGTTTCGTCCCCAGGTGGTCCCCTACTACATACTGAAATTCCATTGAAATCGAACCATTTTTACGCACGTTACGACGCATAAGGGCAATGGAATGCATCCCGATCTTTTGTCCCGACCTTTGACCCCAATTCACTCATTTTGAATAGGGTTCGTCCCCAGGCGGTCCCCTACCACATAGTAAACTTTCATTGAAATCGAACCATATTTACGCAAGTTATCACATATAAGGGCAATGGAATGATTCCGCTCCTAAGTCGTGACCTTTGACCCCATTTGTTCCATTTTCAATAAGTTTGCCCCCCGGTGGTGCCCTACCACATACTAAAATTTCATCGAAATCGAACCATTTTTACGCCAGTTATCGTGCGGACAGTCGGACGGACGGACGGACAGACAAAGCTGGAGCATATATGCATCTTCACCCTATGGTTGAAAAGCGTAAAAACACAATAATACCTTCAAGTTGAAAGTGAAGAACAGATTATCTGCTTTGGAAGAGAAAACTAGCCAAAGCTCTTACGGAAACAGGAACAAAAGTAGCTGGGTCTAAGAACAAGTTTCCCATTTTCAATAGGGTTCTTCCCCTACCACATAATAAAACTTCATCGAAATCGAACCATTTGTACGCCAGGTATCGTGCGGACAGACATGCGGACGGACGGACGGACAAAGCTGGAGCATATACTCATCTCCACCCTACAGTTGGAAAGCGTAAAACACAATAATACCTTCAAGTTGAAAGTGAAGAACAGATTCTCTGCTTTGGAAGAGGAAAGTAACCAAAGCTCTTACGTAAACAGCAACAAAAGTAGCTGGGTCTAAGAACAAGTTGCCTGTGAACAAATTATCAGGAAAACCCAAGATGAAAATTCTCCAAATACGTGGCATCAGTTAATAAATAAATACATCGCTCTTTCCACGTTCCAGAAACACATAGCAACCAAAAATTTGTTTTTCAACCGCCGCCGTGGAATTGAACCACGGAAACGCGCTCAGCTAGATATCGAGAGTTACGTGGTAAAATTCCACGGCGGCGGCTGAAAAACAATATTTCTGTTGCTATGTGTTTCTGGAATGTGGAAAGACCGAGGCATTTATTTATTTACTGACGCCACATATTTGGAGGATTTTTACCTTGGATCTCGCCCTTTGGATTTAACTGCTATGATATAAATAGCCAGTGCCGTTAATGCCCACCAGATGGAGATGTCTTAGTAGCTGAGACCATCTTACCGGATTATGATGTAGGAAGCTGACTTAGAAATACACATAGCACCGTGGATTGTTGGCCACCGTGTGTAAAGTTAATGCGCTCGGATAGATATCGACAGTTCCTTGGTTCAATTCCACGGCGGTGGCTGAAAAACCAAGATGTTGATGCAAAAAAGAAGAGAGATGAGGACAACTAACGAAGAGGTGACATCCAAAGTGAAATATATAGAGCTATTCAGACTGTACGAAAAATTATCACTGAAGACGTTAGGAAATTTAACTGTGAACTAGTGAGGAAAGCAATTGAAAACAACCAAAGCCTAAAAATAGGAAAGGGACATCTCAATAATTGAAGAAAACAGATTATGGCACTGAGTCAAGATGATGGTTCTGTAACAAGAAATACAGGTTATATTTTGACAAGAGTGAAATATTTCTACTCCAAATTATATGAAAGGGATGATGCATGAACTGCAGACATCATGAAAGGTACCAGTACCAGAGTTCTTCCAGTCCTCCCAGCAGAAGTTGCACATGCAATAAGAACATGAAGCGGGGAAAAGCTATAGGAGAAGATGAAATTACTGTAGACATCATACAAGAAGCAAGTGGAGAAATTGAAACAGTACTCGCCCAAATTTTCACTCGATGCCTTAATGAAGGGAAGATTCCTGAGGATTGGAACAAGGCTACAATGATCCTGTTACATAAAAAAGATGACATTGTGGATCTCAGAAACTACAGACCTATCAGCCTCCTATCAGTGGTTTATAAATTATTCACTAAAGTTATTTAACACCGCTTGAAGGTAACACTGGACATGGCTTAACGGAGAGAACAAGCTGGATTCAGGAGTGGTTACAGCACTGCAGATCATATCTACGTATTGAGAGAACGAATTGAAAGAGCGAGGCAATATGAACTTCCATTATGCATGGCTTTTATCGATTATGAAAAGGTCTTTGATTCGGTGAAACCATCAGCAATTACAGTGGTTTTTGAAGTCCTGCGGTATCGAAAATGCATACATTAATATTATTAATAACATCTATGAAAATAAAGATTCGGCTGTTTGAAAACACAACACACGTAAAAAGTTTAAAGGGAGTGAAACAAGGTGACACGATATCTCCCAAACTCTTTATTGCCGCATTGGAAAATGCCTTTTAATCACTGAACTGGGAAAACAAACGGATAACGATTATTGTAGATTATCTAACTCACCTTCGTTTTGCTGATGACGAAGTCATTTTCGCAACTACCACATCAGAGCTGTAGAGTATGTTCCAGGAACTTGCTGACGAAAGTAAAGAAGTGGGAATAAAAATGAACTGTTATAAGACAAAAGTGATGTAAAATGCTTTTACAAAAAATAAAGATTCATCCATTGATGGAGAAAAGCTGGAGATAACAGATAAGTACCTTTATCTTGGACAGCAGATATCTAGTTAGGGTCACATTGATGAAGAAATTAATCGGCGTATAAAATTTGCCTGGTGAGCTTTTGGAAGAAACATAATAATTTTCAAAAGCAATATGACATTACGTCTTAAAAGAAAAGCTTTTGATCAATGCATCCTTCCAGTGCTTACGTATAGTGCAGAGACATACAAAGGCTGCAGATAACTCAAGGTAGCATGGAGAGGTGCATGTTTGGTGTAACCAGAAGAGATAAGAAAAGGAATTCGTGGATCCGAAAAATGACAAGAGTGGAAGACATCATGATCAGAGTTAAATCCCTGAAATGGCAATGGGCTGGACATACTATCAGAAGGACAGATCGTCGATGGGCAGCCGGAATTTTAGATTGGATTCCAAAGGACAAGAGAAGACCCACAAGAAGAACACATTGGAGATGGGTGGATGAAATTCGAAAGTTTGCGTGAGTAGGATGGAGGAGACTGGCACAAGACAGACCTTTGTGGAAGAGGCTTGGGAGACCTTCGTCTAGCAGTGGATTGAAAATGGTTGACAATGATGATTACAATTTCAAATTAAATACTAAATCCCCTTAAATTTATTATTTATTTGCGTTGCCTTAGTCGCGACCAATTGGAGCGTTTTACTGCGGTTTATTGCACTCGTAACCTTAGAATATTTCGTGCGGCTTTTGTATTACATGGAGTGCTTTACATGTTTATACGTAATTGAAAATTAATACCTGAAATGGCCAAGAATGACTTTCCAGGGTTTTCCGTTATACCAAATTCAAATATTTGAAACTGAGTTGTTCTTTCAATATACGTATTAAATGTTTGCAATTAAATTACGAAAGCAATACATTATTTTTTCAAGGAAGTTTAAACGACTTGTAATATCCAGATATTCCGTTTTTTTATTAAAAAGAAATTAAAAGATCTTTTAAATTTTTCAACTGCTGTCAGGGTATAATACTCTCATGTTTCTTGCAAACCGAGTGCGCTGTTTTACATCCACATTCCATACTGTACTTGCTCAATATTTTGAGCGTAATGTATACTTGCAGACCATAGAAAACTCCTCTTCTTGGTGTGTTGATTCTGGGCTTTGGTGGTTCTACTAAAGACTGCTGTGGGTTTGAATTCGATATTCGCTCCTAAGTAGTTAAAGTTCTTTTGAGGTGCGACGTGTAAACCTCAGTGTCGTTTGCCGATGCCTTGGTTAAGGTTGAGGTCTTCGATTTTGGGATTTAAACCACGGTTTGAGAAATTCAAGTTGTGTTAAACCTCAGATCTGTCGCTCTTATCCTGCCGGCGGGAGACACAGCCGTAGATATAAAAAGATAGTCGACGATAAAAATGCTTGATCAATAACTTCATCCAGTCAAATCCAGAGAAAAAATACTTGTGAAATGAAACCACGCAATTGTACCCAACGAAATCCAACCCATTCCAATAAAGCGCTATTGCCTAAGACTACATTTTCTTCTTAACCCCGAATTTACTAGAAAACGAAATAAAAAACACACGTATGCTGCATCCCGCTAGAAAACACAGCAAGTGTACAATACAACACCAGAGATATCATGTATGAGAGAAGAAATTGCGATATCAGATAAAATAAGTTAGTCACCAATTTTCCGTCTTATATTACTTGGGGACGGTTATCGAAGGAGACCCAGCTCAGTAGCCCTCTCTTCCGAATTACGAGTTCTAAATGTTCTGGCAGAAAATTGTTGGAGTACATTAGTGACTTCTCATAGCAGAAGTACCGAAGTAAATCTTACTAGAGCAAGTGGAAACAAGTTGGCCTCCAAGATCTCAATAGAACAGCGTGCCAGTGACTCTCTAAGAACTTGTGCTTTTAAACAGCCTCTGGTTTCGTTTCGCGTCGCAGACGGTAGCGGAATTAGTTACATGTCACACCACTTCAGCTCAAGTAAACATCACGAGCTGTTCGTCAGTATGCTTTGGTTTGATTATCTTTAACTAAGACAACAAACAGTTGCAACTTCAAAGTATTAAATTACATCGTACTGTAACCAGCTTTGTGTAAAGTTAGAATTGAATTATAAGTAATTTTACTAAGGGAGTGTCTAACACAAATCCTATAATTGTCCTAAAAAGAAAGATGATACCAGATTTTCGGGTGTAATAAGCATGACTTTTGAATCCGTTCTGACGCAAATAAATTTATCAAAGATATTCAAAGTCAATGGAACCGGTATGGAAAACAATAGTACCTGAAGGAAGAAAGATGTTTTTCAATCGGGTTTTTAATCCCTCAGATATTACTGTAACCGGAATCGTGAGCTTACGCCATTTGGTTGCAGACTTGTGCGATAAGAAAAACATGAATTTATATGAGAAACATTTCGCACCGGAAACACTCTCCAATATAGAAATAATTTTTCAAATCAGACTCTTAGAAATAGAGATATCGACAAAAATAAGAGGTGACCTTACGTCCCCTGGTGGGAAAACCAGGCATTATTTTAGGAAGAAAGTATTCCCAGAAGTGTTTTCCATATGAGCGCTATCGGTCCAAGAAAAAAAAAATTTAGTCGAGCTTTCAGGAGCCCAGATTTTGCTACAAATACATCAGCAGCCGAAACTAACCCTAATGGCCTTTGGTGGCAAAACCATTCTTAACCAAACATTAGAAATTCTTGCATACGATACAGGAAGAATTTTTCAAATCGGAGTTTCAGAAGCAGAAATAACGCAGAAAACGCAATTTACCTTTGTGCCACGAAGCGGAAAGTCTATGATTTACTTGAAAGTTTGGAATTTATAGGAAAAACATTTCGCATCGGAAACACTCCCCAACAAAGAAGGAATTTTTCAAATTGGACACCTAGAAAAAGAGATGTTGACAAAAATAAGATATACATCTACGCCCCCTGGCGTAAAAACCATGCAATGTTTCAAGAAGAAAATGTTTCTAAAAGATTTGTCGATATGGGTAGTATCGGTCAACAAACTACTTTTTTCAGTCCAGATTTTGGAAGCTCATATTTTGCTGGAAATACATCAGAAGCGGAAATTAAAATTTACGCCCCCGGTGGCCACACCATTTTTTTTACGAAAAAAAAATTATGTGCAAATGATTTCTCATGAGAGGCTGTATCCTGTGCAGAACGAATTTTTCAAATAAGAGATTTAGAAGCGAAAATATCGGGAGAAAGCAATTTACCTTTACGGCCCCAGCGGAAAGTCTATGAGCTAATTGAAAATTTTGAAATTATATGCAAAACATGTCACACTAGAAACACTATCCAACAAAGAAGGAATTTTTCAAAAACGGACTCCTAGAAGTTGAGATATTGACAAAAATTAGATATACATCTACGCCCCCGGGCGTAGAAACCATGCATTATTTTATAAAAATATGTTTCTAAATATTTGTCGACATGAGTACTATCTGTCTACAAACGACGAATTTTTTCAATCGAGAATTTAGAAGCTCATATTTTGCTGCAAATACAATAGAAGTGGAAATTAATGTTTACGCCCCCCAGTGGCCAAAGCATTTTTTTTACAAAAATTAGAAATTATGTGAAAATGATTTCCCATCAAGAGCTGTATTCGGTGCAGAAATAATTGTTCAAATCGGATATTTAGAAGCAGAGATATAGGGAGAAACGCAATTAAACTCTACGCCCCCACAGCGGAAAGTCTATGAATTACTTGAAAATTTTTAAATTATATGAAAAACATGTCACCCTGCAAATACTATCCAACATAGAAAGAATTTTTCAAATCGGGCTCCTAGAAGTAGAGATATTGACAAAAATAAGATATACATCTTCGCCCCCTGGCGCAGTAACTGTGGAATATTTTAAGAAGAAATACACCGAAAATTTTTATCGATGTGAGTGGTATCAGTAAATGAAATAATTTTTACAATCGATATTTTAGGAGCTCAGATTTATGACAAATACATCAGAAACAAAAATTAACAATCCCCCCCTGATGGCTAAAGTATTCTTTACCAAAATTTGGAAATTATATGCAAAAGATGTTCCATGAGGAGTTGTATTCGCTGAAGAAAACATTTTTTAAATCGGAGTTTTAGAAGAACAGTTATCGGGAAAAATGTAATTTACCTTTACGCCCCCTCAGCGGAAAAGCTATGCCTAATTTGAAAAAAGTAACTGTATCTAAAATACTCTTCGACATAAATGGAATCGAAAGATAGAATATTTTTTCAATCGGATGTTTAGAAGCAAATATGTGGAATAAAACGTACTTTTGAATTCCACCTCATCTGCATTTACCCTTTCGGCGAAATTGTACATTGAAAAAAAAACGAAATAAAAGCATCATCCTTAGCACAAGGCATCGCTGACCATTCCTCTTGTAGCGCCAATAGCAAATCCGGAATCGTTGCTGGCGGCTAGTGACGTGCTGCTAAGCGTCTCCCGAAAAGGTCAAACACGTGTTCGATTGGAATTAAGTCCGGGGAGTATTCAGGCCAATCCATGCGTTGAATATCTTCACTCTCCAACAGCTCTGCGACAGCCACTGAACGATGGGGTATATGTAGCGTTGTGGTCCATGAAGAGTAACCCAAGACCCACTTCACCTCTAAGCAGACGCACGTGAGGCAGGAGAACCTCGGTACAATATCGGACACCAGTAACTGAGCCTCTTTGGAAGACGTGGAGGCCAGTACGGCTAACAAGCATGATTTCGCCCCAAACGAGAACTCCAGCACCTTCAAACTGGTCACTTTCGATGATGTTGGAGGTATGATTGCATGTTCCCTGCTCTCTCCAGATGTTTATACGTCCAGAATCGCTCGTCTGACTAAATAGGCTCTCATTCGTAAAGAAAACTCGACCCTATTTCTGATGTGTCGAGTTCTTGTGTTCCTGGCACCACAGAAATCGCTGTCTCCAATGAGCAGGCGTTAATGGCACACACCGTACTGGTCGTCGTGCAAATAGACCACCTTTTTGCAGCCTCCTGGCCACGGTAAAACGCGATAACTGACGTCCAGTTGTCTGTTGCATGTGCCTTGCAATTTCTCCCGCTGTCTACCGCCTGTCCCTTCTCGCCTGTAGGACAATATACCGGTCGTCCGCCGCCATGGTTGCTCGTGGACGACCATTGCTAAACTCTCGGATAGCTGTTCCTGTCGTTTGAAATGCTCTCCAAGTTCATGAAACGATGCTGTGAGCTATCCCAAACTCCTCGGCCCCACTTCGACCTTCTTCCAACTTCACAATGACACGTCTTCGGTTAAAGTCATCCAGATGTCGTCTACTGGATTGCCTGTTGGCCATATCAAACGGTGGCTGCAACTCGACGTCGTTCAAACCGATGTACACCGTGCAATTGCTTCCACCGTATTGCTGATCGTACACCACCCGTGTGCCTTATACCTTTCCGACACCCTTCCCCCTACGTCATGCTGCATATATGCGAATGTGCTACCGTACCGGACCCTAGTTTTTCTCCTTAGTTATATCTCGGTCCTTTCTGCCTGTTCGTTCCGTTGTTTTGCTAATTTCTCCTCTTCGTTCTTAATTTTTTCACAGCAGTGTACATGCTGAGGAGTAAAATATTTCAATATTGGTTTTGTAAGATGTGAACACAAAAGAAGAAAAGCAGTTTGCATCAAAGTTTTATCAGTTTATTTGCTACCGATGGATGGTGAGCCCAAATATTCTTATGTAATTTATAATCTAATGATAAACAACTTTATAATTTTCAGCTTGTTAATAACTCGCGCTTTGTTCAATGATGGATTAAGGATAATCGAATAGAAATATATGTATTGTGTGTGTGTAAAAGTTCTACCCGTTTTTGTAATAGATGCAAATTTTTGTCGGAGTAGTTACGTCACAGATGACGTTGCGATGCCGAATTTTTGACCAATAAAGCATTGTACAGTAAAAAATGTAGAGGTGCTAGGTTTTTTCTAGTAATTCATTTATTACGGAAATCAATGACGGTGTAACATGTCATGCGAGAAGGAGAACAACAGGCATTGCTTTTTGTACGAGTTCGATAAAAACAATATTGCAACCGCGGCTTGCCGAAACATCTGTTAAGTGTATGGGGAGGATGCAGTTGATGATAGTACATTTCTCCGTTGGTTTCGGAAATTCCGCGACGGACATCGAAGCTGGAAAGGTCAACCACGTCCTGAAAGTCCATCCGTGGTTTCTGACGAGGATGTGGATCAAGTCATAACAAATAACCTACATCCAACCGTACAGGAATTAGCGGAAATATTGTCAGTACAAAGAACAACAATCGAAAGACGAATGCATGCGCTGAGTTCATCACCAAGTTCGATAACTTGGTTCCGCACCAACTTTCTGCAAAGCAACAAGAGGGGAGACTCGATACATGTGTTTCTTTGCTTTCTTGTCACAGAAATAAAACCGTTTTTAGAACGAATATTAACGGATGACGAGAAATGTGTACTGTACCGTAATGTAAAGCGTCGACGGTTTGTGTGCCAAGCTGCGGAGCCTACTCCATCGACCTCAAAATGAGTCCTGTTTCCAAAAACTGCTTCTTAGAGTGTTTAGTGGGTTGTCCAGGTAATAATCCCCTGGGAGGTGTTGGCACGTAACCGAACGATAAATTCTTACCTCTACTTCTAACAGTTAGACGGATTGCGAGAACAACAGATATCGAAGCGGCCAGCACTCATCAATCTGAAAGGCGTGATCCTTCATCATGATAACTCCAGACCCCATGATGCTTAAATGACAAAACAAAAATTACGGGACTTTGGTTGGGAAGTGTTACCTCACCCGACGTGTTCGCCTTACCTAGCACCTATAGACTAACAGTCTTTTCGATCATTACAGGACGCCTTTGCCCTCCAAACCTTTGATGACTTGGATGATGCGAAAACGGCATTACATCTCTTTTTTGACTCTAAAACCCAGGAGTTTTTCCTTCCTGGGATTCAACTACTCATGGACAGATGGCAAGAGGTCATCCATAATTATGGCAATTATATGAAATCTTATGCACGCTATTTGTTGTCCTCCTCCTTTCCTTTTATCATACCAAAACGTTTAGAACTTTTTCACACACCCAATATTATGGCTTAAGAAATTGTTCATATACAATTTTATTAGGCGGGAAACGATTCACATGTAAAAGATATTTTTTAACCTTTGAAAGTAAAGAATACGTTTTAATCGTCGCAACCCCAAATAGTAATATTTCTACCCAGAGGTTACAAAGACCCTGTAAAAAACTGTATTCTATACCAGAATTTGCTGAGACTTAATCCAAATTTAATTCTGTTCGAAGGGAGTCACAAGTATATCACAGATGCCATAATTTATCTAATAAATTCGAACACAACTCGATCCGTTACGTATAATAGTTACTAGATTATTGTTCCAATTTCTCGGTTTCGAAAACGTACTAATGACGAAGTGAATGGTTTGAAGAATGCGGAAAAATGGAAGCTCTTTTCGGAAGTAAGGAACCGGAAGGGTGCCTGCTAAAGGGAACAGTAAGAGGAAACTGCCATGGATACTTCAAAACAATTTCGCTGCCCTCAGTTTGGAACTATGATGCCAAAATGAATCGAAATGTTTGAAATGGAGAAGGCGATTTAAATCAAATGCAGCATTTATGTGAAATTCATGTCAGTGATTTTCTCAAGACTCGAGTGATGTATAGGTAGAAACAAATGACTATTATAATTATTTCACTATTAGCTAGCTAATAACTTATGTCTAACTGATGCATTATCTTTTCTTTAAAATCGTATCACACGAAGATGAAAGTGGTAAAACTGAATTTATAAAAACGAAGGTTTTTAATCTATTGAGCTTTACATTTCGAGCTTTTTAAATTTATATAAATGTTTACCGAAAATTACTTTTTGTGGTTTATTGCATATCACACATGTAGTTTAAATATATATTCTTTCATTTTCTTCCGTTGCTAATTTATGTCATAAGACTGGTAACTCAAACGTTTTATTCAAATATCACGCGGGAGCATACTTCAAGGAATCTGCATACTTTAAATAATCCGAAGCTTTACTGTATTTAGATTACGATTTTTATCATGTCCTCTCTGTAAATATTAATCCACTGTCATAGATAACAAAACCATTATGACACAACTGAATGCAATCAACTCTCCTGTCCGACATGATTGTATATGTGAAAAAAAAGTCATGGAAATCATAAACAATTGATGAACGAAATCATATGAAAAGGGAGAGAGCATTTAAATCTGCAGTGCTTGGTAGATTTGAAATGAAAAATACAAAGGTTATTTCAATTCCTTTATAGAAGAGAACATCTCAATTCGTTTAATTTTAAACGATGCTTTCCAAAATGTTTCATCCATATGTACGCAATCCAACTAATTCTTTAAGTAGAGAAAACACCTAAACTATATTGTGCCCAAATGTTTTCTTTTTTGACGAAAAACATGAGTCCTTTATAAAAGAAGTTCTCTGTTTTTAATAAAACGTTCTGCATGATGTCGCCAGGTGTCCATGTATGGCATCAGGAGGAAACTAATTGATGAATTTGAAATCTCTATAGATAAAAAGTTTCTCTAAAATCCTTAAAAATACTGTAGTTTTAAAAAAATTAAATATGATACAGCAAAAATGAATTGGGTGAACATACAACCGAATGGATACGATTGGGAAAACAATTAGACGAATTCTAACGAATTTAAACGAATTGGGATAAAATAAAAAAATAATCATGAAAAACGAATTGGGAGAACACACCTTTCACCATAGCGATATTCGTTGAGCGGTTACTTTGTTCCAACCACGTCTTCGGTATAACGGGATTCCTTCAAGGCACACACCACACTGAGATTCTCTTCTCAACCCAGTATGTCACCGAACTTTACAAAAAAAGAAAATTTATGTCACCGCAAAGTATGTCACCAAACTTGCTCTGAATGCGATGATTATATGTCCCCAAACCGAAGCGGCACTCATCGCTAAACACCACACGACGCCAGTCTGTAGCGTTCCACGTCGCTACGGCCTGGCACCAGAGCAAACGGAAAATTCGATATTCCAGTGCTAATGGCACCCCACTTAAGGGGCGCTGCGATCGCAGATTCGCTTCCGCGAGGCATCGGGAAATGGTTCGTGGGCACACAGGAGCCTGTGCATCTGCCTGTGTAGTGACCGGGACGGAGCCGCTGCGTCTGTCTGTGTAGAGTCCTGAATATCGGATTTCAGTCCGACGATCAGGACTTTTTCAAAGTCCGTAAGTTGCGTAAGTCAAGGTATCTGGCAACTACCAGGCATTCTTGTCACTCTGTACTCGCGTCGGCCTCTGCTTTTCGCTTTCATGAGGCATCGACTGCACGCCAGTTTATAAGGCTCTGGGTTCGTGCTTGCAGCGCCCCCATGGGGAATGAGGTCATGAGCAGTCTCACCAAACGTGGATAATTTACATACCAGCCCGTACCCTAGCTATGTGCAAAGTTTCGCGGTTGTAGCATGTTTTCCTCTAGATGCGCAAATTTCATTGTCCGTGAGAGTAATTATAATTAGTAATGTTTTTTGTTTGGTGACATCTTCCCATACATCTAATCTGATAAATTTGTATTGAATTTATTATGCTAAAATTTTATTTTATTAATAATAATATTCTATAATAAAAGATGTTGACAAAAAAAGCAACTGAGAATAGCCTTGAGCCATTGATCTGGCTTTCATTTACTGATAGTATGTATTGATGGGTTTGCGGGTTCCAGTATGTCAAGGATGTACAATTAAAAATTGAATTTTAGGTACGACATATTGTTTACTTTCACAAATTGATGTCAACAGCATGGCATTTGAAACACGATGTTAATTCTGTATTGCTGTGGAAGTTTTTCCTGATATTTCTTCTAAAAAAAATATCATCCCAAATAAAGATTTCTCATTGTAATTTTGCAGGGATTTTTGTCCCAGTGGTAACAATGACCCTTTGTGGAAGCTGAAAATTAGAAAAGAATTCATTTCAAAATTCCAAATGTTCTGAGTACGGGGAACACAAGAATTGCAAAATTGAATAACATAAGAGTTTCGATCTTAATCGATATTTGAAAATATTTTCCGCTCAGACGATTTCGTGAATCATGTAATAAGTTATGTATTTACATTCAAATTTTTGTTAATAATAGTGTATTTTTTGTAATAAGCTATGTATTTACATTCAAATTTTTGTTAATAATAATTTGTTAATAATAGTGTCCTACCTTGCCTAAAGCCTTAGAAAGGCGTAATTTGAAAAAAAAAAAAAAAAGATTAAACACTTTACTGAATTCCAACATTCCTGCTTAACTCTAACGAGAAAATATGGATTCCCTTATACCAATTTTTGTTTATCAAATTTTCCAAGGATATCAAGTTGACCCAGTTTCACTTCAATGAAGAACTTTTGCTAGCCACATTAGAATGCATGTTTCCTATAAAACAAGGAAAGGTAACTTTCGGCACAAATTCTCGCTCTTCTAAGCTAAACAATGAAGACATTTGTTTATAAAGTCAAAAGCCGAAGATCTATTCCTTTAGAAATTCATAAAATATAAACCTTTCCTTTTTTTATTCGAGAGGATTATATTTATTTAATCCTCCAGTTTCTTCTTGAATAATAACTAGTGGGAACTGAACACCACTGATAGCGATGCTTTCATTGACTTCATTCGGTGTTAATCCTTTAACCGGCTGGAACGAATTAACTCGGGGTTATCAAAATATGCTGAAATCAGTTCGAACGAATATATGCGGTGTCTAAGAAGTGGGCCCAACGCGACAGGAACGAATGAACTCCCGCATCAAAAAATGTTGCTATTACCTTAGGTTTGTCATTCTAAGTGGTCATTTGGGGGCTATGTTTGTCATTAATCCTTGCTGACTGATTACCTTTTCCACTAATAGTACTATAAAAAGGGCGAGAAAGCTGAGAAAGAAGAGAAAAGATGTCTGAGTAATTTGTTTCTACACAGTGGAGCGATATCCGTGGACGAGGGACTACTCCTTTCTATCATTCCTTGGGTAATGGGACACAGATTAAAAGGACTATAAGATAATTAGACTACTTACGTTGAGACTAAGGGCTATAAGGGAGCGCTTATAACGAGCAATAGCAGTGGTCCAAGCACTGGCTAAGTATCATTCTTCCGCCAAGGGTTCGGATTCGTATCCCGGTGAGGCAAGGACTTTGTATATTGTTTTACCGCACTGGCTGTTTCTCTTCCTTGGAGTCAGCAGCCCTAAATTAGGGACGGGCTAATGCTTATAACCCATCGAGTTGATCACGGTGGTCGCTAAACCTTCCATCAATAAAAAAAATATGAGAAAAAAACAGCCACAGCTTTATAATCGATACTCATGAGTTTGATATAGGGAAAAAAGTTTTTGCCGTAGCTTTTGGTAACTTCGTCACCATGAGAACACTTCTGTTTGAGGAGCACAGGAAACTTTGGGCAACTTCTGATTCATGTAAATTGACCGTTTAAAGGGTTAAGAGAGTGAATGTTCCCTGAAAATCCAATAAAGAATGGAGAAGGAATTATTAGTTTCTAAACAGTTCCATCACGAATTCTCATAAGTGTTTTTGTTAGCAGCTACCTGAATTATTATACAGACCATGTCAGAACCAAATGGAGCAGGAATCTTCAAAACAGAAATTGTAGACGGCCTTGGAAAATGTTCTGATATATACATACGGTAAAAATGGCAACATTAATGTGATTTATATATATTCAAATTCATAGCTCAGCCTTTCGTATGTATTCATTGTTTCCAGCTCCAAAACAAAAATCTGAATTTTTTTAAACACAATATCAAAAATACCGAAACGTAGTTCAAAGATCTCTTTAAGCTTCATTTCTGTGCGTGCGGTCGAAAAAATAATCTTACAAAACTACATATGCATGAAATGTGTATGTACATTTTTTTAATATTTTCAGTTCTGCTTACCAAATTCAATTAATATAATGCGAATGTATACCTGAAGTAAGAGCAATATACCTCCAGACACTGGGGAAATGAGTTTAAAATGGAAAATACTACCTTGCTCTGTGTCTAACTTAAACACATTGATTTAAAAGGACTTTACTAACATCATAAGTACACGAATCTGGAAAAGTTACCTAAATTTATGTGGTTAGTAATACTATTCTCAGAGTTCGAATTGTGGGTGGACGTCCACGAGGAAAATACTTCTGGGAATAAAAAAATATCTGCGAAGATCTTTGGTGATTGCAACACATTTTCTTTATATTCGAAATTTTACAAATATTTTAGGCTTTTCGTGTTACTATAAAAATTAGATTATTTTTCTTTGAGAAAATATAACACTGCGTATTCAAATTTGACGGACATTATGTTTCACTTGTTTAAAAACCATTTATCTTTTAAAATGCTCAAAGGCACCGATAAAACAAATCAGAAAAATATGCTTTTTATGCACAATAGGACGGCGGAAATAACTTATTTTCTTCAAATCGTAATCAATGTAAAAAAAAAAAAAGACACTGGAAACTAAATTTTTTCTGTCAGTTTCATACAAGGGAAATGCGTTTTGCAGTTGTTATGAATCAAGAAAATATGTAATAATTAAAACTTCCAAAGTAAATTGAAAGCAGCAACATTCAGTTTCTGCACAAAAAGCACACTTCAGGTTCGATACAATGATTTACAAACTGTATGTTAAACTGAAAATTTTTGTGACATTATACATTTTTATCATTAAAGCACCTGGATTGCTACCTACACAAAAGATGACGAAAATACAGTAAAGCTTGGAGTTTCGATTTCGCACGTTGTCATAGCCTTCGGAATGACAGCGTGCGAAATCGAACTTTTCAGTTGTAACGTATATTAGAAAAAAAAAACTTGTTCCATTCAAATTTTGTTCACTATTTTCAATGAATTTTGCGTTGTTATCATAAAGTAAGGTATAACATGTCACCTTGCCTTTTACAAGAAAAATCGTTAAAAATAGTTAAGTTTTAATCATTTTGTATGGTGCTGTTTTCTTCATTTTTCACTGTCTTCTCTCCCATCCCTCGCGCAAGTTTCTGGAAATGGGAGATGTATGAAGATCTTCCACTATTCTTTAGAGCTGATAATTGTTGTCCAATCTGGGAAAAATAATTGACACAGATGCCGGTGTAAAACGTATTTTACTGATAATAAGATATAAAAGTTCCTTGCATGACAACAAATATGATTACTGGTCGGACGACTATTTTTGAGTGCTTTGTAGCATTAAATCCTAGAAGTTTTAAAATAGATTATCTTTCCGACGAATAATCACAGCAAAGTAATAAATAATGGATATATTATAAGAAAATACCTAAACACTGTGTGAAAGGATATTTCGAAATTCAGAGCACAGACGTTAAATTTTTGGGAATCCATTCTCTGTATGAGAGGTACAAAAGAATATGATGCATGAACACATAATTTTAGTTGTCTTCCAAAATAGCTTTTCGACGAAAATTCTGAAGCAACTGTTTTTTTCTCAGGTTCACGTTACAATAATTTAAAAAGTATAAACTGTGAGTGGTAGAAACACAATCTTCACTAGGAAGAAATGGAACATAAACCGAAGAGTCAAAGCTTTGTGACCAGCACGTCTTATGCAAATTGAAGCAACTGCAGAATAAACAATGGCGAGAGTGAAAGGATATAAATGACAGCTGACACTAAATTCTGTTTTTCAGTGTTATTTTAGTTCCTGAGAGAGAAAGACTCCTGACTTAAGCGAGCTAGGAAAATACCAAATTGTAATTGTCATACAATTGAGTCAGAGCATTTCGGAGACAGCCAAAGCATGTCGGGTGCTCACGGTCAGATATGGTTATTACTTTCAAAAATTGTTCCCTGGAGAGAAAAACCAAGAATAGCCAGCAGGGTGCTGGCAGATCGTGGCACACCATTAAGCGATGTTACATCCCTGAGCTCAAAGTTAAAATATTTTCTTCAATTTTTCTATGAGGAAACAGAGACCGAGCATATGAATATATACATACAACTTTGGAACTGGAATTGGCGCGAACGCAGCATCCTACTTTATGTCTGGTGAAGACAGTCGTTGGCTGTGATCCCAACCCTCTCAGTGTAGAATACTAACTCTTTGTATCAGCGTCGATTTCTCCTTCGACTTTTGTTCGGCTTCTACTCCTAACTTATCTTTTAACCTAACATTGTCATTGACTCATCAATACTTTCAAATCAATGCTCTAACTGACCTGTGAACTGCTAACTGAGTACCGTCCACTGTGAACTGTGTAATCTGTTCCTTTTGTTTTGTTATTTTTGTGTATATGTGCTGAGTCGTTTTAATTTCCCAAGGGTCTGGGTTTACTATCAGCCCTCTAAGCGTTTTCCGCATGGGGTCTATATTGTTCTACTGACTTGACCACTGCTTGACCCTGTTGGCATTGCTTATCCCGATGGCCAGTACGGTACGCGCTATTAACCGCTGCAGATTTTGTTAGGTGATGTTTCCCGTACTTTATTTTGGCCATATATTCTTGGGTCTGGTGAATAGTAAATGATACGGTGACTTACCTATGACAGACCTACCGCTTTCTTGTGAAACCCCAGTGTATTTTACGGCTTTTGCTAGTGCTTACTTCTAAAATAGATTATCGTAAAACTACAACATGACTACATCATGATTACACATTTAACTGAGTTTTGAGCTTTGCGATATGCATCCTTCGCTACCAGAGAGGTTTGTCCACTAGCAACGTTAGCGCTGGCGGCAAACTTTTCTTAAATTCCGTGAATGCTGAAACGAAGAGAAATTCCTAGGTCATTCCAACAGATATCCGAGGGAAACGCAGTAAACGCCGTTGAGCACCTGGACCTTCATCTCCGATGGGGGAGTATGGGGATATGAGGCAGGAAAGGGTGCAGAAAAAATTGATTTAAAATAAAAAAAAGTTAAATGTAAATTACCTTTAATACTTTTAATTAATTTAGCTGAAAACATGGTGCCCCGAAATACGAAGTAATTCCGCCGCAACAGGGGAATTTAACGGTCTTTATGTATGCCATTCATCATCATCATCATTGTCAACCATTATCAATCCACTGCTGGACGAAGGTCTCCCCAAGTTTCCTCCACAACGGTCTGTCTTGTGCCAGTCTCCTCCATGTCACTCCCGCATACTTTCGAATTTCATCCACCCATCTTCCATGTTGTCTTCTTCTGGGTCTTTTCCTGTACCTTGGAATCTAATCTAAAATTTCGGCTGTCCATCGATGGTCTGTTCTTCTGGCAGTATGTCCAGCCCATTGCCATTTCAGGGATTTAACTCTGATCATGATGTCTTCCACTCTTGTCATTTTTCGGATCCACGTGTTCCTCTTCTTATCTCTCCTGGTTACACCAAGCATGCACCTCTCCATGCTTCTTTGAGTTGTCTGCAGCCTTTGTATGTCTCTTTTAGTTAAGGTCCACGTCTCTGCACCATACGTAAGCACTGGAAGGATGCATTGATCAAACACTTTTCTTTTAAGACATAATGGCATATTGCTCTTGAAAATTATGCTGTTTCTTCCAAAAGCTCTCCAGGCAAGTTTTGTACGCCGATTAATTTCTTCACCAATGTGACCCTCACTTGATATCTGCTGTCCAAGATAAACGTACGTGTCTGTTAACTCCAGCTTTTCTCCATCAACCGATAAATCTTCATTTCTTGTAAAAGCATTGTACATCACTTTTGTCTTCTGAAAGTTCATTTTTAATCCCACTTCTTTACTCTTGTCAGTAAGTTCCTGGATCATACTCTGTAGCTCTGATGGGGTAGTTGCAAAAATGACTATGTCATCAGCAAAACGAAGGTGGGTTAGATAATCTCCATTAATCTTTATCCCTTTGTTTTCCCAGTTCAGTGATTGAAAGACATTTTCCAATGTGGCATTAAACAGCTTCGGAGATATGGTGTCACCTTGTCTCACTCCTTTTCCAATTTTTATGTGTGTTGTATTTTCAAACAGCCGAATCTTTGCACTTGCATTTTCATAGATGTTATTAATAATATAAATGTATGCATCCTCAATACCGCCGGATTTCAGAGCCATTGCAACTGCTGATGGTTTCACCGAATCAAAGGCTTTTTCATAATCGATAAAAGCCATGCACAATGGAAGTTCATATTCCCTCGCTCTTTCAATTAGTTCTCTCAGTACGTGGATATGATCTATTGTGCTGTAGCCACTCCTGAATCCAGCTTGTTCTCTCGGTTGAGCCATGTCCAGTGTTACCTTCAAGCGGTGTGAAAGAACTTTAGTGAAGATTTTATAAACTACTGATAGGAGGCTGATAGGTCTGTAGTCCCTGAGATCCACAATGTCACCTTTCTTATGTAGCAAGATCATTGTAGCGTTGTTCCAATCCTCAGGAATTTTCCTTTCATTAAGGCATCGAGTGAAAATTTGGGCGAGTACTGTTTCAATTTCTCCACTTGCTTCTTGTATGATGTCTACAGTAATTCCATCTTCTCCTGGAGCTTTTCCCCGCTTCATGTTCTTGATTGCATGTGCAACTTCTGCTGGAAGGACTGGAAGAACTCTGGTACTGGTACCTTTCATGATGTCTGGAGTGCATGTATCATCCCTTTTATATAATTTGGAGTAGAAATATTTCACTCTTGTCAAAATTTCGCCTCTATTTCTTGTTACAGAACCATCTTCTTTTCTCAGTGCCATAATCTGTTTTTTCCCCTTACTGAGATGTCCCTTTGCTATCTTTAGGCTTTGGTTGTTTTCAATTGCTTTCCTTACTAGTTCACAGTTGAATTTCCTTACGTCTTCAGTGATACTTTTTCGTACTGTCTTGCATAGCTCTATATATTCCACTTTGGAAGTCACATCTTCTTTAGTTGTCCTCATCACTCTTCTTTTTTGCATCAACATTTTGGTTTTTCCTGATAATTTGTTCACATGCAATTTGTTCTTAGACCCAGCTAATTTTGTTGCTGTTTCCATAAGAGCTTTGGTTACTTTTCTGTTATCTTCAGAAATATCCACTTCTTCCGATGTTAGGCCTTCTAAAGCAGAGAATATGTTCTTCAGTTCCAATTTGAAGGTATTATGGTGTTTTTTAAGGTTGGTTATGTCAATACATTTTGTTTGTCTTATGAGCTTGCTACGTTCGAGTTTAGTGTTGAGGTGCATCTTACATCTCACCAATCTATGGTCCCTGCCTGTGTTGAACTTGTTTAGCACACTGCAGTCTTTCTATGACGAATTTTTTGTTACACATAATAAAATCAATTTCACTTGTCGTCCCATTTGGATGTCTCCATGTCCATTTCCTGTGTGGCTTTTTCTTGAAAAAGGAGATCTAGTTGAAAAACCCTTTCTGCCTCTGCAAACTCTACGAGAGTATTTCCACGCTGGTTTCTGTTGCCGTGACCTAATTTATCTACTGAAGTTTCATTCTGTTGCCGTTGCCCTATTTTTGCATTGAAATCTCCCATAATTATCTTCAAGTGCTGCTTACCTTTATTATTTAGATCACGAATTTCCTCATAAAATTCTTCAATTTCTTCTTCAGCATGACTTGTGGTGGGTGCATAAGTTTGAATAATCTGAGCCTGGTATCTTCTCGAGAGTTGGATAACTAGTCGTGCAGCTCTGTCAGAGGAACTTTTAACTTCTACAAATTTATCTTTCAGTTTCTTGTTTATTATAAATCCAACACCACTAGTTCTGCCAGTATCTGTCCCACGATAGTAGAAGAAATGTCCACTTTTCTGTTCAATGAGATCTTCTCCTTTTCTCCTTACCTCACTTAGCCCGACGATGTCCCACTTGATCCTTTGTAGTTCCTCTTCCAATTCAAGAAGCCTTGAATCAGAAGATAGGGAGCGTCCGTTATAAGTAGCCAAGGTCAGCATCAGATGGCAGCCTAGTCCGGTCCTACGGGGATTCTTAGCACCCTCTGCCTTCATGTCGCACTGGCCGCTGCCTTGGCCAGGTACATTCCAGCTGCCGGAGACTGAGGGCCAAGATTTAAGTTGTGGAGTCATGTTGGAGGGGTTTGGCCAGAACTCACCACGCTGGCCAAGCGGGTTGGTGAGTGTGGGTTAGCATTTCCTCTAATCCCGATGGTATAGTTATACCACTATTGGCGGTCGTCAGAGCCGCTTTAGTGGGAACAGGATGTACCACGCGAAGGCGGGGTTGACATTTGTCAAGGAGAGGCTGTGATGTTACGCATCACCTGATATATAGTTTTAGTAAAATAAAAAATAAAAACAAAATCTTATTATATGAATAACAAAACGTTTTGATAATGCACACAAAGTGTTTTTGCTGAAATTTACTAAAACCCATAAGTGTTACATTGCGTTTTAATTAGGATAGTATGCGGAACATCACCAAGACTCCGAGCCGTAGAACACAAGTGTCAAACTAGGGCTCGTACGATGTTGTCATAAGAACTCATATGCCACAGCGAAGTTAATTTTTACGATCAGCATTTTTTTATCATGTTTTTTAATCTTTATATCTTCAAAAGAAGAAAAACTGTTTGCCTAAAAATAAACCTGCGGTCGACACTCATACTAATTTGCAGAGCAGCAATCAAAGAAAGACACGTTTGTTTAAAGAAGTTACTATAAAATTTACTTTGACATACAGCTTATTTACGTACAAAAATATGGTGGCACCAGATAAATTATATTACAATCACATCACTTCGAACATGATTATATAAAGCCTAATATTCTTAGAAATGTTTTCTAGCAATCCGACTACTACGAGGTGAGCAACATTATTTCATTTTCAAATTTATTTACTACTGTACATCCATAGGATTGAAATACGTGGATGATATTTTACCCTGCTTCCTCTCGGTTCTTGGATTGATGATGCTGTTTCGCGATCTAGATCGATTCCAAATGTCTTCCGTGAGACGGGGCTGGCTTCCTCCATGGATAAACACAACCCTGGAGCTTTCGATTTTTTCGCAACTTCTCCTTACACTGCCGGCCCTTTTTTCCCTGCGCTAAAATAGTTAGCATCTTTATTCTGTGCCTCCCCGCTCCTTGCCTTTTCGTAGTTTTCTCTCTGCGACCTAACGTAGATAGCAATTTTTAGTGCCATCGCTAAACTTATTATTTTTGACGTGGATACGTCTTTAGAATCAGTACTATGTGGGTACCCTCTGGGAAAATTTGACCGACATAATTTCTTACGATTGATCAAATGCTTATAATTTCTAAGTTATAATAAACAGCTAAAATCTAAGAACTGACATAAAAAGAATAACAACCAATCGTTCTAAAAATATCATCTTTAAAATCATACGCATGCGCAGATAGATGGGAAAGCGTCCGGAATTTTGAGGTCGAATATGCTGAGTCAAGCGCTTTGAAATCAATATAAATCGAGATGGCCGAGAGGTAGGATCGTGCTATTAGTTTCAAAAAATTCGTCTGGATGAGATCTACCTAATAACCAAGAATTCATTAAACATTTAAAAAGTACTTTATAAGTTACAAGTGATAAACAAAAAAATATTTGTAACAAAATCAAAATGTCTAAATATTTGAAGCAGAAGTCCGACTCAAAATACTACAAACGTATATCAGAAGAAAGAAGAACTGAAAAGGTATCGAATATGCTATAAACGACTAATGCAGAACGATGTAAGGTTTATATGTAGAAGAAGAAAACTGAAGCGACGAAACGCGTGGATCCACAATAAAGCACTTCAACAACTAGTACAAGTGAATCAATGGTCTACTTGGCCTTGAGTGAAACTTGGATGGATGATTCTACATGCGTCCCTAAGTTTCACAAATATCACTACAGGTCTTCATGTTCCGGATGCTATGCGATTATTCTGAAAACATGATGATAATCATACCAAGTATGGTACCGGATACCCAAGCGCCCATCATTCTCACTGGTGGTTTTTGAATTTATATAAATCAAGTCGAATTGTCTTCTATGAACTTGAGTAAGTTGGTGTTTTGTGTGATGTGCAACAAAACACCAACTTACTCAAGTTCATGAAAAACAATTTCGGCTTGACTTATATAAATTCTCCACCAACGACTTTAGGCAATACTTGTATCGACTTAACCTTTGTACAAAACATGGATGTGAATTGTATGCCATATAATTTTTACTTCTCATATCATCGCCTTTTAAGAAATAAAATTATTGGATAACTGCATTCCTCTTTCATTTATTAACCGATTTCTACCTCAAATATCTTACTGTCAAACACGTGTCCACGTAAATAAACTTGTGGGTGTGTCCCTGACACTGCCTACCCCCATTTCCCCCACTGGTATCTAACACACTGGGCGATTTTCTACTTCGACCTCGATTTCTCCAAGATTTCCCATTTTATTTTCACTGTCGCTTTAGCTTCTGCTCATTTCCTAGGCGTGTTCTTACATCCTGGATTTGTCAATTTCACTTTCATCGTTCCTGAGGATTTTTCAACCTATCCTGTAGGGGTTAGTTCCCCGGTAGGCGATGACCAGTGACTATTTCGAGCAGATATTCTGAATGTATGGAAAATATCAAAGTATGGAAAATATCAATGCATGAAGCCTGGTTATCAATGAACTAGAGCTTCCGATTGTTGAATAAGATCTGTCAATTTTGGTTCCGAATTTGAAACCAAATATTTGCAAAACGAGTCGTCATAGCTGTTTGCACTTTGGACAGTGCCTGAAGGCAAACGACACACCATTTCAAACATAAAGGTTTGTCGTTTGTCTTTACGCACATGGAGAAGACTTCAAATCAAACTGATGAGTACACTAATCCTTATTGTTCCTTATGAAAAAATACTTAATTAAAAAACAGGGTAACACTATTTCCTGCTAGTTTCCAATATACTATTGAAAATAATATGAAAAACAGTGCTGTGTCCTTAGAATAAACAGGGTTAACGCTGCGGAGTTTTTTCTAATTTAATTTTTCCGATGTTGTTTTAATAATTTTGAATTCAGACAACTCATCCCAAGATTTTGGGATTACATCGCGGGCTACATGACACCAGTTAGTTAACTACACCAAGTTTAAAGTACGTTCTATGGTAAACAACCTGAATTGACAAGATATGTTATCGAAATTTCGACTTTATATCATTTCCAGGCAACGTTCCTCATTTTGAAGCAAGGCAAAAATGACCATAGGATTCATTTCAAGGAAGATATTCCTTCGGCAAATTGACTTAATGACATTACTAGATAAATGCTCTTTATATCATTGCAGATCACACAAAACAATAATATTTGGAATTGCGTTTGAAGAAAGACTGATATGCTTGCAAATTTTTCTGCAAGCATATTAGACTTATATTTGTTTTTATTTTATTCCTGCAGATGTGGTTATTTATCTGTTTCTTACTACAGGTATGAAATATTAAATAAAATGAATTTTTAGGCATCTGACTTTTCTTCAAATACTAATTTTTCTGAGAACTGTATTAAAAATATATTATTTTAAACTATGTTTGGGAAAACAAAAACAGCTCCACGTAGTTCCTCAATGATTCGAAAGATTCTTAGTAAATTTGCTGTTTACTCAGCAAAATAGTCCGTTTCAAACTACTACGTTTCTCTTCTTAGGCTGAAAGGATGTATCATTCTGGTGTCAATGTACTGTTTACTAAATGGTACATTCGATACCCCTTTTTTTATCTAAAAAAACGCAACAACATCAATTGAATGTTAAATATACATAAATATGGGAGTTCCTCTTCACTTACCTAAATGGCTTGTTTTATTTTATCTCAAAAGACTACATAAGTTGAATGTTAATAGGAAAAATGGGAGATCCACTACAAACGTCAGAATGCTGACAGTTTTGTTTTTGTAAACATTTTTATATTAATCGCTGTTTCCAAACTGTGTTTGTCCTACCTACGCAAGCGCTGAAATTGTGTGATCTTATGCCTTTTATTAGGCACCTGTTTCGAAAAGTGCTCAGTGTCGGGTCTTTGAGGCTTGTTTCTAAATGTTCTTCGGATATCTGTTTGAAAAATTAGTCTCTGGTTCTACTTCTTTGTTCTATCAAATATTTGTGCCGACACTGAGCGAACTTATATGTTCTGGCGAGAAAAATCACCTTTGATACAAATATTTACCAAATGTGATTTTATTAAATTTTAAGATCGAAACTTGAACGGTGTAAATCTAGAACACATTCTTCAAATAGATCAAAGTGAAACACAAGGCAGCTCACCTTGGTGCACGATACGTCAATAAAATCATTCCGTGGTTTAAAACCTGAGTTCATGAACCATAACTTTAATTATGCTCAAGAAACAAGTTAAAACCTAATGAAAATTAAAATCACTTCATAAGAACATTCGGTCCACTCTGCATCCCGTATTCAGATGAGAAATACAGTGCAAACATAAGACAGAGTAACACATTAAGTTATAGGTCTCGAAAATGACGTATGTGTAGCGGTCCCCTGGCGGCCACCAGGATATCTACATCGTCGAGTGATATCAAAGTGAGACAAATAGTTGAAAGGGAAGTGGGATATATAGGAAAGGTAAAATAAGTACGAAACGCAGTTAAAGGTACCTGGAGAAAAAGGGGTTGTGATGGAGGAGTAAGGGGGTTGGGGATGGGTGGTGTGTGAAAGAGGTGGAATAGGTTATCGGAAACAGGATCCAAAAAGGTTGGGAACGTAACTATCATACTGAAAATGTACAACTCATATCAATATAAACAGATGCATTGTATAAAAGAAATGTCAATTCACAAATGGTGCTTACGGTAATGTCGACAAATAATGTTTTCAATCAGTCGAAATAAATTGAAGCTGGCAATCCTTACAGCATCATGTTTTCGTCTGGAATACAGCAAGGCTTTCCGCAAATAATAGTATTGATTGGTGTAACGGGAAAGACATAACATGTGTTTCCTCCCAGATGGGAGAGTAGATACTAGGATTAACCAGTCTAGAGAGTGCGGCTGTCGGTAGCTCATTTTTAATGTTGTATTTATGTTCTTTAAATCTTATTCCCAAGGTAAGGCGTGCTGATTTGATGTATGCTGAGTTGGGATCCCGTGTATCGCTGCTGGTTAACGGGTTGGAGCTGACACCTCCTCTATTCAACATCGGGACTTTGCCTGGATCTCTTTTTACCAAAGAGAGAATATTGAAAATCTTTGACCCATAGTCAATATCAAATCTCCTTCAGAGTTTTTTAAAGTTGGAGTGGTGATGAGGTGGAATGCCGCTGAACCTACGTATCTAGGTTTCCTCTTTTCACTTTGTAAGGTGATAGTGGAATTATTAGAGAGCTTTCTTAAAACCAACCTCGTAATATTATCAGGAAAACCATGTTGCTGGTTATCTGAAACACCTTATTGATTTTTTTGCGTCGCCAAGTTTCATCCAAGGAATGGGTAAAAGCTCTATGCAATAAAAATCTAACAGCAGCTCATTTGTAAGAATGTGAATGATTCGAGTTATAGGGAGTTATGGATGAGCTTGAATTGGGCTTACGATACACAGAATAATTGAAAGTATTTGCCACAGTATCCCTTTCAAATATAAAGTTCAGAAATGGCAGCTTAACTTCCACCTGAAGTTCGGTAGTAAACTTAATAGCATCAAACTCAGACAAAAAAGTAATTGAAAAGTTCTAAAGTTCACTCATGGAGTGCGGCCAGAGCAGTAATATGTAGTCAACATACCGGATGAATAGTTTAGGCTTATACTGACATTCCTGTAGAATTTTGTTTTCTAGATGTAATAATATTTCCGAAGGAATCGGTAACAGGGGGATGCCATTGGGCGACTCCCGTTTTGACGGTATAGGATGTTGTTGAATTTAAAATATGACCATCTCTAAAACAAGCTTGAGGGCTGCCATAATGGAGTGAAATTCTCATTGTTGCTCAAACCCTTCGGTGGGCAGTCGTTCTTGAATTATTTCATAAACTAGGTGATAAGCACTTTAGGGAAAACTGATATTACGTCGAGATAAGTAAGTAGAAAAGGCGAACTATTCATGGGAACGGAATTACACGGTTGAGTGCTTGTACTGATCCGGAGACTGAATAAGCAGAATCCTGAACCAACGGGGAGAGGTTCTGAGCAAGTGTCTGATCTAATGGCCTCGTAAGATTGCATAGCCAGACACAAGAGGCCAAAAGGGATGTCCCGCTTTGTATACTTTCAACTAGCCAAAGAAGTCTCGAATCATCTGCCCAAAAACAGGTCTTAATTTTTGAACAGACGAAGGTAGCTGAAAATGATTTTTCAGGTGAGGTTCTGCTGAGAGAGTAGCGGTGATGGAATATTTATCCACCACAGCATGTGGAACCTGGCTAATGGCTTCCAGAATCTTAGTCTGGTATTCATTTTGGCTAATAATCGCAATCTGTGATGATTTATGAGTAGCCAGGATCGCTAGAGAAGGTGTGTTATGTAGAAGACCTAATTGTTTCATTTTGGTACTAGGGTTTTTATTCCATACATACCTTCCCAAGGAATGCCTTTTTTTATTTTCCTAGTTAATTAATATCGTGCTACTTCCTGTTCTTCTGTTGGTAGAGGTTTTATTATCCTCTCTGCTTGTGGTATTAATTGTAGATTGTTAACTCGCTAGTACGGATAAACATACTTCATACCCCGATTTAAGGCACTCATTTGGAAATGATTCAGCTTATAATCTGTAAAGTTGAGATAAGGAGTGTGTTGATTTCCATCTTTAGGTGCACCCGAGATTTTTGTCAAACTTGTCATTTTTCTTGAACGTTCCTCTGAGACCAATCTTCTGTACCTGTTAATCTGTCTGGACTGGGGGTTTGAGACTTCTGTATGAATCACAACCATAGGTATAGTAAGGCACCTATCGAGAGTAATTGAATGTGCACAACAAGCTAAGTTAACATAGGTGACATCGAATCGGCAGTTTAAGTGATCAAGTAAGACTTTTTTGTACGGATTTCAGCATTCAATCTCCTGGTTTCGGTATTCCTCAGACATTATTAGTTGTTGTGACGAAGCGTGAGTAGAGATTCTCAAATATTTCGGGACAACATGAAGTTCCCTACAGTTCAGCAAAAAGAAAGGTAAGCCTCCTGCATTGCTAGAAAACGACGAGCATTGTTGAAAGTCTTAAACGCTGAATTCATTATGTCAACTAAATAATTTGAAAGAAAAAGGTAGATCTATATTGTTGCTGAAAGGATCTAAAATACTTTCGTGCAGCTAAAAATATTAAAGTAAAACACAAGGCAGCTCACCTTGGTTCACGGTACGTCAATAAAATCAATCCATGGTTTAAAACTTGAGTTCATGAACCATACATTTAATTACGCTCAAGAAACAAGTTAAAATATGATGATAATTAAAAACACTTCAGAAGAACTTTCGGGTGCACCCTGGGTCCCGTCTTCAGATGAGAAATACAAGTGCAAACATAAGACAGAGTATAAGACGGGCCCCTAGCAGCCACCAGGATATCAATATCGTTAACTGATATCAAAGTGATAAAAATTGGTTGAGAGGGAAGGGGATATATGTAGAAATAGTAGAATAAGTACCAAAAGCAGTTAAAAGGTACCTGGGGTAAAAGGAGTTGTATTAGAAGGGGATGAGGAAGTTAGGTGATTGAGTTGGAATAGGTTATCGGAAGAACATGTGGTTTAAACATAGCGTCTTGTAATAAATATTCATATTTCTAATCAGCTCCATTCAGTCGTTTCTAAGCAGGGACGCACTTCAGAATAACGGTCACACCGCAACAAATTCCGGTACACAAATTCCAATGAAATAAAACTAAGAAAGCGAAAAATTGCATTATATTATTATGTAAAATGGCGTAGATAAGTTTGGTATATGAGTTAGGGTTAATATCAAGTGGAGAGATTTAAGACAATTTTGTTACTAAGGTTATAGTGTCTAAGATCAGTTTTGTGACCAAGGTGTTGTTAAATCAGGTCGTTTTGCAACATGAAAGCGAAAATGACGAAATAGAGCACCTCTTCCTAGCAACATTGCAAATTTCGGAATGATTGTCTTAGTGTTGTAAATGATGGTTGTAAAGAAAAAACTGAAATATATCCAATACGTTATTTAGGATTGTCGGGTATGCATTTTTAAGAGAAATGAACAACATACGTGAAGAAACTAAAGATATAGGAGCCTGTAACTTATCTTCATTTATTTTGCTGTATTGACAAGTTCAGTATTACAATGAAGATCAGTAAGGGTATTTTTAGTTTTTTCACGAATGCTGTTGAATGCAGTTCTGAAATTTATAAAATTTAGAGTGCGATTCCTTTCAGATTTGTAGCTGCAATACAAACAAGAGCTCATATTCGTAAGTAAGGTACAAATATATTGGATGAAATTGACAAGACATGCTGCAATTAAAAAGATGGTTATATATTTTATGACACGCAAAGTTTTGTCGCTGTTATTGCACATCACAATACCAATATACTGTACAAGGCATTAACAAGAGATGCAGTGAAGGTGCGAAAGTATCGCTACTCTAATTTAACAGATAACATTTTTATCTTTTCTTCCATTGTTTACTTCATATGACGTTCTCTGAATATTGGAAGTTTTGAACTGGGGTGGGCATGGTCTGAGGAACAAATTGCGTTGTCCGCGGTAATGTTCCGAACGTTTCTATATTAGTTCCAGAACATTCATTGTATTTAAGAGAAGAAGGACGATGTTCCAACATTTTCTCGACGTGACAGCCATTTGCGTCCAAGCTCATGAAGTCTATTCTTCAAGGACATTGGCTCCGGCCTCCTGGTTGGTCGTATTTAGTGCAGTTGTTTGAATGATCGCTTTTGTTGATATTCAACCTTCGTTTTTCACGTGCAACATGTACCGGTTCAATCATTAAACGCATGAGTTTATTTATTGTCAGCACGTATTGAAGGTCTGAGTATATACATAAATAAACGCGTGCCGGATAGAATTTTGTATGAAAGTACGAGGCTAAATCCCACCCTCTTAAATTTTGCATTCCACAATTGGCAGAAAGCCTGGAATGTACAAAAATAGATTTCTGTGAGTTCAAAATTAAAAGCCAAAAATAATCCACATGGATGCAAGAAATATAAAGCAATAGTTACGAAAAGCTAATTTATAATATACATGAACTCTTCATCAGAATAAATTCAATATGGAGTTTAAAATAGGATGTATTTGTCTTCCAAGAACAGAGTACACCGATACGCTACAGAGTAAACCGTGGTGATCTCAGGAACCCAAGTCCCCCCCACTTCCCGGAAGGTGTGGCTTCTAAGGAATACAAGCACAGTATTTTGCTTAGAAATCTCTCCACACTTCACAAATTGTAAGGATTTCAACAATCTGAGACCCTCATTCTTATAAAACATAATGGAACACAGGCACCACATACCGTCCTGTGGCATCTGCGTCCATTCATTTTTAGCCCTTTTATTCCTACCCACAAATAAGATATCATTACTTCATTTATACAGAGCCGAAAAATCCATCTTAAAAAAATCAGATGTCCTCCTCGCCATTTTCTCTCATGTTGAACCCTTTATGATGTGCGGATAAGGTCCGAGGCAAATTCTTAAAAAAATCGCAATTATTGAAATCTTTGAACATTTTATTCACATTTAGGCTTATATTTCCGAAAAAAAATACTAAGACAATTCTTTACACTTACTTTAACTGTCGGGAAAAATATTTTATGTCAGAGATAGTTGTCAGACATGCCGAGGTGAATTGCCGCGAATTTCATTTTACATGCGGAATCGTCTTGTGTACTCTCATGGTAGCTCAGCATACAATCGGAAGAATAGAACGCAGAATGTAGAGTTGTCTTTTTCCAATATTGGATCAACTCTAAAGGAAGGAACTCCTCTTGCTTTCTGTTGTGCAAAGACGTCATCTAGCTGGGTAATTTTGCTGAATATTAATTCTGAGTTTAGAATAGGAATTACAAATAAGTGTTCTTCCGCCAATTCGCTTCCTAAATACGTTCTGAAGAGATGTAGTTTTAAGAAAGAACGTTCACATCTGTGGCAACAAACATAGAAATATTAAAAATCAAACGCTACACGTAGAGTCCGTCCTTAGGGGAAACAGCATAAAGTGCATGGCTTTCAATCAACAATAACTGTGCAGCTTCTTTTGCTTTAGTTTTGAGAAAGATCGTTCAGCGGTAGCCACAGACAGAGGAATAGTTAAAAACATAAGCTATACGTTGCGTGCTTAAGGTAAACTGTATGAAAGTACATGGTTTTCAATCAATAATAGCTGTGCAGCTTCTTTTGTTTTAGTTTTGAGAAAGAACGTTCAGCTGCGGCCACAGGCACAGAAATATTGAAAAACAAAAGCCACGCTTTGCGTACTGAGCGTAAAATGCATGAAAGTGCATGGTTTTCCATTAGCAACAGCTTTGCAGCTTCCCTTGTCGATAGACTGAATCAACTAAACACGGAATGACACACGGTTACATTGGCATTTATTATAAATATGGTACCATATTGTCCGATGACTATGTAGACAACGTATGTCTGTGAGTGAATGATCGACGGGACAGGGTGTGTGAACGGAGCCTCGTTACCTATAGTCGGAAAGATTAAATGCTTGGCATTGCGTAGAAGAAGCCTTATCGCAGTACACCGCTCGAACCAGAGAAAGAGAAGGTTAAAGAAACATACACGGTCGAGTCAAATTATTGTGACTATTAGCTAATATCCAGAGTAACCGCAGTGTGCAGCGCGGAGAACGGCTAGAGAGGCTAGGAATGATTCAATAAGGTGCTGGAAGGTGTTCATATATATTTGGATCCATGCGGACTGCAATGCATCTGACAGCTGCTAGAATGTGCGTGATGTAGTATCCACAGAGCGAACAACACGATCGAGGTGGTCCCAAAGATACTCAACTGGGTTTAAGTCTGGGGAATTGGGAGGGCCAGGGAAGTACTTTGAAGTCTTCATCGTTCCCTTCCAACCACCCTCCGACATTTCTAGCTGTGTGACACGTCGCATTGTCGTGAAAGAAGATCCAATTCGCCCCAGGGAAGACAATCAGCATGTATGGGTGTACCTGGTCTACAAAGATGGATTCCTAAAGAAATCGGTCCATAGTGTTTTCCACAGGTATGAGTGGGCAAAGTGAATGCCACAAAAACATTCCCAGACCATAACGCTGCCTTCCCCAGCTTATGTTCTTCCAACAGTGGTAGAAAAGTGTTTATTCTCCGATGTTTCTAGCCTTATACGCCAACGTCCATCCGTTCGTTGAAGCAGAAAACATGTCTCATCGGAGAAGGCATAACTTAACCAATAAGAGACGGTCAAATTCCGATACTGTCGTACAAATATTAACCTTTTCTGCCGATGCACCTTCGTTAGCATAATTAAAATGATCATCCGTCTGCATCGGATCTCCATACGCAGCGGGGTTCGCTAAACGGTCGCTTTAAGCACACTTCCGGTAGCCCCCTGGTTCATTCGGCCAGTGAGTTTCTCCACTGTCGCATATCGATCGGCCCTCACGCACCTTCTATGCCGACGTTCATCTCTCACATAAATCATACGCGGTGCTCCACAATTTCCATGTCGTTTGTTCGCAGTAGTGCCATTTCTCCGATCACGATACACTTTAATCACAGCAGCACGGCAGACAGTTCTTCAGTGCTTGTTTCTGAAATACTGCCACTCTTGTCCCAAAAGCCGATAGCCATCCCTGTTTGCAAATCTGATAAATATTTTCTTTTTTTCCATTAGAGCAAAGAGTGATACGTTTTCAGATTGCCTACTGCACACCTTATATACCTTACTAGTCAGCTTACGAAACGAGCCTTTTTTCATTGGCTACGCGCTATTGACGTCAAAAGTAGTAGGTGGGCACAATAACGTAACTCGACTTTTTATATTCAGTGAGACATTTACGTAATAACAAAAATAGCTTATTGAACCTAACGATTGGAGAGTGGTCAGTAACCGCAATAATGTGTGATAATTATATATCCACTGTCTTCCGTTAATATACTGCATTATGTGGTGAGTTTTGTGTTTCGCCTTTGAGAATGTCACACAGAATTTGTTCTCCAACTAGAAATAAATTGAATGATTTTTGTCTGATATTATCATCTGTTCTCCATTGCTACCTTTCGTATTTTCCATATCTCATCGTCATCCGACTATGGGTTTCTCAAGCGGCGGGTATTGTTGCAACTCCATGAATTCGCCATATGTCAACTACGTCCAGAGATATACAAAATGTGTTTGCGTTCAAAACCATTCAAACAGAAAACTTTGTGGAAATTAGCAAATCACTATAACAATATATTAAGATTTTTCTTTTAATTATTTATTTCCATTTTTAGCAGTTACATGAAATATTACTACAATTAATACAATCATTAACACATCAATCTGGGAATGCTGAAACAGCATGGAGAATCAATTAAAAAGTCTACATAGTGACGTGATTTAGCCTTGAAACCCCAAAGCATAGTCTAATAGAGCATAGCGTTTGACATATCATGAGAAGAAAATCGAAGTATCAGGATAACACAGCAATGTTCATTTTACATTATTTACCCGTCCCTTTCGGGCGTGTTGCTTACTCCCACCCCCACCCCCACTTCCTTTAAATAATAAAAATATTATTAATGTGCAAGTAAGTAGGTTTTTAGTTTCTTTTTAAATAAATTATAGTTGTTAATTATGGTTATTTCAGAAGGTTTGTGATTCCAATAGCGTGGGCCCTGATAATTTACGCTTTGCTTAATCAGTTCAGTTTTTGGCTTACATGCTTTAAAAAGAGTCTTTTTACTCGTATCGTATTTGTTCGTAACACTATCGATATCAATTATTTCACAATTGATATTACTCTTTATTCTTTTATACATATTTTGTCCAAGGTTATAGTAAATTAGTGGTTTAATATTTAATATACCAAATTTATTGGAATTAACGCGCGTATGAATGCGAAGATCACCATGATATGCCATATTTGTGTTAGAATTATATTTAACATCCATTAGTCGGATATATTTGTTTGTAGAACTTGTGATTTTTTGATATTTTACTGCGTTGCTTGTCCTCATGATGAAAGACAATAAATTAAATGCATTTGAGCCAATGTACAATATAAATAATTAAAGTTTAATAGAAAGGTTAGAAAATATGTGATTAACAATTTCAATATTCCTAGAAATTTTATTACAGATTAGACCAACGTGCTTATTCCATTTTAAATGATTCTTCAAGTTAATTCCCAAAATGAAAAGTTATTTGTAATATAATTTTTTTTGTTATCATAATATATCGACGGCTTGATCTGTACTGATGTGATGCCTTGTAAATATCACAGCCTTTGATTTGTTAGTGTTCACTAACAGTTCATTAGATATTATGCAGTCAGAAAATTTGTGTATTTGATTATTATTGCAAAAGGGATATGATCCGGTGTATATTATCACCCGAAAATAGAATAGTAGTATCACCAGCATATAGTCTTAGAAATGAGGTGATATCAATAGATAAAATGTCACTAATGTAAATATTAAATACAATAGGGCCAAGTATTGAGCCCTGAGGAACTTCTGAGGTAATATTTCCCATAGCTGATTTAATTTTGAACAATTTGTATTTACTGCATTTCTTTTGTTAAATAATTTTTAAATAAAGTTAAAGAGATGCCTCTGATGCCTATATTATTTAACTTTGTGAGGAGAGTATAGAGGAATGTATTAGAACGGTTGATAATTATTAGAACATTTATGATTACAATTAGAATAAAATAAGTACACTGAAGTGCCAGAAAAATTGGTACGCCATTCTAATACTTGGTATGTCACCCACGGGAGCGCAGGACTGCAGAAATACGACGGGGCATGGACTTCACTAACTTCTGGAAATATGTTGTAGGCAATGCACACCATACTTCCTGCAGAACGTTCCACAATTCGGTTGTATTCCGGGGTCTCGGATTCCTGTGATCGATAACGCGTTGCATGGTATCCAAAATGTGTTCTATCAAGTTCAGATCTGGGGACTTGGTTGGGAATAGCAACACCCCAAACTCAGATGAATATTCCTCTAAGCATAATGTTCCGTCCCGACACTTGTGTGGAGGTGCATTGTCCTGTTGGAACAGTTCCAACCCATCAGCATGAATGTAAGATATGAACGGGTGTACCTCGTCATAAAGGATGTGCACATAGCGTTGGCCGGTCACAGATGTTTATAGACGTACCAGGGGTCCCAGTGAAGTCCAGCTAAGCATACCCCATACTATTACCGACCCCCACTAGCCGGTACAGTTCCCTGTTGACAAGCGGAATCCATGGCTTGATGGGGTTTGCTCCACACACGAATCCTTCCATCTGCCCGATACAGTTGGAAACGCGACTCGTCAGACCAAGCTACGTGTTTGCAGTCATCAAGTACCCAGTGGCGGTGTTGCCGTGCCTAAGCGAGACGCATAGCTCTGTGTCGTGCAACCATCAAGGGGACTCGAGTTGGGCGTCGGATCCCAAAGCCCATATCCTGCAGGGTACGTTGCACAGTCCGGAAGTTGATGCTTGTTGAGGCTCCAGCATTGAGTTCCAATGATTCCTGCGAGAGTATTGCACGCATATGGCGTGAAAAGATTCTTGACAGCTGACGACGGTTACGTTCACCCAATGTATTTTTACGGCCAAACTGGTATCGTAGGTTGGAGGTTTTGCCGGGATACTTGTGGTCACGGTACACCCTTGCAATATTCGTCCGTGAAAATTCGAACTACGTGTCTACCTCTGAAATACTATGGCCCATCTCACGAGGGCCAACTATGACACCGCGTTGAAAATCGCTTAAATCGTTATTACTTGTCATTCATCATGCCGAAAATAGCTCTGACATCTGGTAAGGACGTCTATCGCTTTATATACTCACTGGGGGATGCAACTAAGTACGCGCATAGATGACATTCCTAAGTATTTTTCATAAGCTCGTCTGTACCAGTTTTTCTGGCACTTCTGGGTATATTAGGATTCAATGTGCTGCAGTGTGTGTGTGAAAGGGCTAGATTCATAATTTACTTTCTGCCACAAATGAGGTGGTTTTATTGCGGATGGTTTCAGCACACTTCCATTATTGGGTGTGGGCACCGCGCTTCCATATGATTTTATTAGTTTTACATTTTTTTTGTCTATACTAGACCGGTCGTTCTGATGCCGACCGGGTGAGAGTTCTTTGCGTGTCTAGGTTGAGCTATACTGCACTGCTAAGCAGAACTGACGATTTCAAGGGCGAGACGGGGTTTCATCCCGATCTCGCGATTTTTCTTTTTTAGAAAAATTGTAATATACAATACCAGTTGATCAGAGCAGTGACGGGACTTAGTGAAAGCGCCCTTGTCAGGGCGAAGTTCCGTTCAGTCCACATAGAGACTTTGGCATCAGATTCGGGTACGTCGACGTCGTTCCGTTCCCGCTCACGAAGGGACTGTTTGATCCCTTGTCAGCCCAAAGCCCGAGCGCCCGGATTCTAAGGTTAAACTTCGGTGGAAGAACCCCAGGGTACCCACTCAGTACTTGGAAGAAATTTGTGATTTTCATCTCTCCCACAGAGATGTCAACTACCCAGAAGGGTAAAGTGAAACCTAAGGGGTCAGCCCCCAAATCGTCCGTGTCAACCCGGACCCAGAAGGTAGCGGCCGAAGCACTACCAAGCCCTGTCGGCAGTGCTAAAGGGTTTAGCCCCACCCCCGAGAACAGCCCAAAGGTGGAGCCCAATGCCAGGAGGAAACCATCAAAGACGCTTCCCCCAGCGAAGGGCTCAAAAGCCGCTACACCCACGAAGGGAGCCTCGACTGAGCCTTGTCAGTCAGCGTGTGGTGTAAGCACGCCCTTGCCACCTCCGCCCATGGCAAGGAAGGGTAAAACACCACCCCAGCCCGAACCCTCTCGGGCTCATGAGGAGTTGTCCGCTGGTCCTTCAGAGACACCTTTTGGAGAGCTACCAGCATCCCAGGACACCCCCGATGCTAACACCTGAGGCTTTCATGAGCAGCATATTCACCCTCATTGGGGAAGTAGAGTCCGTTCTCAAGTACTCGCGGGTCACTTCCTGAGGGAGAGAAAAGGTGAAAGCGGCCCTGAAGAGTATCAATAAGGCTTGTTACGAACAAGCCGATCGGGTGGCCTATATTGAAAGCAGGCTGTCCGTTTGGCAGGAGTCGAGCTGCACAGCCGACGCCAAAGTGGTTTCCTATGCCGAAGTGGCTAGGAAAGGGCTAGCATGGTGAAAGGGTCCTCGCCCGCCCCGATAGAGAACAAAAAGAATAAGGAAAAGTCGGGAGACAGGAGACACGTGCTTTTGGTCTACCCGACACTCGAGAGTGCGTCCTCAGAGGACACGAAGAAGACACAGAAAAGTGCAGTCAACTCAACTAAACTGCAGATAGGGGTCAAGAGCATTCGGAGCATTAGGAAAGAAGGGGTAGCGGTGGAGTGTTCCCATCCCGGGGAGCTCGACCGCCTTGCCCAGGAGTTGAGAAGCAATCCGCTGACCAAGGATTGCACACTCCGCACGGCCACACGAAAGAGACACCCCCGGTTGATAGACTATGGGGTCGACGGGATCTCTCAGGGAAAGAGTTCAAGGAGGCGGTTTGCGGGCAGAACATAGAACTCGAGAACGGGTTTAAAGCCTGTTTTTCCATTAAGGGCAAAGGAGGTAGGGTCTACTGGGTGGCAGACGTGGAGCCCAAGGCCTTCAAGCACTTGGTGAGGCGGAAGACACTGAACTTGGGATGGTCAGTGCTCCGCCTAAAGGACTTTTTCAGGGAGGTCATATGCTTTCGGTGTAATGGCTTTGGTCATTTCCGAGGCAACTGCCCCGAGTCAGAAGCAAGGTGCGGCAATTGTGGTGAAGTTGGGCACCAGCACCACCAGTGTGCAGCCGCACCGAAATGCAGAAACTGCACTGCTGCGAATACCAAGTTCCGGCTGAAGCTGGACGCCTCTCACCCCAGTGTTCAGTAAGACGTGCCCTAGTCTTATTAGGGAACTTGATCAAAGGAAAAGCCGGGTCAACTATGGTTGACAGATGGTAGTACCCACGGAGGTCCGTTGCTCTCGATATTCAGCTTTTGGGTCTATTGACCAAGGTGTTTTTTGATGACCATGGGCCGGGGTCATCACCACAGCACTGGACCTAGGGCTGTGGACAATGTAAATATTGTTAATGTGTGATATTTAGTGTTAAATATTTTTGAGAGGGGTGCATGAGACCCTCACAGTGTAACGTGGTTGTATTTTGTTTTGATAAGGTACCTAATAAAGGACATTAATCCCAAAAAAACTCGCGTTGGCGGGCGATCTCCCGGCAACGAGATGTGATAACTTTTGAAAAAGTTGCTGGCCCCAACTGCCCATAGCAAGTCGCACACACGGGTTGTGAAAGAAGGGTGTAAGGTACCGGTCCCGTGGGGGAGGCAGAACCCCACAGGTCTCTAGGCCGAATGTATCCGAGTGAAAGGCTGTGGTTTCCGGTGACTGACGGGCTAGCTATCGCAGCGCCGTCAGGAATCTTATGAATCCCAAAATTTTCGAAAGAGTTTAACATTTCCCTGCGAAGTCAACAATTTGACGGTGCAGGTAAAGTCATCAGCTAGTATTAGTCTATACTATTTGAAGTGAAAGTGATGCCGGGAAATAGGTTAACTGAAAATGTAAAGCAGAAAAGGATTTCTTTAAAACAACAAAGAAATTGTAAATAGCATTTACACTGTTCTTTATCTTAAACAAAACCTATCTGCAAAACCTGCTAATAATTTGGAAGGTATATGCGTACAGCTTACATGCGTGCGTCCAAATTCTACAACTCTGGCAACGCCTCTGGTAAATGGTTATAAGTTTTAAAGAAACTATGACTTTTACGGGATATATATTCTTCCAGCACTTCCTTCATTATAAAAATTGGAGAACTATAAAAAAACGTTCTTTAAGGAATACCGTGGTATTAATTTCATCTTCAAAGAAACATAAGTTTCATTCCAGGTAATATTTAAGTCATATCATTGGGCCGAATGCACACGTTTGACTCATCCTGATATCTTTTTTCCACTAAAATCCAAATTTTGCAACTCAACGACTGGCCAAATATCAAAGTGAAATAAAACGTTCTCCTTCAAAGGAAAATGGCCGCGATCATGTGGTCCGCTGGAATTTATATAGTCAATTACAATTTCACCAAAGAATCTCAGTTTCTATAATTTCTGCACACAGATGCATATCCAAAAAATAACCTTCCTTTATCCTAATGCCTAACAAAAGGCTAAATAAGTCATCACACATTTAAAAATTGAGAAAGCTGATGTTTCACGAATGAGATAAATATTTTATTTTCTGAAGAAGAAACTGAATGTAAATTAGATACTAAAGTTTTGTCTCAAATAATAATCAGAGTTCAAAAGTATAGCACGGCGTGTTTTTGATAATAATAAATTGAAGTTTGTTAGCATCAGAAATAGCACGAGAAGTGGTTTAAACGTGTTCGATTTTCACCTTACCTGGTGTTCTCTCAACGAGGAAATTTTTAGCTTTATATCAAATATACTAAGAGGGGCAGAATGTCATCAGTATTCTATTCTGGTTTCATGTGCCTTGTAAAAATATAACTGTTAAGAACAAGGAAAATACCTCTATCTCTTTGTGTATGAAGTTATCAATAAGACAGTCGTACGTAGAACGCAATCAAAGACGTTTTTTTCAAATGAAGCATAAGGTTATCTTTAACTTACGTGCTGTCCAGTAATGACGAAAATAGGCACCTAGATATTTGAAAATGTCTGATGCAATATATTGCGATATCACTATTCTTCATCCAAGTGACGCAGTCGTAATCCTTTTTTCAAGGTTTTGTATATTCACAGCACATATTGTCATTCGTGAGCAATATCTTTTCTGTTTAACAAATTATTTCCAATCTTCATGTTTTCACAACATACAGATTTAAATTGAGTAATGATCAATTCACTATGGACTGGAATAAGCACTTCTGAAATTTAGGATAGTTAAAACTTGCCAACACAGATCAGATCATATTTAGATGATTTTAGGAAGTGAGTGTGTGACACCAAGTCTTAAACAAACCTTAGAAATCAGAAGATAGGAGATTTGGGCTGGAGTCCACGATAGGAAATTGACACAGAAGCAAGGTAGAAAGACGCCCTTATTTATTACCGAGGGCCAGTGCCCATCCGAAGCACACTGGGTATTTAGCGGTTCGAGCGTTCGAACCGCTAAATACCCGGCGTGCTTCGGCCGCGGGTGGCCTAGTGGTCAACTTTAAAGTTGAACTGAAAGTTGATCACTAGGCCACCCGCGGCCAGTGATGGTAGGTACAGGGAAAAGTCCATAAAACCAGGGAATTCTGACCTTCTAAAAAGCCTGATAGGGAAAAGGGAATTTTTGACTGAAACAAGGAATTTCCTGTGAATCTTGTGGGTATTCCACGGTAGAAACAATTTTTCCTTTCGACGCATTTTTTTCTCAAATATTATTGCTTGTGGCTGCCCCACTCTATTCCAAAGTAACAGTAACTGTTACAGCAGATTACTTCGCCTCCACCCAAAAGATCCGACTTCATACGTTCAGGGATTTAATTCATCCGCACGAGCGCTCTCACTTCACAGCGTCTTGTAACCGGCCTGGCTTCATCTGTTCTTTGTTGGGTGTCTAAAGCAAGGGTGAGTAGCACAGCATTCCCCATGCTAACAACTGAAAATCAATGTCTCATTTGATGTTTTGTTTATTGTATTGTGTTTTCCTCAGTGATCAACGGTGAAGAATCAGTTATGAGTAATAACAAGATGGACATCAATGGTAGTGTGCATAAGGATAAATTAAGTGGTTCCATCCACTAGTAGAACCCAATTGACAATAAATGAATCCCCTTCGACAGTAAGGAAAAATGTAACGACGTCCACCAAGAAACGGAAAACAAGAGGTGAGCTTACAAGTGAAGAACGACATAAAGTGAAAAATGCTCAAAAAATTTAGGGAAGAATAGCTAAGTGACGAACATTTTAAATGTTGGCTCTCTCGCCCCGATGGCTCAGTAGTCTAAGCGATAGACTCTGACCATCGTTTAGTCTACTGAGCCATTGGGGCGACAAAAAAGGGGTCCGGGTTCGAAAGCCGGTGAGGCATTGATCTTGTGTTTGTCTTACGGCACTGGCTCTCTCCTTTCCCTGGAACTAGTGACCCTAAATTAGGGACGGGTAACTCATTACATCAATATGCAAAGTTTTGTTGTTTTGAAATGAATAGGTGTATCTGCATGAATTTCTTGCGCAGATTCTGAAAATGTCCTTCAAAATTCCGTATCACGTCAAGTTTTTTCACAAAAGACGGAAATGTGAAAATTAAGAAAAATGTTATTTCTTAATGACATTGTTATATGGCAAGGCTTGTAACGTGCGCAAATGCTCTCTGGAGGAGCGGAATGATCGTTAAAGGAATAGATAAACATAAATATATAGCTGATAATGGAAATGCAACTGTTTTATATGTATTGACGTCACGATTTGCGCCACTCACAAAGGCGGAACATGAGAGAATGGTATGTTGGCACGGCAGTATGACTCATATCTAACGCCACTGCTCCCTTCTTTCTATTGGTCACATATGGCGCCATCCGGGGCAGATGGTGTTACACTAGTAACACCATCTGCCCCGAAGAAGGGACCGGTCCCGTTCGATTGTTTCTTTGTGGCGTGTGCAATGGCTTCACGTGGTTGTGTAAATTATCCAGACATACTTTGCTACTTATGTGGCTGTTATACGACATGAAAAAAACAGAGGCAAAATATTACGCCATTCGTGAAAAATGCTTATTTTCAGTACTTCGGCATTAAACTAGCAGATCAGGACAAAGTTTGGTCTCCTCACAATGTGTGCCGTGCATGTGTGGAGGGGTTGAGGAACTAGAAAAGTGGAAATAGGGCATCAATGAAGTTCGGTGTACCCATGGTGTGGCGTGAGCCAAAAAATCACAGTGACGACTGCTACTTCTGTACAGTGAATATCGTTGGCCATACCAGAACCAGTAAGCGTAACATTGTGTATCCCAATATCCCATCTGCCGTTAGACCAGTGCCCCATAGTGAATCCATCCCTCTGCCATCCCAGTCCAATATCAAGCCCCCAACGGACACCGATTCAGACGGTTATACAAATGATGAGATGTGCCAACCGGACAGCATAGGGGATGAAACCCCTGTGCCATTTACCCAGCATGAACTGAATCATTTGGTTAGTGATCTGAATTTACCTAAAGACGCAGCAGAGCTTTTAGGATCGCGACTTCAGGAAAGGAATTTACTATGTCCTAATACGAGATTCTCCTGGTACAGACACCGAGAAGTAGAATTGGTTCCGTATTTTGCTGAAGAGGCGGTTTGGTATATTGTCGAGACATTCCGGCAGTCATGAAATACTTCAATATTAATTACAATTCAGGACAGTACATGTTGTTGATAGATGCCAGCAAATCCAGTTTAAAAGGTGTTTTATTACACAATACTAACATCCATCCATCCATTCCAGTAGCACATTCTGTGACTTTAAAAGAGACATACAAGAACCTTAAATTACTGCTGGAAAGTGTGCAGTACAAGTTTCATGAATGGTCTTTGTGCGGGGATTTCAAGGTGATTGGAATATTGCTCTGCCAACAAGCAGGCTACACCAAATTTCCTTGCTTTTTATGTGAATGGGACTCCAGAGCAAGGACGGAACGTTGTGTTCGGCAGCAGTGGCCATTCCGAAGTACATTAACACCTGGCGAAAAAAACATTGTTTCACTTCCACTGGTTGATCCCTCGAAAATACTGTTGCCACCTTTACACATTAAACTTGGTTTAATGAAGCAATTCGTGACAGCTTTAAGAAGGGACAGTAAAGTATTTGAATAAGCATCGTATTTGAAAAAAACAGTTGTGGATTTTTTCGAAACAGGAGTGTGTGGTATTAACTTAAGGAAATGACTAGCGTCTGGGGACAGCAATGGAAATCTCGAAGGAAGATCCTGAATGGTAGGAATAAAACACAATCAACCAATTGGCGTGCGTGATATGTATCACTAGTGCCAGGTAAGTATGAAATAATTAGCAAACTTTCTATATTTAATATAATTTTTCGAATTTTTTACTGAAAACCATTGTATCAAATTACCGGGTAAATGTGTAGATTATCGTTCTAAATTATTTCGCGAGATAAATGTTAGTACCTGGAAAAAGTGCGACGTACGGATTCAGAGTATGGATATTAAAGGCAAATGGTATAGAAATTTCATATTTTAAATGTGTTTTGAAAATTTTAATCGGAATATTGACCGGAAAGTTCGATGCTGTGAAAAGACGCTGCGGTTGGCCTAATGCATCTCTACTGCGATGATGTCAACTGTGCTCCTTTAAAAGGAAGGTTCGTTGCTGAACCGAAATGACGGGCGGAAGAGTACGAGAGAAAGCGGTTACTTTTTGGCAGAAGAGCAATACATTTTGTAGTGTACACTACAAAAAATAGGTCCAACTTATGCACACTTTATTGGTATCCCATACGTTGTTGGCAGGAAAACCCGGAAAATAAGATCTTTGATTAGCAAACGATACGTATCAGTGAGAGAGAAATTGACCTGCGAACAAAGTATCAACACGAGAACCAAAAGTACAGTGGTACAGCAAATCAGCTACGAATGGAAGCCGTTCAAAGTAGAACCAAAGTTATGCTTCCCCAGTTTTCTGCACAACATAGAAAGGAATATTTGCACTTTGTATTTGGAATTAGGGAATGATGTGTGAAAGAACGAAACATTTCTGAACATGTGCTTCAAAAACAATGACAAAACATGAGCGAACTATATTCTGTAACGTATGAGTACATGGTACTTCGCTCTCCTGGCAAGAGCATGTGCAGCTGCACTTGTAGTCATCCGCGCGTGAATTACTCGCCGCAGGGGATCTTTCTTTCAAAGGATTAAAGCTGCACATCGTCGTGGTAACGGTGCGTTCAGCCTACCGCAGCGTCTCTTCAAAAAATCACACTTCATTTTCATATTCTAAAATCTATACGGCGCCCTTTTTCCAGGTATTTTTCCTACGAAATAATTTAGAACGCTAATCTACAATTCCTTTCTATGTTGTGCAGAAAACTGGGGAAGCATAACTTCGGTTCTACTTTGAACGGCTTCCATTCGTAGCTGATTTGCTGTACCACTGTACTTTTGGTTCTCGTGTTGATACTTTGTTCGCAGGTCAATTTCTCTCTCACTGATACGTATCGTTTGCTAATCAAAGATCTTATTTTCCGGGTTTTCCTGCCAACAACGTATGGGATACCAATAAAATGTGCATAATTTGGACCTATTTTTTGTAGTGTACACTACAAAATGTATTGCTCTTCTGCCAAAAAGTAACCGCTTTCTCTAGTACTCTTCCGCCCGTCATTTCGGTTCAGCAACGAACCTTCCTTTTAAAGGAGCACAGTTGACATCATCGCAGTACAGATGCATTAGGCCAACCGCAGCGTCTCTTCACAGCATCGAACTTTCCGGTCAATATTCCGATTAAAATTTTCAAAACACATTTAAAATATGAAATTTCTGTACCATTTGCCTTTAATATCCATACTCTGAATCCGTACGTCGCACTTTTTCCAGGTACTAACATTTTTCTTGCGAAATAATTTAGAACGATAATCTACACATTTACCCAGTAATTTGATCAATGGCTTTCAGTAAAAAATTCGAAAAATTATATCTAATATAGAAAGTTTGCCAATCATTTCATACTTACCTGGCACTTGTGATACACATCACGCACGCCAATTGGTTGATTGTGTTTTATTCCTACCAATGAGGATCTTCCTACGAAATTTCCATTGCTCTCCCCAGACGCTAGTAAGGAAATGGATAGTAAACTAATACCAATGGATATGATCGGTAATGATAATTATAACCCAAATCCATATCAAGTATCTGTACGATTATGCAATTTTTTTAAATCTGCTAAATGTATCTGATCACTTAATTATTCTTACGTAAAGTCTTTATCATGAGCGAATAGCCTCTGTGAAAACGGGATTTGGTGAGACTCAATGTTTCAAATTGATAAAGGGAGTGCGTCACGTTCCATGTTAAATATTAGGAAGACATATCACCTTCCAACCTTACATATTTTACAGTTGACGGGGAGGAAGTGGAAGTCGTAGACAATTTCATTTTTGGGGTCTCCAGGATAAATAATGAAGGGCAGTGCGCTGGAGAAATAGGAGCAGATTATACTTAGAGAAAAAGGCTGTTACAAATTTGGATAAGATTGTGAAGGATAAAGACATTTCAATTACAACAAAGATAGGCATTTTTTAATCTATGGTCTTTCCTGGGAAAATATATAGTTGCGAATGTTGGATATTGAAAAACTGCGAGAGTAAGTATATAGATGCTTTTAACTATGGATCTGGAGACGGCTTCTTAGAAATTCATGACCATGGTGCTTTATACAAGAGTTATGAAAACGCTAGCCGACGATCATATGTTCTTCGAATCAGAAGAACGAAGACTCTGGAAGAGCTGGTTGCGTTACGCCATTGGTGTTCTCTCGCCTTACTGAGTCAAAGAAGCGAATCTGCACGCGTTTTTTTCGCACCGAAGGCATCGACATATCTTAATACCATCGATAATTGACTTTCATTTTGGGCATTTATTTCTCTACGCTTCGCAGCTAGCCTACCTAGCCTCGAATATAAGCCACAGGTGGGTGTGCAAAGCAAAAACGGTTAGACTTTGCGTATATAATAAATTATTTCATATTGCCAAATTATCGAATGGATGTATTCCACTATTAAATTTTTAGTACAATACGCAGCTAACTATCTTATAATAGTTTTACTTCCTTTTAATTTTCATCTTTTCGAAAACAAGTAATGAAATCGTTGTATATACAGTATTATTCTTGAACTCCAGAAAATATGTTAAGAATCTGGATTAAACATCAGGCTTTTGCTTTCTCTGGTTGCATCACCAGTCGTGGTGATTATTCCCTATCTCATGCTTTTATACGATCGTCGTGAGGAGCAGCTGTCGGTTTGTAACCGTTATGAATGCCATGCTTCCGATTAGGTTACGCACTCCTCTATATTTCTTTGGATTCTCTTTTTTACTTTCCTCCTGCTTTATTCTGCCTCCTTTTGATTATACATGTACATTAAACATTTGAGCATTAAGCGTAGATATACATTTGGTATTTCTACTAATCCATTTGCTATTTCGTACTATGTGTCTGAAAAAGGATTTTCATAAAGTTGCCGGACAGGCAGATATTGCTACGAATATGCTGTTAAAACATGCGATCCTACATCCTTTTTCGTAAAACCTATACGTGAATATAATTACCATGGCATTATGTTTCGCAGTTTCATTTTATCAGAATAGCCGGAATTTTCTTCTAGCCGTACCGCTGACACTGCGGACTACGCGGTGGCTTGTGATTATTCATCCGAGATCGGTCCTGGTGAGGCATAGATATTTTGTTTGACTTAGGGCATTGGCTCTCTCCTTTCACTCGAACGAGTTGCCCTAAATTGAAAGTAGGCGACTGATTATACCCTATTAAATTTTCCACGGTTGTTTTTAAACTATGAGCTACTATTACTACTACATTTCTTTCTTAATAATGGTTTATTGCTTCTGTGGAGAATATATTATTCTTCATATACACGGTCGAGTCACTTTATTGTGACCACAAGCGATTATCCATACTAACCGCCGTGTGCAGCGCGGATAGCAGCTAGACATGCTGGGTATGACTCAGTGCGGTGTTGGAAGGGGTTAAAAGGTATGTTGAGACATACTGAATGCAGTGCATCTGACAGCTGCTGGAGGATGCGTAGTGGAGGATTCATAGAGCGAACAACACCCACCCAGGTGGTCCCACGAATGCTCAATTGTGTTTACGTCTTGGGAATTAGGCGCCAGGGGAGTACTTTGAAGACTTAATCGTGCTGTTCCACCTACTCTCAGACATTTCCAGCTGGGTCAAAAGTCGCATTGTCGTTCCAGAAATTTCCGTCCGCCTCAGGAAAGATAATCAGCATGCATATGTGTACGTGGTCTGAATAGATAGATTCATACCTAATTCGGTCTATAGTGCCTGTAAGGGTCGCCCGCTATCAAACTGTCAATTATTAATTTATTTACTTTTAATATTGTGATGAACACGTGCGGACGGACGTTTCATTCCGCCATTTTGTTGTTTCAGATAAGAACTGATATTCTTCACCACCCACGTAGTACAATTGTAACCCTATGTGGGATTAAGGGAGGGGTGCATGAACACCTGGGGCACCTGAACTTGAAGAGTCAGCTGCTCGAGTGCTTCTGTTAAACAAGTTGATATACCGCTTTTGTATACGTGCAAGGTTGTAATCGCCTGCTGGTGTCCGACGACATTCCTGAGTTCAGGTATTTCACGTGCTGACCGGGAAAACCAGTTTTTCTTGCGCATGCGTCGTAGAGGACAGAAAGGGCGAGAAAAATTGAGTGAGACAGTTAAGCTTCGGTCGTCAAGGAGAGACGGTCCTGGTTTGGACCGGTTCTTGACAGAAGCGCTGCGGGTATCGCAGACGTACAGCGTGGTGAACGGGAAGGACGATTCCTTCGTCTACTGGGATTAGCGGAAAGAATTGTGGAAAGGTAGCACGTGGTCAGCACGGGAAACCTGAACGGAAAGTCAACGGAAACCCGTGAAGCAAATGTTATCGGAATAATAAAGTCATGCTGTTGTGTTTATTTCCGTGTACTTGACTAAGTTTATCGAGGTAATTATTCTTCTACACAAAGACGCCTTCAGCCGCCTTAATAGCCAGATCGTATAGTAAAGGCGAAGCGATAGCTCGCTATACGGCGGGAAACAAAAAGTATTATCTACGAATTGATATGTCTGGCCCTACAGTGCCTTCCACGGGAATGAGTGGACCAGGGAACGCCGCGAAACCATTCCGCATGATCACAACGCTGCTCCCAGCACTTTGTGTCCTTCCAACGGTGGTTGAAAAGTGTTTTATCTCCGATGTTTCTCGCCTTAAAGGCCAACATCCATCCGTTCGACGAAACAGAAAACGTGACTAACCGGAGAACGAAATATTTTGCCAATCAGCGTAGGTCCAATTCCGATACTGCCGTGCATACATAAGCCTTTTCTGCCGATGCACTCTTGTTAGCATAGGTGCTGTGACCAACCGTCTGCATCGGGGCCCCACGCAGCAGGGTTTGCTGAGTTGTCCTTTTAGACACACTTCCGGCAGCCCGCTGATTCATTCGACCAGTCAGATGCTCCACAGTCGGGTGTGTATTGGCCCTCCCGCAACTTCGAAGCCGATGTTTACTTCTCACATAAATGCAATGTGGTGCTCCACAGCTTCGACTTCGAACTGCCCAAAGATGTTGTCATCTTTCGTCAAGGATATCACATGTGTGTTCAAATTATGTTTCTTGAATAGATTAACCATTAAAAAAGGCACTTGGTTTAAAGTTTGACGATTCTTTACGCATTTTATACTTGAATATTATAAACACGGATGTAAATTAATTGCAAAAAAGGCATTATTGAAGGCGAGCATTTGTTCTACTAATCGACTTGCCAAAATAAAATTGAAACATAACACGCGATCTCCATTGCGTTTTGTTTTTTAAACATCAATAATCGTTTCTTAAATGTTATGCACATGGCTCTCATATTTTAGATATACCTGAAAAATTTATTGAAAACAAACTATTTCTTTGTCAACGCAATAGCCCATTTCCACTGTATTTTGAGTTTTATACGGAATTCCGAATACCTTTACTCTGTTTCGAACTACATCGGATCAAAGAAGAGAAAAGGAAAAATTATCTAGGAAGTATTTGATTCAGTAAAATACTGCAATTTATTGTTCCGTAATTCGAAAAATAGTTTGACAGTGTAAGGCCCAGACTGTGGAAAGTCTTATCCTCAAAAACGAAGTCTCTCTCTTTTCACACGGCAAATGTGTTGTGAAGGGCGATAATATGATTTCACATGACGAGGTCGACATAACATGATGAAAAATCTTATTTACGATTACGTTTCAGTGTGTAAAAAACCAGTCATCAAAATATCCGTCATATAAAAAGAAATTGATAATGCATAGTACAGTGTATTTTGTTGAAATAGTTGTCTTTCAAGATGTGAGCTGCGAAGATCTTTTTTAATACAGCCAATGGAAAATGCTTGTCGTCCGATTCGCTGCTGCATTCGTGACAGTATTCAACTGAAGTCCCGCTAGAGTTAATTCGGCAGTAACAATTTATTTAATGCATCGAGACATTGGACAGGAGAACGATCATCATATAACTGTGTGGAGTATATATAAACCTCCAAATCCATAACGATTTACAAAAGTTATCGGGAAAAACATTTTGTAGGATATAAATTATATTTTGCTTTTCTAAATTTCTGTAAAATGTAAGTTACGTTTAAAGCTGTTGATTCTGACGATCAATCTTTGAACATGGTAATACATCTAGAAACATACGTTGTTTTCTGGTGAACTTTACAGTTCCTTTCTATGGAATTTTCTTCATTGATTCGATACAGGTATTTCACATTTCTAAAGCTGGAACAAAATTGAAATTTTAGCCCGTTACAGTGTTCGTTCTAGTTTGTTTAGAATACTTCAAAATAAAGTAACATTATTTGAATAATACATTCCGATAAATCCGTTTTTCTTTATCATTATTTGATTTCTATAGGAAAAGGATAAACTTCTGCAAAACAGAAGTTGCCTTTGATTCTTTAGAGTATTTGTGTTTTGTAAACCAATAAACATAGCAAACCTTTTATTAGTTTCAAATATAATTTCCTAACAGTTTATTACATGGAAAAGTAAGTTATGTATAAAAAGTACGTTACGGGTCATCCTTCTAAGCGTCCTGTAGAATAAATTCCGAAAAACGCTCTTTTAAGAGTGTTGTTTAACTAGACTAACGTTTTAGTGCTCAGAAATGACTACCACCATGCTATTATATTAAAATAACGTGAGCCACAACGTAATTCGGTTTTATCTTATATTACGGTACATGTTACATATTTTTCAAAGCACTTCTGAGTTATTTAGAGAGAAATAGGAGTATTAGCTCGGTAATTTATTTGCAGGACTCTGTAAATTTACCGGATATTCATTAATTTGGATTGACTTGCAAGATAAAACAGTTCTTTTTTTAAGAGGTTTTCATATTGTCAATCCTATGTGAACATGTTGGAATACATATAAAAAATTTGTTTGAATGTAAAGAAAATTGCAAAAAGTACGCGAGATAGCATTTGCCCCGTCTGAAATGAAAAGAACGCAATTAGTGTGGAGAAAATAACTTTCTAATGCAAAACGAAAAAAAAAAAAAGGAAAGCAAGATAAAAAAATTTGTTCGAATAAAAGCTCAGTGGAGAGAAATGTGCAAAAATAAAAAGTATGTATTTGCGTGAAATACATCCATGTAGACTGATCTTTCTGCGATCCAAGAGTACATGTGAGTCATCAAACAGAAAACAATTTGTAGGAAAAACGCTGCTGATATACAAAAATGCGCATCGTGTATAAAATCTTTTCTGGAGGGAAAGCACACTATGTTTGATGAAAGATATTATAACACTCCAGAAGAAATTACCAGAACTCCCGCAATGCCAAAATATCTATAGTTTTTTTCTAAGATCAGTGCACATCATGGAAGACCTACACAATTTATTCAACGAGGATCCCAGAAGTCCCTGTGTCCCGAAGGCGTGAGAGTTCCACAAATTTGTACACAGAACTATGGAAAAACTTTCTCAGCCACTTAACGATTGGAACGGTCGCGAAAGTTTAACTGAGTAAACACACACACTGACACCATTTGAAGTACACCTTTTCTCACACACTCAACATTCATTTGCCAACAACTACCAAGTGCGTTCAAAAATTTGTGACGCAAGAGGGGAACAGTCCCTCACCCAAGTCGCAGAGAAGAGAAATACTGGTGAGCATCTAATCTCGAAGTCACATCTCCATTTACACAAATATCGGTATGATGAACTCACACAACATAAAGACTACGTCATCGCAGTATCACAGCGCTAAACGGAAGAATTAAGCAGGGCAAGGCTTTGCAAAATCCAGTGGCCCATCTACCAATGTTGATCAAGAAAAGCAGGCACGAACCTAGCCGTGACCTTCGAACCAAACAATACTTTACGTACATATCATGCTAACCTCCTATAGCTAATGTACCTATGAGGCTGCATTTAAGATATTTACCAAATACATAACCCATCTTCAGAGATGATGATATTTGAAAAGTTTTAGGAAGGGAGTGTCTGACCCTAGGTCTAAAACTGCCCTTAGAAATGAGAACCTACGAGATCTGAGTAAGTGAACTCAATAGGAAAGACAAACAGAAAAATGTAGTGAAAAGAGAGGGTGATCCGTGACACAACTCTGTCTGGGAGGGGGAAAAAGGGTACGAAGCCCCGCACAACATCGCAGAGAACCACAACACCAACCAGCCGCCCGACGCACCAGGGTGCGCCTGAAACTCAACGATACCAATTTCAAATGCCCAAGCAGAATGCATTTTCGCCATCTCGATGCCAATCTGAAAAAGAAGGGTGTTGTGGTCTGCCTAAAACCCACCAGTGTTCACATACTTACGCTCTCTGTCAAGGTAGGTCAACGATCGCGGCCTTAGTTCTTTAACACCTAAGGATTTCACTGATATTGTAATCAAACTCGCCCATGACAAGTCCATTTCGATGGGTTTCCGCTTTCTTGTAGAACTTTCTGGCGAGTCTGATGGAAAACTCATGTTCCTTCTTGATTCCAAGTCTGTTCCTCCGGTTCCGAAGTGTGGTCCAAGGGGGAGCCCCAGTGATTATTCGAAGTGCTCGGCTCTGCACCTTCTAGATTATTTCTCGCTATTTCCTACTAATACGGAACCAAATGGAGGAGGCTTAAGTAATCACTTGCCTGACGACCGTCTTGTACAGCAGTACTTTGTACCGTGTTGTAAGGAAGCTTCTCCGGCGGAGAAATGGAACTAGCTGTCCAAGGCATTGTCTAGCTTTATTCGTGCGGTAGTTGGTGTTCACCACCCACGAAAGTCGGCAATCTAGTTGGAGCCCTAGGTACTTAGTGGAGGTAGCCCAGGGGATTGTCACTTGAAACATAACGAGTTTCGGTACTCCTTTGAGAGGTCCAAAAAACAACAACGCACTGCTCTTAGACGGATTGATCTTGATCCGCCAGTCAGTGTACAAGGTTTCCAGCAGAGAGAGAAAGTCCTGGAGGAGCTTCACTGCTCTGCTTTTGTTCAAAGACATGATGACAGCAGCTGTATTATCTGCGTACATAATGACCTGCCCTTGTTTGTATTTGGGTAATTCGTGCAGAAAAATGGAGAACATCGTTGTTCCAAGAACCGAACGCTGAGGAACGCTAGTCCGAATCTTCTTTTCCGAAGAAAGCTAACCGTTATTCTTAACAGTAATCTGCGGCTGTTGAGGTACGAGCCAATCAGCTCAACAAGTGGGCGAGGGCATTGAAGCTTCTGCAACTTGTGCAGGAGACCATCACGCCAAACGCGATCAAAAGCCTTGCTGATGTCCAGCAAGACAGCAGTGGAATACTCGCTCTTATCTCGCCCTTCAGAAACGAATTCCGTAAGTCTGATAAACTGGTGGGACGTAGCGTGCTTCGCCCGGAAACCACCTTGTTCTTCAGGAATCAGAACATTTGTTTCACAGAACTTAAGAAGCCGAGAGAGGATGACCCTCTCAAAGAGCTTACCCAGGACGGGCAAGAGAGATATCGGACGGTAGTCCTCAGGTAAGGTATAATTGGTGCCAGGTTTAGGCAACACCATTACCACTGCTTTTTTCCAGTCCTTGGGGAAATACTTCAGCCGGAGTGACCCGTTGAAAATCTCCACCAGTACCAGAATCCAGCTCTCATGGAGCAGTTGAACTGCTCTTGCCGAAACTCCATCGCTTCCGGGAGCTTTCTTCACCTTTACCTTTTTGATGTGTCGAGGTTACTCGAGGTAACTAACAGGCGAGATAACATCGTCTGTATCATAAAGATCGTATGTTGCTAAAGCCTCCATGATCCTATCCGTGTGACTAGGATTTTGAATGTCATGGGGTGAGAACTGCTCCTCAAGGGCACCAGCAAGGACCCCAGTCTTTTTTTCATCACCGTACACCAAACCCTGTGGTCCGAGAATGGGTGGTATGACAGTCTTAGTACACCGGAGTTTACGAAGGATGATCCACACATCATCTTGACAGGGTAAACCCGCGTTGAGAAGATACTTGTTCCATTGGAGTTCCCTGAACGCACGGATTTCTGTCCTGACGAGATCACGACACGAGGTATAGCGAACTCTGTCGTCGGCAGATCTCGACTGCTGCCAGATCCTCCGGAACATGTTCTTTTCCCGGATCATCCGCACAATGCATGGAGGAAGTGCATAAGGGTCTCGGGCAGGAGTTGAGGGCTTTCTGTATTGATCCAAGATTGCCTGTATGCAGCGGGTGATTTCCTCCACCGCACTGTCCACGTTTGAGCGAGTACTAGTGTCCACCGTAGGCGGATTAATCTGAGCAATAATTTCTTGGAACAACTTCCGATCAGTATACAGCATCGTCTGCCAGGTGACTGCGACTCCGTTTAATCTCAGTAGGACTGGGTCATAATCAGAGTCAAGCCCAGAAAAAAGAGAGACCTGATGAAAGTGTCTCACGAACTGGAGGACAGATAAATCACTGACATCGCCAACCCCGTGTGACGGAGTGCAAGTAGGATGGACCAGACTTGCAACTCTAAGATCCAGCTTGTCAATGTATTGCGATAGTGCCACCTCAGCACTATTAGTTGAACGACAAAACCAGTCAGGATGTTTAGCATTCCAGTCACCAGCCACTACAGTGGGAATGGGGTCCCCAAAGAGGATGTCAAGATCATCGTCAGAAGGCATGTTCCCTGGACTGTTATAAACGGAAGCTAATTTAATCAAGCCTGAACTTGTTTTTAGGTTAACAGCCAGTGCCTCAACATCCTTGAAGGGTGCGATGGATGCACTTAAACCATTTCTGGCTAAAATGACATTACCTCCTGCTGCTTGCCTGTAGAGAGCCGCATGTGTGTCCTGCCGGAACACATGGTAGTTTGCAACACTGACTGGCTTGATCAAGGTTGTGAGTTTGAACTCACAGATAAGAGCAACGTCGATGTCATGATCTTTCAGGAAGCTTGCAAGTTTAGCAGGTCTATTCCTGATGCCGTTCGCATTCCAAAAATTATGCTGATACTGTCCATAATGCGCTAAAAGGCACGGGAATTCAGGCTTATGCCGCCAGACAGGCAACCAGGACCCGTTTAAGGACAGCGGGATCAATGCGCTCTACAAGCTCTGAGAGCAGCTTTTGATCCGTGATCTCGGCAGAGTCAGGGTGGGTAAAAACTTCTGTTATCGCCTGAGGGGCAGACGTAACTTTTTTGCTAGTTGAGCAGCAGTGTTGTTTTTGTTCTTTTTCCCTTTCCTCCTCTTGGAGCTTGTAGCAGAGGTGGAAGGCATGGAAGCAGCTAGGGGACCCTCATTAACTGGTTTGGGGTCAACAGCAGTAGGTTTAGTAGTGTCCCTACATTTTGTTAACATCTTATTCTGCTTTGGCTCTGGCTTCGGCCTGTTGTTTTTCGGCAGCTTGTTGGCAAGCTGCTTGTAAATGGGGCAACCACGCCAGTTAGCCACATGTTCACCACTGCAGTTGACACAGAAACGCTGCGTCTTTTTGTCCGCCGTGTGCTCCCTGCCGCAATGATCCTTGACGCAGTGTGCACATTTCGGCTTCTGTCTGCAGTTGGACATGGCATGACCAAAGCCTTGGCTATTGAAGCGCTGCTGTATTCTGCCCTTAGTTCGGTAGGGTTCAACCGAGATTGAAACTCCAAAGAGAGATACCAACTAGAAGATGTCCCTGCTTTGTTCAGTGTTAACGAGCTGAACCATGACAGGTGGAAAGTCCTGGTTTCGGCTGTTTTGGAACCGACACACATTTGTGACGGCAAACTAATTCTGCAACTGTTCCCTGATGCTATAGACTGGGACACCGAATCCCAGTCCTTTAATGACAACACGGAGCGGGTCTTCTGTCGGCAGGGTGAAAGTGAAAAACTCAACCTTGCAGTTTCCGACGCCGTCTCCTCAAGCTTTTTTTCTAGCCACTCACAGAACAGAGACCAGTTGCTAATTCCCCTCCAAACCACCAGTGGCACTCTTTTGGACACGTTAGTTGGCAAACATGTCTCTGGGTCTTTGGTGACCTGTACCTGTTCCGCGATCACGGAGACGCTTGAGTTGACCTCTTGCATCTCTACGCATTGCGGATGAGACCGGTGTTCAATGACGGCCTCATTTATGTCAGCACGTTTTCCATTTCCGATGGGTGAGTGAGACCATTCCTTCCTTGACCCCTTGACGCCACCATTTCTTTTTGCAGGAGCATCAACAACCGAGGAAAGTGGCTCAGTCAAAACTTGGGGCTTAGCTTTCCTTTTCTTCCCAGCACCGTCAATCTGCTGGGAGGTTTTTCGGATACTTTGGGTTAGGAAGGGGGTTCAGCTATAGCCTCAGCATAGGTTGGCCTATGGTCTGAATCAGAGACTTCACTACCAGTCCTCGGCTCTTCCGCAGGATTGCGTGAGACATCCTGTCCTGTGTCGTCACTGCTACTTGCAGGATCATTCGTCCCTGTTGACCCCTTGGACCCACTTGGTCTGCCAGTTGTCCGAAGATTCTCACGAAAAGGGTGTTCCGAGGAAACGGCTAAATTCCACAGTTGGTCCTCTTCGCTCATAGCATGTGCCATCTTGCCCTTCTGCTAGAAGTCCAACAGCACCGCAGAGGGAAGCCAGGCTAGTGCTCATGAGACAACGGATGTCCGAGCTTTCATCCAGGGAGGAGAGGAGGTCCTTAGCTTCATTCGCGATAGAAAGGGCACTCACTAATCTCTGGCTGCAAACAGTGGAGATTCGCTCAAGTGAGGTCACCATCTCTGATTTGTCTTGGGGAGACATACATATGTGAGCACAGTACAAAAGAAATCACAATTTAGAAAATAAAAAGCACGGAAATGTACCTAGAACCTAACAAAAGTTAAAATCGTTTGAAAAGTACTAACTCTGAACTATAAGTTTTAACACTACTGTAGAACCTAGATTTAAAACCTGACGCTAAACAGATAATACACTACGGCATATATTGAACTACGACAAGATACACTACTGCCTAACTCCCATCTAATTGACGTAGAGAACAATTGCACTGAGCACTAATCCCTAACGCTACAATCACAACCTAACTTCTAGACTGAAATAGACAACCAGCTAGAGAAGAACCTGACTAACTGCCTGTCAAAGACTGGTTCCTGCCACTATATGAAAAACTAGCTCCTAACTAGCTCCTAAACACAAAATAAGCGAACAACAAAAAGTTTTTCAAAAGCTTACCTTGCTGACGTCTTCTCTTAACCTGTGATGAGAACCAAATCAGCGAAGCACAAAATTCATTACACGGGCACACACTTCACAAATCGACGACTTGGAGCGCGCCGAAGAATTGAAGAAGCACCGGAATAACACAGACAAGAACTTGGAATCGCGATACACTGAAAAAACACACAGGAACCACAACACGAGGCGCACCCTTAAGAAAGATTTGAAGTAGCACAGAGAAAAAAGGCTCACGGGATTAAGGTAGAACTCCTCAGAAACCGATAATCTCTAACCTTGCCTGCAGAACGTCACGGGAAGCTCGCGGCTTGAAATTGAGACTAGCAGAAGAAGATTAGCCTACTCCTCTCACTACAAAAGCAGGTATACTACACAAAGTACTGCGGTACAAGTACACTACAACACAGCATAAGGTACTGCTATACAAGTAAAATACAACACTGCACAAATAACTGCTGTACAAGACGGTCGTCACACCGGTTCCTCCTCCATCTGAATCGGTATTAGTAGGAAACAGCGGGAGAGAATCGAGAAGGTGCAGAGCCGAGCACTTCGAATGATCACTGGGGCTTCCCCTTGGACCCCACTTCGGAACCTGAGGAACAGACTTCGAATAGAGAAGGTACATGAGTTTTCCATTAGACTCGCCAAAAACTTCTTCCAGAAAGCGGAAACCCACCCTAATGGACTTGTTAGAGGCGCGGTTGATTACAATCCCAGCGAAATCCTTAGGTATCCCAGAACTAAGGCGGCGATCGTTGACCCCTCTTGACAGAGAGAGTAAGTATGTGAACTCTGGTGGGTGTTAAACAGACCACCACACCGTTCTTCTTCAGACTGACATCGAGATTGCGGAAATGAATTCTGCTTGGACATTTGAAATTGGTATCGTTGAGTTTTAGTCACACCCTAGTGCGTCGGGCGGCTGGTATGTGTTGTGGTTTTCTGTGATGTTGTGCGGTGCTTCGTTCCCTTTCCCTACTTCCACACAGAGTGGTGTCACGGATCACCCTCTCCTTTCACTACATTTTCTCTTTGTCTTTCCTATTGAGTTCACTTACTCAGATCTCCTAGCTTCTCATTTCTAAGGGCAGTTTCAGACCTGGGGTCAGACACTCCCTTACTAAAAGTTCTTCAAATAACGTAACAAAAGCAGGAATTAGACTGATGGGAATTGCTGAGCTTTTTTTTTCATATGTAGAAGATTTTAGGGGGTGTCTGACCCCAGGTCTTAAACAACCCTTTGAAATAGGAAGCTAGGAGATTTGGGCTAGAGTGCCCGATAGGAAAGTGACACAGAAGCGAAGTAGAAAGCGGGAGGAAGACGCCCTTATTTATTACCGGGGGCCAGTACCCGGGGTGTGACGGATTGACGTGCGCATCAGACGCACGGCGGATATTTAGTGGATCGAGCGTTCGTACCTGCTGGGATTGAACCTGAAGTACTTTCCGTGGCAGTCACAAACGTTGACCACTAGGCCACCCGCGGCCCTTGGAATTGCTGAGCCAACACCGCCCGTGTGCTTTATACCCTTCCGACACTCCCCCCCCCACGTCATGCTGCATGTATGCGCATGCTCTACCGTATCCTAGTCTATCTCCTGAGTGTCCTTTCAGTCCGTTCTGCTTGCTCTTTCCGGTGTTATACTAATTTCTTCTCTTCGTCCTTAATTTTTGCACACCAGTGTATTACACTGGGTTAACGTCGACCGTCTGTTTATGTGTTGCATGAGATTTTAAGAATTGTTGAATTCTGATCATACTTTTGGGACCGAGCAGGATCCAATCCTCCGAAAATAATTACGTTCATATGTGGAGGAAATGTTCCGTTTCAATAACGTTCAGTGCGTTATTTGAATTTTTAAAGGAAATAGCTTATTAAAATTGGTCGAAATTGATTTTTAAAACTGCCACTTCATACGGTATATTCTCTCCTTTTATCCATGTCATCAACGAGTAATGTGTTTTTAGAATGCCTACAGGACGCCTTTACACCCTCCAAGCAGCTCAAGACACGTGTCTTCTTTCATTGGGTTCGCGCTGTGGATATCAAAAGTAGGAGGTGGTCCACACAATGTGACTCCACTGTGTATTATGAGAAAGGTAGGTGCTAATAATGAACAAAATCGATAGCTATATTTTGATGACATTGAAGTCAGAATTTTCTGCTCATTAAAAGATTAAACAGAATAAAGAATTTGCTCTTCACAGTAAATACTCTCAAATAAAAGTTGGTCCTTATAGTATCACCGTGTACAGCTGCCAGAAAATAACATATATCTTTAGCTGCTGCTACGATTTCAAAAATTATTTTTGCATTTGAGAGCAATAATGGGGATTCAAACTTTGAGCGTGTCTCTTCTTCTTTATTCACTTCTTTGAGTCTGTTTCCGATACCTGTCCTTCGGGAAAAATCGACCTGATTTTTTTTCTTATATTATGACACATGAACTGAATTTCTGTAATGATTTTGATGATTTTTCACGGTTTTGAATAAATTTATGAAAGAGAGCGATATGGTAAAACGGTGATTTATTTGGCATCGGATTCCATACTTTGCAGCAAAAGTTAGTATTAATAGATTACACATATTAATTACGACATTAAATTTTAAAAAGAGAAGAAAAAGTTTACTAATTACAGCTTTATAAATTAATTATTTTCAACTTTAATCTGTGCTCTTTACACTGATGCATTCTGTAGTTTGTGTTGTCCTTTTCTATTTCTCAGATTTGCTTTGTCCAGTAGCAGCAGATAATCCCAATGTGGTGGCTGTACAAAGCAATTTGAATTGCTGGGATTAAATAAACCCACAGAACCAGGTATCAAAGGTGGGCAAAACATTTACATTCTATAAAGCCATTATACTTAAATTTAAAGCAAATAACCGTTATCTTTCTTTAATTTTATGCAGGTCCAATTGAAAAAGGGTGCAGTTGATAATCTCATTACAATGATACTTAAAGGCGGGATTTCATGATCCCCTTTCCCCAACTTGCCCCACAGGATATAAGGGGAGATAATACTATAAACAATCTTTCAGTGGCATTGTCATTTGATCTTTGATAAGCATTACAATCTTTGGGTGGCATCATTTCACCTCTGTCAGTTGGAGTGAAAAGTCGTGTGTTCGATGTAAAGGATATTTTTATTTTACATAAAGTGGTCATATATGCTAAAAGCCTCTGCTTGTAGATTAATTTTTTGGAGATTTCTGAGGTCATATTGTTTACACGACCCAAAATGGAGAAAAGGTTACAGGTACTTTCATTATCTCATTTGTTCAGGTCTAAGTCTTTTGTGTTTTGTAGTGCTGAATAACTCTTACATGGAATTGTATCAAGTTAAAATATTCCTCCCTTTTACGCTACAGAATGCAATGGATCCTTGCGGTGTCTAATTTCGAATAGGACTTTTTTACATTATACCTGCAGAATATTATTCTAACACACACGCGTACTACATTTCCTACAAACGTGAGTTGCATATTAGCTTCTTCAAGGTTATTTTTAATAATGCTTGTTTCACTCGGTTACCTGCAATTTAGGGGTAGGATTGTTTAGGCAGTGAAAGATGTGAAATATTAGGCCAAGCTGGGGTTTTTTTTTGCGAAATATATTTTTTTTCATTTGAGGGTAATATATATGGTCTGAAGAATTTTCTACAAATATATATACAACCGTTACTGTTCAATTAAACCCTTACGGTGAACTATTGTTTCGGGTCTGACATGAAAGTGGTTTCATTTTTCCTGCAACTTTCAGAATTCGCCAATATATAATTCTTGTAAATGTCCCTGTCGCCATTTTTATATTAACTTCATGGAGTTATACATAAGTTGTGGGTATACTTAAATATCAGAGTTCGGTTGAAAATATTTTTAAGAGACAAACACCAGAGAAATTATAAGTAAAAGCATTCAATTTTATGAGCACGTCAATTTTCAGATTTTAAGAATTTATGAATTTGAAACATGAATTAATTGTTGTTCATCTATAGTTGACGTAATTACAAGGGGTTCCAATCATACGTTTTTGTTTCGTAACTCTGAATACGCTGATGGGCTAGGTATCTATTTTTCTCAGAATCAGAAGGAATATTCTATTCCTGCGAAAATCGTGTTCGAAAGTGTGATCTATTACATTCTTGAATTTTTATTCGCAATTCATGCTAAATCTCCGCTCTTTGGATACATTACGTGAAATTCAAAAACCCAGGGTGTATTCTTACGTTCAAAGTTTTCATTTGAAATGATCTATTGGTTGGGAGAATTCGATAAATATTACAGTATGTGACGTCGGTATTAGTATACCGGCCATATAGTTATAACACGAAACAAAAGTATTTAGGAAAATCAATTTAAACTGAATTTGCAAACCTGTGGATCTTCAATTCAATTTTTTTTTCTCAAACCACATGTTTTTCCTTCAAAGTGTCCTTTTTATATATGTTAACAGTTTTCCCACAGAAGTTAGCAATAAGAAAAATGCTCAAGATCCGTGAATAGTAAAGAGCAAAATGTCTGCACAGGTTCTAATAAGATACCACAGCAACGCAAGTTAGGTAAAATCATAAGAAACTATACGCCTTCTGAGCGCAGTCACAATAATTGGTATATACGTTTGATGTGAAAAATTCTAAGATAAGTGACGATATCTTCAGCTGAACTGTATCATATTAATAACTGCATGAGCACATAGATTTCTTTCTTGTTTCTTGGATGGAACTGAAAAAAATCACGAATGCTTTCTTGTGTCCTTTTCGTACACGTGGACTTCTACATGAAAAACAAAATTGAAAATTATTGCTCTGGAAATCTACACTTCAAAGCTGCGAGTCTATACCTATAAAGATTAGCTAATTTAGAGCATTTTGCAGAAGGAGTGTGACTGCCCTAGCTATGCCGTAACCGGAAGTTTCTTTAGGTGGACCGTGGATTTCATTCATTGGCGAATGCTTCATATATACATATATTGCTTTATATACATATATATACATATATTGTACTCAATTCCACTTAAGAAGGGCTACGGCCACGGGAACAACCCCTCCCCCTGGCTACACTTTTGACCACATGTATGAAAGTGGCCTTACAAGTAGGAAGCTGAGGGAATATCGATAGAGTTCTTCCGATGAAAGAAACAGATTAAGGACATAGATTTGAATAAGGACAATGATGACCGCAATGAAAAAATAAAGGATATAGATTCTACACTGGCCGTAAGGAATAATATGGCCATCCTGAAAAGAAAAATTATATAGATTATATAAAAGAATATTATATATAAGGAATAATATCACCGCAATGGAAAGATAAAGAATATAGATTCTACAAAGGCCGTAAGGAATAATATGTTCGTCCCAGATGGTCCTGGCTTGAATTCCGTTGTGTTTGTCTTACTAGCCGTGACCAACATTCTGGAATTCCGTTGTGCTTCTCTCACTGGCTGTAACCAAGATTCACGAAATCCGTTCTGCTTGTAATACTAGACATAACGAAGATTCCCGACTTCTGTTGTGCATGTCTTAGCGGCCGTAACCAATATATCTTTGTGCATGTCTTAGCTGCCGTAACCAATATATCTTTGTGCATGTCTTAGCGGCCGTAACCAATATATATTTGTGTATGTCTTAGCGGCTGTAACCAATAAATCTTTGTGCATGTCTTAGCGGCCGTAACCAATATATCTTTGTGCATGTCTTAGCGGCCGTAACCAATATATATTTGTGCATGTCTTAGCGGCCGTAACCAATATATATTTGTGCATGTCTTAGCGGCCGTAACAAATATATCTTTGTGCATGTCTTAGCGGCCGTAACCAATATATCTTTGTGCTTGACGATGGCAGTAGCTAAGATAGCGCAACCCAAGTACTTGGTTAGCTTAGAATACGAAAGGTTAAAAATTTGATTCGTAAGTAAGGACTGCCACTACTCAATACACAACGCAATTATTTTATGTTACAATAATATTCTTTCCGTGAAAATTATATTTTCTATTTAAACATATGCATCTACGTTATCTTCATGAACATGTTTTTATTAAATTACTGTGCCAGATTTCAAGAATACATATTTGAAAGTAAAATGGAAATTTCGAGGAATTAACGGAAAGGAACAGTCATTTACATCAGATTCTACGTAGTTTCGTAAACAATATGGATGTCATAATCCAACTATTATAAATAAAAAAATATTCCAGGATATTTCACTTCGATTATCCCAAAGTAGGGACTGCACGTTAGGCAACCCCCGTTACCAAACATTTTGCACCCCTATCATCCACAATTGGCGGAAGTGGCAGACGTCAACCTCCATAAGTGCAAAGGGAGGTCTCTGCCTACTGGAATGGCATTGTTGAACGTCCTGTCCACAGTGCCTGGTAAAAATAGCATCTGACTTTGTCTTTTCTTATTTTATACAACTTTTCGAATTTCTTAGGAAAAGCAATAATATCTCATATGACACATTTATACATTTTCTTCGGAAACTTACGAAATCACTACTAATAAAACACAGGAACCTTCTATTTGTTGATGAATATTTCAATTATATTCCCTGGTTAATCCAGTTATCTTCCCGACATAAATTATTTCATGTGAGTTGTTATAGTACATTTATATTTGAAACGGTTGACGGGCAGATTGCAAAATACAATCATGTCCATAAAAGAAAAGGAAAATAACACCTCAAAAGAGTCGACATGCGACTTTGATTATTACAGGATATGTTCATTAGATAAAACAAAATAAATCAGAAGAATCTCGGTGTCATACTTAATAGATACGTCAATGTAGATAATAATAAGTCTGGTAACGGCTGGCTTGCATAACCTGCTGTTCGCGCTGAGACATCGAAACAAATTATTTGTGGATAGTGGCGAGTTGTATACCTATCCAGGCTGTACTGACTGGCGACAAATGTTCATAAAGATTTGCTGGCAGACTGTCGCACCGCTTCAACCGTTGAATATGCCCCAGATATTTTCTATGCGTGATAATTTCAGAAATCTAGCTTACGACGGCATAACTAAAACGTTGTTATCCCAGAACAAGACACATATTGTAGTGAAAAAACGTGGTGTGGCATTGCCCTGCTGAAATATGGTCCCAGGTATATCCTGCAGATACGGAAGGACTACCGGCCGTAGAATATCTTTGACGTAACAGGCACTCGTTATGGTAATATGAACTCACAAGAAAGGTGATATGGTTTTGCAACCGATAGCACCCACGCCATAATGTCTCCTGTTCAGGCGTTTGCCTGGTGTGAATACACCCACGTCTCATCCTCTGCCATAAGGGGACACAGGTGAGGATATCAGATAGAAGCGCGTTTCGTCCGAGAGCACGATATTGTTCCATTAGCCACGCAACACCTTTGGTTCGATGTACCATTGCAACCTATGTCTATATTTAATATTTCATACGTATATATGGTCTATATTAAATTTATTTTTCGATTTTAAGAATTTCTCCAGCCGCTGTCAAATATGCAGGGACTAAAAAAATATGTTTTGTTTTCACCAGTTGCCCACATTCTCGACAACTTGGGTTCTCAGTAAGATTTGTTTTGAGGAACCATTTTCCTCTTCGGACAATCTCATGGATTTTTTATCGCCGGGGTTAACCGCCACTCTAATGCTTTTTAATTCCATTAAAATTTTCATGTGATCACATCCTTGAATTAATCTACTATTCTAGTAGGATTTCTTGTGTCTAAAGCACAGAGAATGGTTTCCGCTTTATCATTTACTGTTACGTTTTTTTAAATCGCAGTTTCAAAGATCATCTTTTTTATTATGCCAAACAATTTCAAATGTGTTGTCATTAAAAGAGGCTATGGGCAAGGTATGCAAAGTACCAACAAAAATTTGAATAACGCGACCAACCTGGTGTCTATCAATTTGATATTAATGGGTTTGCTGTTTTCTCAATCAGGAATTTCCTACAACATTCACTTGTGGTACACCGTATTATATAAGTCACATCTTTGGAATACGTAATGAAATGCTTCTGCATCGCTTACATATGAACCTAGAGTGCAACAGCATTGCCACTAAATGACATTTCTTAATTTTTCTTCTTCATTTTTAAGAATATACATATATCACATCTAATGGGAAATAACGCATTTAATACGTCGTTCTTCCTTCTTGGAAAGCGATGTGACATCCTATGGCATCGCTATTTACCACATTCATAATTGCGGAAGCAATGTTTTTTTGTGTGAGCACGACACACAATCTTTTATAGGCATTGTAACGAAGCTGCCACACAACTGCTCCAGTTCAAATATTTAGACAAATTCAACATGTGAAACTCTCGATAGCGATTCATTATTACTTTACTTTTAAAGAAAATAATAATTTGAGATCATTAATGAATTTATTTCATGAAAATAAATTTTAGACATTGTATGGAACTCATTGTAAATAGGTTTCACCCTTAATAGCACCATTAGTATGACAAGAACGGTCGCAGAGGCATGAGGTTCAGGTTTTTTTCATCAAAACAGAAGTTTTTGCGTATAGCGCAAAGATTTGAATTTATTTCTCAGATGTCTGCATCCAATAATTATTCTCAACAAACGTTAAGTTTAAGCAGTTGAAAAACAGGTTTTCATAATTACTTTTAAAAGGAAGAAGTCTTTCTGTGTGGGCATAATGAATTTTAAATCATTCCCTTGAATTGCCCAAGCGCAAACAAATGGATGTTAGGAATATAAATCAGTGACCATTGCCCTAGGCAATTTAGGTGTCGGAAGAAACAAGCTTTAGAGAACGATGATCTGTGTTCCAATGCAATTGCTACATGTTTGCTCAGTCCTCATATTTCTATTCATACCTTTGTCATATGGGAAGCATTTGCCATCTACTAAAACACAGCCTAATATAAAGCCATCAAAACATCATTTTTAAAATCATATTTCCGAAAATTTGTCCTTGCGGAATTGTCATCTTTCTTAAAAATACTGCTGTAATGTTTTGATTCGCATAATCAGACACGTATTTTCTGATAAGTAATCAGTGTACTTAATTATACTGACAGGTTAACAGGATTTGATTTATATAAATTTTGAGATTACTCACATTTATTCCCTAAATCATTTAGGAGGTTTTCGCCTTTACGCATTTCCAACACGTATTTTTCTTATTCACATCGAGGTTCGAGGCCTCAACAAAAACAAAAAAAAATATTTTCAATTCACACAAACATCACATCCTCTCCCTTTTTTCCCTATGACCAAATTCAGATTCAAAATAATCCACCACAAATATACACAATTGAACTCCCTAAAACACTTTAATCTAATTTAAACATCCATCAATAAAAACCTATTTACACATTTCCTAAAACGTCAAAGTTAAAAGCTGTAACTCAAAATTATTTACAATTGCACATCAGTGCCAAATTAAAATAAAATCGAAAACCTGACGCAACCACTATATCCAACGCTGACTGACCTCTCTCCCCTCAGAAACAAGCATAACAGACAAGCACTTTCAACCACCGCCCTGGCCATTTTCAAGGAGCGGACGCAACAGATGGACCACCCTTCACCATCCACGAAACGTAGCGAATGTTCCAGTGCCCGCGCGGCATCGTCTCAATTTTACGTTCTCCGTCGTTCAGGCGCAGTGGCGCCATCTATGAGATGACCCAGTATCCTTCTTTTTCTTTCGTACCTATAAATATCTGTTCGATTTATTTGATTATTGAAACTAATCATCTTATTCTAACACGTTTTTATTACATCATTTCTTTTCTGTTTATCCCTCTTGCCTTTTCTCCTCTGTTCTTCTGTGCGGGTTTCCTTTCTGTTCAAATCCTTCCAATATGTGTTTAAGCTATTAGGATCGTTAACGTTACATAACCTGTGTCTATTTTTTTCTATCAACACTGTCTCCGCCAATCTCAAATGCCGTTCTGTACGACAATTCCTAATAATTTTTATTTCATCAAACCTTGGGTATTACCTTTGTTCAATACAGTACTGTACCAAAGCCGTTTTTGCTTCTTTTTTCTGCCAATTCCGTAAGTGCTGTTGTAAACGATGTTTTAGTTTTTTTCTAGTGCTTCCTATATATACGAAAGAAAAAGAAGGATATTGGGTCATCTGATAGATGGCGCAACTGCGGCTGAACGACGGAGAACGTAAAATTGAGACGATGCCGCGCTGGCACTGGAACATTCGCTACGTTTTGTGGATGGTGACGGTGGTACATCTGTTGCGTCCGCTCCTTGAAAATGGCCAGGGCGGTGGTTGAAAGTTCTTGGTTGGTATGCTTGTTTCTCAGGGGAGAGAGGTCAGTCAGCGTTGGATATAATGGTTCTGTCAGGTTTTGGGGTTTATTTTAATTTGGCACTGATGTGCAATTGTAAATAATTTTGGGCTACAGCTTTTAACTTTGACGTTTTAGAAATGTGTAAATAGATTTTTTTGAATGATGTTTTAATTAGATTAAAGTGTTTTAAGGAGTTCAATTGTGTGTATTTGTGGTGGATTATTTTGAATCTGAATTTGGTCATAGAGAAAAAAGGGAGGGGGTGTGATGTTTGTGTGAGTTGAAAATGATTTTTTTTATGGTGTTGTTGCGGCCTCGAACCTCGATGTAAATAAGAAAAATACGTGTTGGAAATGTGTAGAGGCGAAAACCTCCTAAATGATTTAGGGAATAAAGGTGAGTAACCTCAAAATTTATATTGTCTAAACAGCACGTGAATAATTAAGTAGCTTGATGCCATTTGCAATGCTGTATGAATATATGATAAGTTTTGATTTATTAGGTAGCACAACCTTTTCTTTAAAACAAATATTTCGAGTAGAGATGCAATTAAAGTTCGTTATGTTCCTTTTATCATCCAGCTAAATCGTAACGGTACGCGGTCCGTACAGATCTTATGTCATCAGAACTTTCTCGTTGACCGACAGATGACAGCACGTCACCGCTCACTATATCAGGCAGAGATGGCCAGGAAAGGAAGTGAAACCTCTCCGGGAACACCTCAGCGCGAAAGATTCCTGCGATCTCTGATTGAATATGTTTTTCTAATAAAAATCGTAGTATTTGCGCTCTCCACGAATGTATTGTCTCTGAGAGAAGACGTGAAATCGAAATTTTTGAAAGGATTGGTCAAGGTTCTCGACAGACTTTGGCGATAAGCCTCGCGTTTCTCACAAAACGTCTTCCATTCGTGATGACATTGTGCTGAAAGTGGAAGAACTCCTTACTGACAACAATTGTATTTCAATGAGACAACCTGTACGAGAGCGACAAATACCGCATTAGGTACTCCAAAATAAAATCCTGCCCAAATGATGACCTGAGGGGTGTTTTTAGTTAGGAAATTTAAAGCTCTCCATGAGGACCTCAGATGACTTTAAGCAGTCGTTCTTCCTTACTTGGTTCCAGAAACTGGGTAAAAACATTGCAGTAACGAAAACACAAAATAGTTATTTCTCCTTAATGATCTCTATCAGTACGTTAACTAAAATAAAAATATTTCAAAAGAAATTTGTAATAAAATTGGAGAATCGTCTATGGTATTTGTGTAAGCAGATGATTGGCCTTAAATTTTTTTATACTGAAATATCGGTCTCAACAGAACGGAAAATTATTATGCTTTCGGTTTAAAACAAAGGAACAGACTTATTACTGCAATGTGCCCGAAACGTGTCATTCTTAATGTCAGTAATGCATCAAGATGAACCTTGAAGATTTTGTTACATTGCTTTTGGCTTTTCACGTCCAACCCAACTGGATTTTTTACAAAATTGTATATCTCTATCGAATTTCTGAAATTTGACCCACAAACTTAGGGAGATAGGGAGGACTATAAGGCAGGTTTTGCTATTATACAGAAGATATTTGTAACCAATGACAATGCTGAACGTGGGGTCGTTCTTGTCTAGAAATTGAACAAGCTTATTACTTAGAACGAAAACCAATTCAGTTTCTTATACAGGGTGCCCCACTTGCTACCTAACCCGGCTCTTGTTTAATAATATTAACACCAATGAAGACATTTTGCAACAAAAGTTGAAGTGGTCTTACATCATTTCGTGCGAAATCTGATGACATCACAGCATGTGCTGGGAAGTGGCCACCATTTGCGTCCAGACAGCGTTGAACGCGGCGAACCATATTGTGGAAAGTCCTTGCCAGTACGTCCACTGCCAGTGCTTGAATTTCTTCAGTGATGTTTGCTTTTAAGGTATCTATGGTTCGCGGTTTCTTTTCGTATACTCTCCCTTTCAGTTATCCCCATAAAAATTATTCAGGGGTGTCTGGTCGGGCGAGCGCGGTGGCTATAGATACTTCGACAAGTTGAGGTCGCTGAAAAAGAGCTGAATTTCAGCCACACTGATGTACATTAGTTTTGGCTTTCTGCGCGTCGCTCCATCATGCTGATAACACTCAATGGGAGGTTCTTCGTCGTCCATTTGATTTACAGAAGTGTTGAAGATTAGTATTGGATAAAGGCGAACAATAAACACTTGCTCTTCCAGAGTACAGCGGTACATTTTCACAAGTACGCGAACAGCCACGAGAACGAGCACTCACTATCAGCGACCGTATTGTGTAGACACGTTCAGGGAAATGTCATAATAAAGCAGCAGAGAGGCGCGTCCGACTGGCTGGCGGACTTCTCATCCGCTGCGCCACACATAGAAATGTGTCTGCCACTATGGGACTCTCTGGCTGGCTGGCCGGCTGGCGAATAGCACCGGGTCCAATGCTGCCTGCACGCAACTGGTGGTCACTTCCAGCGCATGTTGTGATGTCAACACATTTCGCACAAAATGAGGTTAGCGCACTTAAAATTGCGTTGCCATATCTTCGTTGGTGTTAGTATTATTAAAGAAATGCAGGGTTCGATAGCGAGTGGGACACCCTGTTCACGTTGTGGCTGATCACCGTAATCTTTGCACCTGTACTAAAAGATCTCTTATGAAGCAGCAAAATACTGGTGTTCGTGTGAATTTATTTTACACTATGTTTTTACATCAAAAGGACGTCACTTTATGTTTGTATGATTTAAAATTTGAAAAAAAACCTATAAACATTGCTCAATAGTTCTAATTTTTTCCTGATATTGATATAACACCAAAACGAATATTTACAGTGGCTGGGAGAACCGAATTTTTGTAAAAAAATTACGATAACCTTAACGACCACCCTACTGTGTATGTTCGTTGAATGTAATTGGAAATGAATACTTGTTAAAAAGGGATTCACACCTAAATACAACAAACAAATCTATACAAACTCTGTTTATTGGTGTGAAAGTATATTTAAGGAAGAAATACAAGGAAAATTTGTATGTCCCGAGCTTTCGCTCTCCAACCAAGAGGCTTTCTCAAGGTTTGCAGACGTTACTAAACACGTCTGGCGAGAATAAACAAAAAATTTCAAAACACTGGTGATTAGGAAGGTCGTATTTTGAAACGCGATGCACGAGGCATGAGGTGATACACGGGTTTCTTTCATGCGCAGAATCATCTCAAAATGTTTCTCAACGCGGACGGAATATCAACAGATTGGGTATCGTTGCATGCGTAGGGATGTGTGGAGATCTCAACACCTTTCCCTGATCAGTGTACCATTGTAGCCAGTATACGGCGCAATTATCTTAACTTTATCCCATAACGGCACTGCTTTTTTGGGGTTACTTCTTTAAACAAGGCTGTTAAGGTCTTTCCCAATTTGATGTCTCTCTTGTGCACCTTAGACCTTACAGCAATCGACCTTTTCGTCATTCCGATATAAATTTTCGACGAACCGTTCGGGTACATCAGAGGTATCATGTACACCCCTGCTTCCGATATCCTGTCTGGGTTTCCGCACGTGTTCGCCACTGTTTGTGTATGCTGTTCGGTGATTTGATGCCGATGAGAAGGCCATGGCGTCTCATTAGACTTTTGAATGAGTAAGAGAATTTTGGAATATACAGCACAGATCCGGTGTAACGTAAATTATCTCCTTTTGCCTTGGAGGTTGTACGATACCTTGATTGGACTTTTTGTAGGACTCTTCTTAAATCATGCTCGGGGAAACCAGTTACAACGCCTTTATTGATGATATCTGATATTTCTTTGTTTCTTGTTTCTATGCTGGAACAGACGTTGAACGCTCTTTTAAAATACGTTCTAAATGCTGACATTTTACATGAATTCGGAGGTACAGATTTAGGTGCAATAAAGTTTGGAACTGTTATTGGTTTGTAGTATACCGCCGTGTCAAGTAGACCATTGTGGTTTCTACGCAACATAACATCTAGAAATGGTATTCATCCTTCAGTTTCACTTTCTAGGGTGAATTTGAGTGTTGGATGCAAGGTATTGACTTGTCTCCAGAATTCTTCATGGTCCGCGTCGGAATGCTGCCATATGAGAAATATGTCGTCGATGTATCGGAAACATATACGTGGCTTTTTAATGGTACAGGAAGAAATACTCTCTGCTAGCTGACGTATTATTGCATCTGCTAATATGCTTGACAGCGGGGAACGCATAGGAGCTCCTCTGGTCTGTTTGTATATAGTTCCTTGGTAACGGAATAAGTTGTTGTTTACAGTCATGTTCAGGGCTCTTCTTATGTACTGCTGGCCACCGAAAATGCAAAACCAAGAAGGAAGCATTCGATTGGCCTGAAATTCTCAGCATGCGTCGCACGCGAGGGGACATGCAAACGATTCGCATTCCGGGGCATATGCGTAAATCATGTGTGCCTGGCAGGCAACAGAGAAGCACTATAAGAAGGGTGCACAGAAGGCGGGGTGTAAATAGTGGAAGTGTGTTGTACTGCCGGACCTGTGCGTGGGGAGCTTCCCGATGATGCGTCGCAGAATACGGCAGTCATTCCAGCACATTTCGAAGTTCGACAGAGGACGAATAGTGTCTTATCGCGACAGCGGTTTATAGTACCGAGACATCGGCGCTTGTATGGGACGACATCCAGCCACAGTGAGGCGAGTATGGATTAGGTGGAAGCAGGAGGAACGGACGGGCCGACGCGGCATGTTGTGCGGCGGGAATTGACGGCTCGCATCGCCACATCACGAACGTTAGCGCAGGAATTAGGGTGTGTTGCGCAACAACCTGTGTCAGCACGCACAGTGCGACGTCGTCTCCAGGAACAGGGACTTGCCGCACGCCACCCATTGCTCCGACTCCCATTGAGGTTCCACCACCGGCGAGTGCGGTGGCAGTGGGCCGTTGAACGCCGCACCTGGACCACGGAATGGCACGACATTTTCTTCTCCGACGAATCCCAATTCTGCCTGTAACACCACGATGGTTGGATCCGCGCGTGGCGGCACCGCGGCGAGGGACTGTATGACGCCTGCATTATGCATCGCCATCTGGTCCGTCGCCTGGCGTTATGGTTTAGGGCGCAATTGGATATGACACCCGCACCCCTCTGGTACTTATCGCCGGTACACTCAACAGCCACCGCTATATCCCCGACGTTTTGGAGCCTGTAGTCCTCCCTTACCTGCAGGACCTGCCAGCGGCCACGTTTCAACAGAACAATGCGCGCCCGCACGTGGCACGCATCGTGCAACAATTCTTAACGGCCCACCGGGTGTCACTGCTGCTGTCGCTTGCGTGTTCTCCCGATATGTCGTCCATCGAACACGTCTGGTTGCTGATTGGCAACCGAGTGGCCCGCAAGCACCACCCGCGGCTACGCCTGTCAAACTGTGGCAACGTTTGGAAGCATCCTGGACCGACATACCCCAAACTCACATCCAAAGCCTCTTTCGTTCGATGCCGCGGCGTGTAGCGGCCGTTATTGCCAGCCATGGGGGCCACACGAACTATTGATGTCTGCGTGTTCCGCAAGTCGCACGGGCCTGTAAGCTCAATCGTTTCATCTTTATTTCTGTTGTTATGTGTCCAGTAAATCTGGCTTTACTATCTCGTGTCCTCCTTGGTGCTGCATTTTGGGTGGCCAGCAGTGTATCATGCATCGCTTGTGGGAGAAATTTATCATCCGTGGATAACTGTATCTCGAGAATGTCACTGGCCTCCTGTACCGGTATTGACGTGTATAAGAACGTTATGTCGAGGCTTGCTAAAATATCGTGCTCGTTCAAGACTACGGCTCTAGTCCTATTTAGAAAGTCTTGTGTTGAACTAAGGGCGTGTTGAGGGGTGGAAGGTATTTCTTGAGGAAAACTGATAACTTTTTCTCAACATAATATGTGGAGGCTCTGATTTTAGAGACAATGGGTCTCACTTTGTGTCCAGGTTTGTGCTGTTTAAGCCGACCAAAAAGTGGTGGTATCGATGGTCCCGGTTAGGTGATGGCTGCTTTCTTGATGCTTTCTGGCAAGCTAGCCCATTTTTCAGCCATTTTACTTTGGATGCAAGGGTAGTCGTCGGGTCGGTAGCAACTTTGATCGATGCCGACTAGGTGATAAAAGACTTCAGCTCTTCATCCTGATCTTTCTTGTCATTATGGCAATCTGGTTCGATTTATCAGTGAGTTTTTTTTGCCAGATCTTCCCTCTTTCGTAAGTTCTTTATGACTGACCTCGCTCGGGTGTCAGGTTTTACTCCTGCGGCTAAACTTCTCTTCAGTTTCTCGGCTGCTAAGTGCCTCACTGTGTCCTGTTTGGAAAAGGGTAGTCTCCCATTGGCTGATTCCAGGTGCAGAATGACTTCCTTGATGGTGAGTTTTGCTCTGGGGCAAAACTTTGGGCCTTGCATTAAGATATTCGTTTCCTCTACAGGGAGTACTTTTTCGGACACATGTACAACAGCCATAATTGCTGACGAATGGATAACGAGAGCACACATGTTAGTGGAAAGATGCTAATTGATCATGAGAGAGAAGCTACGCCGAAAACTGTGTTATTTATCTAATGGACATCTACAGTGCAACAAAAACAGCCCATTTTGTGAACTGTTTACGTGTTGCTGTGGTTAAAGTGTATCATGATTGGAGAAATGGCACAATTGCTAATAAGCGACGTGCAAACTGTGGAGAAACAGGAGCCATTAATGTGAGAGGTGAACGTCGACTTGGAAGGTGCATAAGGGCGGATCGGCACATTTCAGTGGAGCAACGCACTGGCCGAATGAGCCAGCGGGCTACCAGAGGTGTGTCTAAAATATTAGTTCAGTGGATCCTTCTGTGTATGGGGCTCCGCTGCAGACGGATTGTCATTGATTATATGCTAACGAAGGTGCATCAGGAGAAAAGGTTTATATTTGCACGGCAGTATTGGAATTGGACTTCTGCTGATTGGCAAATGATTGCCTTCTCCTATGAGACACGTTTTCTGCATCATCGAACGGAAGGACGCTTGCGTCTTTTAAGCGAGAAACATCGGCGGGACAACACTCTTCAGCCATCGCTGGGAGAATGCAAGCAGGTGGGGGCAATGGTATGATCTGGGTAATATTTTCGGGACATTATATGGGTCCACTCATAGCTTTAGAAGGCACTATGGACGGATTTAGTTTTGAATCCATCCTTGCCGATCACGTACACCCATACATGCTTATTGTCTACCCTGGGGAGGATGGGATCTTCCAGAACGACAATGCGACGGTTTACACAGCTAGAAATGTCCGAGAGTGATAGGAAGAGCACGATGAAGACATCATAGTACTTCCTGTCCCACTAATTCTCCAAACGTAAACCCAATTGGGCATCTGTGGGACCACCTTGACCGTGTTGTTCGCTCTATGGATCCTCCAACACGCACCCTCTAGCAGCTACCAGATGCACTGCATTCAGCTTCGCTCCACATACTTGTGAACACCTTCCAGCACATTACTCTGTCACTACCAGCCCGTCTAGCTGCTGTCCACGCTGCACAAGGCGGTTAGTCTGGATATTAGCTGGCGGTCACAATAATGTGACTCGATCGTGTATATTGCTAGTAGATATACCGGCTTAAATTTTTCATTAGTTATTAGTTAAATTATCACGGTTTGCAACTCTAAGGAATACGACGGATCGGCCCTCCTTATCTTGCGGCCGCTGGTTCAAGAGAGAGAGAGAGAGAGGGAGCTAGTGATGTCAGGCTGGCACACCATCCATGCCACACCAGAGGTTCGATTTCTGGCCCATTTGAACGAACACTCAAATGCCACCGCTTAGATGACCGTGGAATCGGGATGCAATGCATCCACGCTCTTTGTCGATGTAATTGTGTGTTATAATGGAAAGATTAACAAAACATTCTTAAAATAAAATGATGTCCGAAAGAACAAAAATATATCGTAACTAGATGTCAAAAGTACACACGTCCAGACACAGAATAAGCGTCCATGACTCATTATGGAGGAACTGTGTTTTATTATGATTAAGAAATACGGGTTAGCGTTGTTTTTACCAAAGGTATTTGATCAAAGAAATAATTTTTTTTTAAGAGTTTCAAAATATTTTTTTTAGTGGTTCACCTTCAGGTAAGATTCGACAGGAACACTAAAACTAACCAGTTCCTTAAGTAATCTATCGCAGAAGGTTGATGCCGTATAATTATGAGGCATGCGCAGGAGTGGACGGACAACTTGCGGAAATCACAATTGTACAACTGAAAGAAATCACAAAATAATTGCATTGTGGTTTCTTCCAGTTGTCCGAGCAGTTCTGCTCATTCCTCATAAATAATGCCTCAAGAACCTTCAGCGATAGATTACTTAAGGAACTGTGTTGTCATATTGTGTTTCGAATCTTACCTGCAGATGTGCCACATGGTATTTTTGAAAGTGCTTGAATATATTTTAACTACTTTTAATTTGATCACATGTTCTTAGTGCTAGCAAATATTTATCATTACTCATCGCACAAAGACGGCTCCAAATTAAATATTGCGTTTCATTCATGAGATTCACTTCCAAAGTAATTCTTTCATAGGTTTGTTCATCCATTTCTGGTATAAGTACGTACACATGCAATTATACATGCAGCTGATTGTAAAACTGGTCCCATTTTTTGTGCAGTAGGAAAACGAGTGACAGCCTCAATGCGAAACGCAAGGGTTCATTGTATGCAAACGATTTGACACCAAGGGATATGTCCAAAACTAAGAGAGCTACAGAAATCTAATACCACTCATTTTAAAGTCTAGAATAAGTGCGCCTCGGAAGATGTTGGTGAATGGACCCTCGGATAATACCAAGAAATGTACAAAATTTTATTTACCAACTACAGGTAAAACGCCACAATTGCGTTTATTTGTAACGATGGCTATGCTTTTACTCATTCTACCCATGTTACCACGTCTTCCTGGATTTTTTCATCTTTTCAATGTTTCTTTATTATTAATTGAAATGTTTTTTCCAACCATATGCACTCCCTTCTTTCCGTTTACCTTTTCACACACTTTTCATTGCTAACATCTTTCAGAAATAAATTGAAAAACAGTTTTAAAAATACATTGCTGTCTTCGAGTAAGACTTTTCATTCGACAAACAATTATTAAATCATCTCCTTGCGCACTCCAGATATTATCCCCATTGCTGCAGAATTTAATTGCAATGAAATGGAGAGGGGTTACATTGCCCCTTTTATGCAGAAGGTAAATATTTATGACAACAGTGATTGATACTTTTATGCAAAAGGTAAGTATTTATGACAACGTAATTGTAAAGAAATAATAGGAAACGAGCAACTTCAAGTTATCTTCCCCGGTGGTGGCCGAGTGGTTGAAAGTGTTGGTTTCTAAACATTCGTCTGAGATGCGTCCGGTTTCAAACCTGGGTGTAGCTTAGATGTTGCTGTTGTCTTACGAATTGATTCTATTCCTTCTTAGGAAACAATGACTAAAACTTTTGAGCGAGCAATTGCTTTAAACCCATCGACTTCCTCACAGATGTTGTTAACACCCACTCCCAAAGAACCCCCAAGCACACAGCTGTATGTTAATAGAAATGCAACTTTAAATAATCTGTGTTATTTATATGCAGTAATCAAGTCTTCGAAATGAAATGAAAAATGAACAAATATTAAGCCTGGTAAGATGATGGGGGTATTAATGCTTCTATGTCCGAGTTTCGTAGGTAACTACTTGAGCTGGAATTAGTAAGGATGAGAACTAGATTCATTAAAAATTATAGGGCGATAATCTTAAAATTTCGTATGCGAAAATGGCGATTTAAAAATGGTGTATATGTGTTTATTTTCTACGCCAATAAATCGGATCACTAGTACAGCGTTACTATTTACTACTTAATTGGTGTATTGTTCCTCGTTATAAAGGTGTATAACACGCTCTGAAAACATTTGGAAAAATTGGTTGACGGCGCATCTACAAAATTTCGTTGTGTCGGTGTTTCAAAAATCACCGTTCAATCATTGAGTCTGGCAAAAAAGCGAGAATGTGGTTTATGTTGATTCGAATGTATGTGACACTGCTAATATTTTCATATTTCATTACTTTCCTTTCTGGCCTTCAAAATGTCTCCAAAGAAGGATATTTGCTTTAACCTTAACAAAAGAGCTACTTAAAAGAGAAATACATCAAAAACACTTTGAGAATAGTCCACAGAAACTAAACATCTCTCTGACCATTTCTGTTGATTTTATTTCTCGGTACGACGTACAGATCAATAGCATAGTTTTTTCTAGCTTTCATTTCCTGTGGATAAACATACTTTTCTTTATTTGCCAATTTAATTTTCTGGGATATACCTAACTATTTTAGGATTTATTTTCGTATTTCATTGCTTTAAATGACACCAATCGTAAAATAATCATCCTGAATACTCCATATAAAATACTCATGTTACAGCGAATAAAGCAAGATGGCTACAAAACAATGGCATATAATAGATTTACATAGTTTAAGCAAAATGACAGCAAATAAGAAAATGGTAGCTCTCAGTAATACTTTAGCACGCAAAATTAGTTCAGAATGTAAAATTACAGCGCACATCTCCTATTTGAAATAATTCACCTGTTACGTCTTTTTCCTCGGATACCAAATTCCACTGCAGGTTTAGGAGGCAAACTACCTATATTCATCAGAATGGAGGTGTTTCAGTTGCAATGAAGAGCGTACTAATTGTACCTAAAACTTTTTGCTGGCTACAGTTCATGACGGCTGGTTCTATTTCTTGCATTGGTAAATTATAACAAATATTTATGTAGGTAATTTAATGATTTCCTCTTTTGCCGTGCTTAAATAGTTATGAAATCGTTCATTCTGTGTACTATATCATTCATCAGTAAGTTCAATATCCCTATCATAACGCACAGCTCCAGACATAGAAAAATAGAAACGAGAGAAATGAATCCTCGGTCGGCCTTCTTAAATGAGAAATTAATTTATAATGCAGAATAATTAAATTAATAACGAGTAACAGTACACCAATTATGTAGAAAATAGTAATACTACACTAGTGATCCGATTTATTGGCGTAGGAATATACACTACATTGACAAAAGTCACCGGACAAAAGTAAATGTCAATCTACATTGACAAAAGTCACCGGCCAAAAGTAAATGTCAATCTCAATTTTATATTATAAATGCCGCATTGTTAAATACAATACTTACTGTATATATGCTACTATTAAGTACGATATTTTTATGGTAAAATGCAGTGTATGTTTATCACACGTTAATGCGCTGTATTATACGCACAAATTTAGTGAAACACGATTATTTGTCAACAATGGGATGAAGACTGAAATGGGGTCTGAAATCAGGTGTTCTATTTTCTTCTTCGGACACCATGCTGATGTGCGGAATTAGATTTTCGTAGCCAACGCAGTTATTTCTGCAAACCAAATTGCGGTGGATATGTGCCCGCATGTGCCAAATTTCGGTGACCAGGCCAACGTGGGCATTCAGGATTTGCATGTGTAGGTGTGTTCCATAATCGAATGTAACTGAGCGACGAGGATAGACGCGTTTGAAAATACTATACATTGATGCCCAAGAAATGGAGAAAGGGTTTTTTTTTCTTTTGTCGTCAAATAGGGTTAGTTGGTAAATTGGTTAAATAGCGTATCCCGTCTCAGTTGAAGGTGTCCTATTTTCTTCGGGCACCATGCTGATGTATGTGGAAGTGGATTTTCATAGCCAAAGCAGTTATTTCTGCAAAACAAATTGCGGTGGATATGTGCCTGCATGTGCCAAATTTCGGTGACCACGCCAATGTGGGCATTCAGGATTTGCATGTGTAGGTATGTTCCATAATCGATTGTAACTGAGCAACGAGGATAGTCGCGTATGAATATACTATACACTGATGTCCAAGAAATGGAGAAACTTTTTTTTTATCGTTAAATAGGGTTAGTTGGTAAATTGGTTAAAGAGTGTATCCCGTCCCAGTTTAAAGTGTTCTATTTTCTTGTATGGGCACCATGCTAAAGTGTGAAAGTGGAATTTCATAGCCAAAGCAGTTATTTCTGCAAACCAAATTACAGTGGAAATGTGCCCGCATGTGCCAAATTTTGGTGACCACGCCAACGTGGGTATTCAGGATTTGAATGTTTTGGTATGTTCAATAATTGAATGTAACTAAGCGACGAGGATAGTCGTGTATGAAAATACTACATATAGATGTCCAAGAAATGGAGAAAGGGTTTTTTTTTCTTTTATCGTCAAATAGAGTTAGTCGGTAAATTGGTAAAAGAGCGTATCCCGTCCCAGTTTAAAGTGTTCTATTTTCTTCTTCGAGCACCATACTGATGTGTGGAAGTGGATTTTCATAGCCAAAGCAGTTATTTCTGCAAACCAAATTACAGTGGAAATGTGCCCGCATGTGCCAAATTTCGGTGACCACGCCAACGTGGGCATTTAAGATTTGCATGTGTTGGTATGTTTAATAATCGAATGTAACTGAGCGAGGAAAATAGTCGCGTTTGAAAATACTATACAGTGATGCCCAAGAAATGGAGAAAGGGTTTTATTTTCTTTTGTCGTCAGATAGAGTTAGTTGGTAAATTGGTTAAATAGCGTATCCCGTCTCAGTTGTAGGTGTCCTATTTTCTTCTTCGGGCACCATGCTGATATGTGTGAAAGTGGATTTTCTTAGCCAAAGCAGTTATTTCTGCAAACCAAATTGCAGTGAAAATGTGCCCGCATGCGCAAAATTTCGATGGCCACTCCAACTTGGGCATTCAGAATATGCATGTGTTGGTATGTTCTATAATCGAATGTTTCTGAGCGACGAGGATAGTCGCGTATGAAAATACTATACTTTGATGTCGAAGAGAAGGAGAAAGTCTTTTTATCGTCAAATAGGGTTAGTTGGGAAATTGATTACAGATATTCGTAGTACGTAACCTTTGATGAAGGAATGTAAAACTCTCGACGCTCCTTTCAACCTTGGTATTGAATGTAATGACCAGAAACCAAAAATTGAGAGGCATTCAACTTTTGATACGATATTATCGATTGAAATTTGAAAGTTTAAAATGGCAACTGCATACTTTCAAATCCTTTCTTGCATACTTGCAAAAATGCCAACTGCATACTTTTAAATCCTTTCCTGCATATTTGCAAAAATGTCAACTTTCATTATTAGAAGCTCTTCAGAAATTGTTATACTATTTGTAGAACTAACATGGAGATGCATAAAAGCTTGTATCATCGCACGAAAAGAAATTATATGTTCTAATTTAGCTACGACAGACCTCAATAAAAGTGTTCACGAAAATGGAGAAACACATGTTTCCTTCTTGCATAAAGAAAGAAACTAGAAAAACGTACCGACTTTCTGTGTAATATTATCTTTAATACTAAAGTAATTCATTTGAGAAGATCCATTTTGGTGTTTTGTGTAGGAAGTCTTCATCTCTTTCTGATTCTCTGAGAAAATAACGTAATATAATAAGGCTGGAGGGCCACTTTAAAAAGTGCTAAAAAAGGATACGTTTATTTTGAACATAATAAATGCATGCTTTTGAATTATTTCTCAAGACCTTTGAATCATGAATATTACGTTTGGGAAAGAGAAACAATGCAGTTCACAAGCTACCTGCTGGTGTTCCACAGAATAATATGAACACTTAGTTAAAGAAGTTTATACGTACCTAATAGGGTGTCGGACCACCTTTGGCATTCAAAACCACCTGAATCCTCCTTGCAATGGGCGTAAACTGATCCTGGGTGGTGGTTTGTGGGATGCTGGTTTCGTCATGCAGATACTGCTCGTCGTCTTTAAGAGAGGCAGGAAAAGGATAACGGGACCAAAATGGTTTCATACGCCCGGCCAGTCTTTCATCCTTTGCAGCTGATCAGAAGACCTGCTAAAAACAACAGTATGACCTCCCTGAGCATGGCAAAACCACCACCATGCTGCGCTGTTGGGAGCTTACCATCTGGGTTGTACGCTTCTGAAGGTGTTCTCCACACGTAAACACGTCCTGCTATAGAGAATAGTGTGAATGTGGATTAATTTGATAATATTACACCCTTCCTTTCATCGGCGTCCGCGTTGTATGCTCCTGGCAGCACTGCTATCACCGTTGTTCATTCACCCGGTCACCAGACCTTTTGTAGGACAAGATTTGCCATGAATATCTTGTTTGTGCTGTTCCTTCTGCACTGTTTTCGTTCATACTAATGTGTATAGATGCAGATTGAGCTCTGCACGAATTTTCTGTGCCGTGGTCTTCTTATTACGGGTAACAATTATCTTTAATGCTCTCCTATGTCTATCAGTCAGGGTCATTTTCCGGCTGCTCTTGTGTTTCGCAGACGGGGTTTTGCCGCGAACACAGTATGCTGTCATGATGCTAGACACAGTAGTTCGTGTTACTCCCACTCTCCTAGAGCCTGTTGTCACGAAGGCACCAACTAGCTGGTCACCAACAGTTATCCCTCTTTTGAAGTCCGTTAGGTCACTTATTTCGTCGTCACCCTGAAAGACATTTTACATGACAGTTCAAATGAATTTAAGCACGACCTTGAGGTTCTAAACAAAGTAATTAAAACCAAAACGTGGTGGGTACCTATGCGTATTATGACGTACGCTACTGCACTAAATGTCACGTCTCTGAGAGTGAGGTTCACATTATTCTGCCCAACCCCTGTATGTTACAATGAAATTCATAGTAGGCATTTCATTTCCCTATATTTTTATTAATTTTTAAGATCCTCAATTATATAACTTATCGCCGCATTGCTCATAGAATGTTTGCGAATTCAAGGGTCGTGCACAAAAGGGAACTGGGAATCCATCCTTGCATTTCGCAAACCAATTTCGAGTGTGGAAACTTTTACGCCCCTCCAGCGAGCGAGTGTTGTAGGGGATCTAACCGGTCGGCGACCCGTGCTGTCAGTCCGTATATGAAGCCAAGCATGGCTGTCGATAAAATTCATTTGCGGCACTCTTTGTTATTCATGTTTAATTTAGGTAGAAGTGCGAGCGGAGCATACGGTTCAATATATCAAGCGTATGGCGAAACGGTTATGTGAGCTGAGGTGTTGAAAATGGTTTGCCAGGTTTAAGAAAGGTGATCTAAGCTTGCAAGACAGGCCATGTGCACGTAAACCGCATGAAATCGCAGACGAGGAACTGGAATCGCTGCTGTACGAGGATGCCACACAATCGCATTTGAAAGTGGATCAATCGACGGTGGTACTGCGTCTACAGGCGTCGGGAAAGATTCACAAAATATGTAAGTGGTTTCCACGTACTTTAACGGAGCGTAATATTGGTCAAAGCTTAGGCATTCGTATGTCGTTGCTGAAGAGGTTTCAAGACGAGAATTTCTTCTGGAATATTGTCACCGGGGATGAAAATTGGTCTATTGCAACAACCCAGTACGCAGGCGATCCTGGGTCGACCCAAGCTAGCAATCAACATCCGCTCAATAACCGGATATCTACGGGAAAAAGCGTTGTTGTGTGTGTGTGTATGTGTGTGTGTGGTGGGATAAACTTGGAGTGGTGTACTTCGAACTGTTGAAACCGGACGAAACAAACACTGGACAAAGATATAGCGATCAGTTGAAGAAATTGGACTCCGCAATCGAGCAAAAACATCAATCAACAAGAAAAGGACCCCTCCCAGTCATCATGTTACACGATAATGCCAGACAACATGTCTGTGTCACCACGAAATCAACCCTTGAACAGTTAGACTGGGAGATTTTACCGCACACGGCTTACTACCCGGACATTGAACCCTCAGACTTTCATTTCTTTCGCTCTATGCAATATGCCCTAGCCCAACAGCGGTTCACCACAGTTTCAGAGGTGGAAAATTTCGTCACTGCGTTCTTTACCTCAAAACCCCAGCCCTTCTACACCGAGGCATTCCTTTGTTGCCTGAAAAATGTCAAACAGTCATTGATACTAACACAAAATATTTCTTTGAATAATTGTGTATTGGTTCCCTGATTGTCCCTGTCTCCTTTCTCCTTAAAACGGCGGAAGCTTTTTCATTCGCCTAATGTTTTCTCTTCCATAAGTTCCGTTGTGGATACCGTCTCGTGGCATATTAAAATTTGGACCACGGAAAACGTGTAAATCCGCTTTGTAAAGTAAGCTTTGCGTTATTCACTATATTAAACGAACAACCCTTGGTGAAAGCGTGATATGGATCTGACCTTAACATCTATAGTATGGGACGAACTTTCCAAATTTAATCCAATGCAGAGTTCTTATCCCACTCTATTCTTCCAGTATGTAGCACTATACGAGACAAAATAACTACTCCTAACGTTTCAGTCCGTCTCATTATTTTCGAGTAAAGAACTGCTGACACAGTTCTTGCGTTGCGAGCAAGGAACATCCGTGTGTGGACAACAAATTTTTGAGTAGCAAGATTTTCATTTTGTCACAGTGATGTATATACAGTCGTGTCAGAATAATATGACCATCCCCGGGATCACAGTTGACGCAACCATGCGCGTCACCGAGTGCACGTGACAAGGCTGACCACACGGAGATATAAGCAGCCGGTAAGGACAGATGAGCCATAGTTCATTCAAATCAGAACCTCTGCCCATGGAGCACAATGGTCAGTGGTTGTGATTTGACGGACGTTCAAAAAGCAATGATTATCGGCTACCGCGCAAAAGGTGGAAGCATCTCAGAAACAGCAGACTTCGTGGGCTATTCTCGAGGCGCCGTAGTAATGGTATAACAAGAATGAACCGCTGACACACAGAGAACCTCCGAACGTCATAACTGTAGTTCCCCAAAGTCCTTCGAACACAGAGGAGAACATCGCTTCCGTTGACTAGTGAAGGGCAATCGACGCGCAACACTGCAGCAATTGACCACTCAAATGAACGCTGCCGCACCCAGGTGCGTGTCTCCGATAACAAGAAAGCGAACCCTGTTACGACTGGATCTCCGTAGTCGACGCTGCGTCAAAGCGCCCATGTTAACACAGGTCCATCGGCAACGACGACTGCCGTTCGCATGGACCTACCGTCATTGGACAGTGGAAGAGTGGGAGAAGGTTGCCTTCTCCTACGAATCGAAGTATCTACTCCACAAAAGTGAAGGGCCGTGTCATTTAAAAGTGAACGGCGCTATGTGTGTTTATCTGTCAGCATCTGAGTTCACAAATCTATACCGATATGCTCAGCAACTGAGATGTCTCCATCTGGCGGTGCTTAACGGCACATGCTATTTCATTAAAGCTAATAAATACAAAGGCGAGAGAAATGTTTAAAATCTTCCAAATGTGTTGAGACATTGTAAATCGACAAAGTTTTCGCTTTTTCCACGTTTTTCTTTAATCAGCTCATATCAGCCGAAAAATTGTTATTCGATACCGCTGTGGTCCAAATCTAGATTTCTTGATAACTAGCGGGGTGCGTTCGCTTTACCCTACGGTGCCAACAATCCACGGCGCTTTGTGAATTTTAAACCATTTCTCTCGCCCTTTGGATTTATTAGCTATAATTAATTATACTGTGCCGTTATTTCGCACCAAGTAGAGACATCTCAGTTGCTGCGTCCATTAATACGGATTTGTGATATCAGATAATAAGAGATAAGCACACAAAGCGCCATAGATGTTTGGCACCGTAGCGGAAAGCGAATGCATTCGGCTAGTTATCGAGAAATCTGGGATTCGATGACTGCGGTGTCAAATAACAATTTTTCGGCTACTGTGTATTAGTCAAAGAAAAACGCGGAAAGAGCGATGACTTTGTCTATTTACATTGGAAGGTTTTCATCTTGAGTATGACTGAGTCAAAGGTGTAGAAAACGACACAGAAAATTCCTGAGAAGTGCAATGAAAAAGATTAAAAATGAATTTCTAGAAATCAAAACTCATGCGCAATGCGTTTACGAAAACAGATGGTTTATCAATTTATTGGAAAAATCTGAATGTAACGGGCATCTAGATTTACCTTTCGCGACAGATATCAAACGGGAGTCACATGGATGAAGAAATTAACTGTCGTATAAAACTCGGTTAGGGAGACTTTGGAAGAAACAATGCGTATTTCAAGAGCAATGAGCAATCGTTTTCAAAAAGAAGTATTTAATTATTAAATCATTCCAGTTGTTAACGCATGAAACAGTGACATGGTCATTCACACACACACAAAAATAATAGTAATAATAGTAAAACAGAAGGACCCACAAATACTGTAGACAACTGAAACAAGTATGCAGAAATGCATGCTCGGTGTAACCGGGAAAATATTAAAATCAACTCGTGGGTCAGGAAAATGACAAGATTGGAAATGACATCCTGATAAAAGAAAGATCCCTGAAGTGGAACTGGGCTGTACACGTTGCTAGAACGACGCCCACAAATGGACAAACAGAATGTTGGACTGGATACGAGTGGTCAAAAAATGACCTGCGAGAAAATCAAATGGGAGATGGGTGGACAAATTTCCAAAATATACCGGAGTGACATGGAGTACACTGGGTCAAGACAGACCGTTGTGGAAGAAAATGGGGTAGACCGTCCTCCAGCAGGAGACTGAAAATGGTTGACCAAGATGTCTGAGTTATTTTTAAATACTTAGGTCACAAATATTCGACTTTTTTTCCGGAGTGAAGGAGATCTCTCTGAAACAGACATTTCTCAAACACTTAATATGCAGCGAATCAGTCATGTCAATGGGGACATTCGCACGATTGAGACCTCAGCAGCTCCTAAGGAAATTTCATTTTTTCCAATATTTAAAATTCTATGTTTACTAATATTTATGTTTCTCTCCTATGTGCGACTGTCACGAGATAATTTGCGGAATAAAATAATATGACGTTCTGTATTCGAAATCTGGAAATCCAGATACTTGAATCACACAATTTTACAGCAATAATCACATTACAAGTGTAGTAATGCATAACACTATAGGAGGACGACCGAACGTGCAGCCGTCTAACCTGGTCTTTTCACTATCCAATTCCCACTGGCCTGTATCCCAATATCGAGTAAGATGCCGTGATCTACTGAAGGGGCAAGGCGTTTCCTTTAAAGGAAACTCCAAATTAGTGGTCAGTCGGCTAGCTTTTAAGATGCTTACTGAGATTTACGTTATAAGGAAAAACGGTTCAAGGCATTAAAAGCTACTTTTCACTAGGATCATAACCGCAAATTGTCGATTTATTAATTAATAAATACTTGTAATATAAGCCATGGACAAAATGGAAATTTACATAAGAATGGTAAATGTCAGGGGTGAAGACTAGGGTCCTGAGTTTTAAACTATACTCCAACTCATACTGATGGTTTTCAAAACATTCTGGTTCCTCAGAAATCAATAAACTGCTTCAACAGTTTCAAGTGACTGAGTTTCTTGTCACGCCAACAAACCGGAAGGGTATTAGCGTTACACACATTATTCTCATATTTAATTATTTCTAAATTTCATATCCTGTATTAGATTATGAATAACTTTTCCCAAGTTTTTTACTGGAAGTATTCCAGACATTTCCAAGTAGTTTGAATTTGCTATTTCTCTGTAGGTTACTAATGAATATTTCTTTTCTTCGGTCTGGTTCAACTTAACAAAGAAAACATACGTCATAGTTTCAATTTCGAAAAGAATGAAGCATAAGATTAATCATTCTCAAAGGAAAATTACAATTTTACGATCCTCCAAAGAATTCCATTATAATGCTTACAGTGAATACCTCCATTTAATTTTTTAAGGAAAATTAGACGTTATGTGAAAGCAATTTTTTGTGATGTGATTGTGATGACACACGATTGGATATAACTACACTGGCGGAAAGTGAAAAAAATAACAACAAAAAGGAAACGTCTGATGCCAACGAAATTTATACAGCATAATAACGGAATACAGAGGATAACGTTATCAAAACATTATGGCAAAATACAGCTGTATTTGCTGGTAAACTGAAAAATAACATTTCCATGTAACATGGTTAGTACGAGGTTGAACCGCCATCAACTACGTCACACTGTGCGATTCTGGCATGGAGTCTGTTGTACAGATGTTGGATGTATGTTTGGGGTATTGAGTTCCAAGCATCCTCAACCTGGACGCGTAAATTGGGGATGGTCGTGGCTGGCCGTGGAGACCGGATAAGTCGTTGTCCCATAAAATCCCACACGTGCTCAATGGCGGACAAATCGGGTGAACGTGCAGGCCATGGAAATTGTCTCGCACCCTGAAGTGCATGTTGCGTTGCACGTGCCGTGTGTAGGCGTGCGTTATCTTGCTGGAAAACACCACGATGGACCGAACTTACAAATGGCACAACAACGGGTTGAATGATGTTGTTGATGTAGGAGGTGCTGTTTAACGTACCCGGTACAAACACTAGTTGTTTTCGGGAGTGATAGCTGATTGCTCCCCACACCAGGAGATACGGTGTAGGCCCTGTGTGTCGCTGGTGGATGCAAGAAGGGTGGAGACGCTCCCCTGTGCGTCTGTGAACACATATACGGCCATCGGAGGCTCCCAAGCAGAATCTGCTTTCATCGCTGAACACGACAGATCGCCAATGCGTTCTCCAGTGCAGACGTTGGCGACATCATTGCAGCCGTTCCTGGCGGTGGGCTGGAGTCAGAGACACACGTGCACGTTGTCCTGCATCCAGTAGACGGTTGTGGGTATTTTTGCACAGTCACCTCAGGTGACACGGCAGCTCGGATTTGCGTCGCAGTGGATGTGCTGCTTGACAACGCCGCTCTTCTTTTGCGTCGATCGGTCCGCACCCCAGTGTCCTGTCGATAATTTTAATGTTCGTAAATCTTGGGGAACCTGATCACTTCGCTATGATTTACGAAAAATAAAAAAAAAGTAATAGAAAATAAATAAAAAAAATACACAGAATGAAAATACTCGACAGTCCCACGTTCAAAATTGTGTTTGGAAGAGTCAGTGAGATAAGGGAATAAATGGCCATATTCATTTTACTTCACATGCCCTTACCAAGCAAACAAAATTTCTTGAAAGAAAGGGAAATAATAGGCGTTGATTTTTTTCGTTTTGGCTTCATTTATTTTTACCTTAGTGAGTTAAATTAAAAAAAAAGGGCGAGCAGAAGACAGCATCAACCCCTTTTAGAAAACAAAATTATTCCCCGGTGGCGCAGTGGTCTAAGGCGTTGGCCTCTGATCATTCGTCCGTAAGGGGTCCGGGTTCGAATCCCGGTGAGGCATGGATGTTGTGTTTGTCTTACGGTACTGGCTGTCTCCCTTCCCTGGAACCAGTGACCCTAAATTAGGGACGGGCGACTGCTTATAGCCCATTGAGTTGCTCACGGTGGTCGTTAAACCTCCAATAAAAAAAAAACAAAAAAAAACAAAGTTATTCGCAGTTAATCACGGAATGAGGAAAAAGCGTTTCTGGAAAAATAAAAAAGTTGTGAGAAAATAAAATATCTTCTTTTAGTCAGCCATTTTAGGCAAAGGATTTTAGAGTCTTCGAAAGTGTGTTCGCAGAGGGTTCTCTATGCAAAAGAAATTCTATTTATAGAACAACAGTGTGTGAAACGGTACGAAGTTTTCCCCTTTTGCTTACGTGTGAAAGTCAGGGGTGACGCGTTGGCATTTGAAAAGTGGAGGAGAAAATGTTCGCTCGGACCTTGAGGGTAAATTTTGTTTTGGCGCGAAGCCACCAGCCAATCGCCGATTGATTCGTTGGTTGCTGATGTCAGCGGTTTCAAGCACTCCAGAGATTTTTCCGTTGAGAGGGAACACTTTTGTTCTGGTCGCTGCGCTAGCTGGTCGGCAGTTGACAGCGGAAAGCTAAATGTTCTCTCCTCGCCTTTTTCGGTGGGGAGAGGACAGTCAGAATGATAATTCGGAATCGAATCGCAAAGCTCAGTTAAAATGAGTATTTTTCAAGGATCTCATTGCCGGAGATAACAAAAAAAAAAAAAAAAAAAAAAAATTCGGACGACCACTGGGTTTGGTCTTAAATGCCAGCAAGTGCGTTTCAAGATGGCGGAGGAAGAAGCAGACCCAGTTCCTACCAGGGGAGAGCTGAAAAAAAGAAGGGTCTTCTCGCTTATTGATATCCCGGAAAGAGAGGGTCCAACATCTACAGCTTCTCCTTCTGTTGCTACTCGAAAATAAAAGGAGAGGTCGGTTTCAAAGGCAGGAGGAAAGAAGCCCAAAAAGAGTTCCCTCTCATCCCAAAGTTTCGGAAATGGTTACCTTGGCTATTACCAGTTTGGAAGTACGTGGAGGCTCTTCCCTGCAAGCCATCAAGCAGCACATTGCTGCTAATCACAAGGTGGATATTGAACGGCTCCCTCCTTTCATCAAAATAAAAGTACCCCAAGTCTGCAGCTGCCAGCAATGCCCTTGTTCAAGCAAAAAAGAAAAAAAGATATATTCACCCGGGACAGTGGCGTTCTCTCAAGCAATGCAGTGTTTTTTTCTATTCGACGACTATTGTACCTCAAGAGTTGTTGCTGCCCCGGTCCTAAAGGTAATTTATTTTGTTGGCAAACTTTTTTTTAAAAATATTATGCTGTGGGTTCTTTAAAACTATCTGAACAAGTGGGCTTTTAAATGGGGGCTGTCGGAAAGATATGTTGCAAGGAAAGAGAGAAAAAAAACGAGTGTAAAAGTTTTCATTCAGGTTTTTCTTTTGTATGTGCTTAGGGAATGAAACCACATGAGTTAATGTTAGGCAGTGTAAAAAAATAAATTCCATGACATTTTCTGTGAGTAGTTAAAATAAAAAAAAAAAAAAAAAAAAAAAAAAAAGAAGGGAATTGTATAATTTTCTGGATCATGTAGTGATAGATGATATAATAAGTATATTAAGTTATTTCGGAACGAACAGCTTTCCAGACCGGTATTTCTCTTAGGTGAAATTTAACTCTTTTTGTGCTCAGTGATTTTAGTTTTTGTGAAGTAGAATTTGTATTTATGAGCTTAGCGTAGGTGCCATGTAGTTGGGAATTTTTCTTGTAAGCAGGTTATTATTTTGGTTTAGTGTTTTGGTAAATTTAAGTAAAAAATCACTCTTTAAAATTTAATTTTTGTATTAGTGAGGGCTAATTTCTAGTTTCAGCCCGTAGATTAGAAAAACAGGCTTTTATGGGGGAAAGAATATAGGAATTGGGCATACAGTCAGATATGAGCATATGTATGGTGTGACTGAAAAGAACCCGAATAGCTGTTGTGTTTCTTCAAGAAGTGATGATTTTTCAGGAAAAGAGTGATTTAGAAAGTATGGTGATGTATAGATTTTTCCGGAAATAAAGTAAAGTTTGGTATAGTATGTCAAGTACGGCGTTATTGAGCTTTCTGGGAAATGAGTATGTACAGTGTGTTCCTGGGAAATAAAGATAAGTAATTTTCTGGGAAATGAGTGTGTTCTTGGGAAAATGAAGATATGAAGTGTGTTCCTGGGAAAATGAAGATATGAAGAGTGTTCCTGGGAAAAATGGGACGCGAAGTAATTTTCTGGGAAAAAGGGTGATGTATTGAAGTTTCTGGAAAATAGATGAAGAGATATTTTGGGGACAAGAGAACTCTTGTGGGATACTTTACCCTATGTAGACAATGCCGCAGGGTCTGAAAGGGTGCACGAAACAAATTGGGGGATTTGTTTTCTGCCCGAGTAAGCTCGTTCGGTCCATAGGAGGTGGTACCTATGAGAGGGAGTGATGTGGGTTGCCCCCAAATCAGAGTGAATGAACAGAAAAGGGTTAGGTCGCACTTTGCTCCACTACACTGTATAGGCTGGGAATGGATTCACGACCCATTCTAACCTTTAGACTCAAACTTTGTTGTTCCTGCAGTGAAATCGTGTTTTTCCAGGCAAGTGGAATTCGTTGAGTGAGATGATTGTTTGGTTTTAATGCCCGAGTTTAGTTCTACATGGGTGCTGGTAGATTTGGAGAACTTATAGTGGGGAATTTTTGAATAGTTGGATTTTTATGATAACTTGTGAGTAAATTCAGTAGAGTATTTAGTGTATTGGGTTTTGTATAGTGTCTAGAATTGCTTCAGTGCCAGGTAATGCTACATGGTTAGGATATGTAGATTTTAAGACAAATGTTGATTGAAGGCAAGGTTGTTGATTTTAAGACAAATTTTCCCGGAAGTGTAGAACCTGGTATAAAATAACTTTTCATTATATGTAAAATTTTGGCAGTTGATATGTTAGTTTAAAATTAAAAAGTGAATTCAGAAGACTGGTCAGAGAGGGTTGGTTCGAGCGATTAAATTAACATAGTGTAAACATATGCATATAATACTTATTTTTTTTCAAGAGAGAGAGAGAGGGAGATTTACCTTCCACATACTTAAGTTGCACACCATGTTAAAGCAGTGTTTGTGCTGTGCGGTGTAATTCAATGAAATTCTGGTATTTGTATTCTGTTTTGGTACTGTGACTGGTGTGATAATTTCATCCAAGACTCTAAGCTGTCAGATGTTTGTTGTTTTTAGGCCCAGTGGCCGGGTTTGAAATTGCGTCAAAATTTAGTCTCACACTTGTTAAGTTTTATTATAAATATAGGCCAAGTGGCCTTTCAAAAACCTAAACTTTAGTGCAGTGAAGTTTTATATATTTTCAGTTTAAATTTTCATCACATGGTTCAACTGCATCCCCCTCAGCAATGACTGAGGTGGGAATGTAATCTGAGGTTATAGTGGTATAATCAATGTTTTTGTCCTAACTATCTAATTTGATCATCGCCACTTCCAAAAAGTTATTTAAACGTGTACATTGTATACCATTAAATTTTATTGTTTACAAATTTGGTACACATGCAAACAATAGTTGCCGTTTCTTACACTTTCAGGTGTATCACTCATCGAACGCAAACAACGCAAATCATACAATAGTAACTTTTGGGAGTTACCAAATTCAGTGGTGCATTTTATTTTATTTTTCTATTTTGTTTCATTACCTTATTCAAAATTTCAGTGTTGTTTCGAAATGCATCCACCCATCTCCCAAATTCCAAATTTTCCATAATTTACATATAAATGGCAGTTGATATGTCCTTTGTTAATAACCTCCTAAAATTTCAATATAACATCAGTCCGTCTGTGTCTCCCGGTTCCACGTCTTCTTGTGTGCGAATGTTCCACGGACCATATACGCCACCACCATCGTACCACCATCGATACTTCCCTTCCAATTCACTCCTGGAGTCCGACTAGACGCCCTGGCTCAAAATCCTATAACTGCTGAAATCGTATACGTCTTCCATGTTCAGGCATTGCAGCTTCTTCAGGGTTTTCGCACGTGTCCGTAAGCCGACGACTGATTACATTCACTTCGCCGTGCTCCTTAAATACCACCGACAATAATTTGCATATTATGCCGTGCTGTGTCGTAAGCGCACACCGGTTGGTCCCAAAATTAACATCACACCTACTTAAACTCGACCCCATTAACATATGTAAATTTCGTGAACGTCAGCCAAATCCTTCTTGGTGTTCTTTTTTCACATTCCGCCAGTGTATAACTTCTTCAATTCTTTTTAAAAAGATTAAACATATTTAACATTTTTAGTTCCGTTGGTAGTGGAATTCAGTAATGAGGGCCAGTGTCGTTTAAACATTGTTTCATAGTTTCCATTTTTGGATGAATCGGTGGAATATATGATTTAGTTCGTGTGTCGTGTGTATGTCTATGAAATAATTTTCAGTTTATCAGTGTGTGGATTATTTTTTACTTTCTTTAACATGAATTTTCCAATGTTAAAATAATAAAGTTGGTTGATTGTGAGAATATTATATTTTTTCGGCTAAGCTTTTGTGTTGGTGTAGAGTGATAAACTGTGTGCTTGTATTGAATTTAGGATCAGTTATTCAAATATATTTATTTTGCAAAGTTTGAAGTATTTTAAAACTGTATTTTGTTGTATCTCCCCATGTTAGTATGGCACAGTTAATGTATTTCTGGAACATAGTAAAATATAAAAGATTGTGAGTTTTTGGGGAAAGGTTTGTTAGTATGCAACTAATAATTCCAATAATTTTAAATAAACTTACCGAAGGAAACTGTTTTCGATGTACTATGTAAGTGGAAGACACACGGCGTGTCTGTAGCAGCAAAACGCACCGGCAGACCAAAGAAAATCAGTGATAGCCGACGCTGAAACCTCAGGAGAGTCGTTACAGTAAATCAACGGAGTACTGCACGACACCTCAGTGCACAGGTGATTAACCATGCTGGAACCTCGGTATGTACACGTACCATTCGCTGAGAACTTCATTCCATGGGTCACCGTGGTCGTGCTGTGGCTCATAAGTCTTTCATCTCCACTCGAACTGCTAGTCGACGTTTAGCATGTTGTAAAGAGAATTTATCGTGGACCGTAGATCAATGGAAACGAGTCCTATGGATTGATGAATTCAGATATACGATCCATCAGTCTGATGGCAGTGTGTGGGTATGGCGACATACGGGGAACGATATTTATCACAGTGTACTGTTCCTACTGTCAAGGTATGAGATGGCAGTGTACTCGTGTAGGGTTTTTTTTTCTTAGTATGGTTCCGAGCCATTGGTTATCGTTGACAAACCTGTTAACCAGCACGTCTACTTCAATATTCTGTACAATTATATCCTGCCAACGCTCTGGTGATACAATTGAACCGAGCGCTGCTGCTACCAGCAGGATAATGCACCGAGCCATAAAATAAGGACTGCTGCGGCGTGGTTTGACGATAATTCCCTATCGTATGTGGACTGGCCAGCAAAGATCGCTGATCTTCATCCCAAAAAAGCGCCTATGGGATGAATTAGAGCGCCGCGTATAAAGTTTGTAACCAAGGCCTACTACTAAGCAACAGTTAGCGGCTGCATTATGTACTAAATGGAAACTCATACCTATCGCTGTGTTCCAAAACCTTGTCGAAAGCATGTCTCGAAGGGTCATTGTATGAATTAAGGCGAACATGGACCAACACCGTACTGATGTATGTCAATAAATGCTGTGTTGTGTTTCTCTTCTATGGGTCCGGTGACTTTTGTCGATATAGCGTATATTTTATGTGCAAATCAATTTCTACGAAATCTTCGTTTAGAAGGGCCGGATTTCAAAACAAAACTCCGATTATGGGATAGCTGCTGCGGCCTTTCACATGATCAACTTGACAACATTTGGAACACCTGTGCTTGTACTAGGATAAATGGTGTCATTGCATATGGTTACGGCAGGAATAACCATTAAGTTTTTGGAAGCCGTTTTCAGTAAAAACTGCAGCCAACCGTTGCATCTTAACACACGGCAGTTGCCCACATGGTTTAGGCAGTTAACAGCGTAAGCCCTTGAATACATCAGATCATTCTGTAAGTGACAACATCAGATCATTCTGTAAGTGACAACATCAGATCATTCTGTAAGTGACAATTGCTAAGTAATTCTCAACGCTTATAATTAAAGTTCCCATATATGGATTGACAATTTATTAAAACTATTATTACAGATTAAATTACTTTACAAATGCGGTTTATCATGATATCAAATGCATTTTTCCTTTGAAAATTCCCTTCGTTGGACAAGGACTATTATGGACATTATTCTACATCACAAAAGGGCGTCACATTAAAAAGTTCTATACAATGTAAATTTCTGAAATTTTTAATAACTTGAAATTTTCACCTTCCTGCAGGTAAGTGTGGAATTCTATATCTTATTCTTATCCTCCTCCCCCACCTCGTACGATTGAAGAAAAAGTAGCCGTTGTTAATTCCATGCATCTCTCTCTCCCCAAAATCGCAAAAACCATTATCAGAAATAATTTTATATAGCTCCACTTCTAAAAGAATATGATGCACTGTGATGATATCATAAGCATCTACCCTCACTTGAGTAACGAGCGCTGGCTTCAGATAATATTCATTGGTGGGCTAGGAATGAAATCCTTGGAAAATCTGCTAATTTACCCCCACCTCGAATCAAATGAAATGGTAAAAGAAGAAATATCAGTGCTATATAACTAAACATTTCTCTTGTAGAAATATACTATCAGCTTTGCGCAATATACCTTTTAAAAAAGTGAATTGTTTTTAATGAAAGATATTATTCACGTAATTTCAATATATAACATAGGTTTAGCCGTACAGTAGCTACATTTAGTGAAATATAAAATTCACTTGATGAAATATTAAATTCACTTGATTTGTAATATTAACTCGCTTCATGTATTTGGAGGGCATACCCGGAATGAAGGAAAGTTATGTAAAATTGTAAACATTTTACATACATTTTATTCATTCCATTAAACGAAAGCAATAAATTACCACAAAGTCAGGTTTTAACGTACAAACACATTACTACCGAGATAATCGAATTTTGGTTTCGCAGTTTGCCGCATTTTGTGCAATGATCAAAAGCAGTAGCAATAGTAAAAAAAATCGCAGTTGCCATGTAAAGTCGGAGACTCGTGGGGCATAAGACCTTTTCAGAACAGCTCCCAAAATGTTGCTGACCTTTGATAACAGAAAAGGAAGAGCAGAATCAGGCACTGCTAATCGCACTGGATGCAAGGCACCATTACCGGTGTGCTTCGAACAGATGACGGTACTAAATATTGGTCAACAACATCGATTCCATTTCGCAGCACAGCAGGAGTCGTATCTTGTGTACTAAAGAAAACAGTTATGTCTTTTTGACATCGGAAAACACCTGAAATATCTTCTTTAGAAAGAAGCGGATGGAACTCTTTTAAGTAGCGTGAAATAGGCGTCTTAGGAAGAGCATGAAATAACACACCACGTCTAGGTAACTGTTTATGGTCTTGTACACAAAGTGAATCCGCTGGAAAGGTAAGAGTGAAAGCGCGAGAGCGAGAAGGAAGAACTACTTCAGTAGGACTTGCGTTCACAATTTTAACCCAACGGGGTAGATCTGATACGCCAGAAGAAGAATAAGACTATGAAACGATGGGCAACTGCTGGTTTTCAGAGTAATCGGAGTAGATATGTAAAGCATTCTCCACTTCGAGTTCGCTGTCAATCGCAGAGGCGATAGCACCAAGACTGACAACAGGCGACACATTTTAAGAGTCGGTAGTTGACGTACACAAGGTTGCCATAGTAACATTAACATCAGAGGATTGAAGCACCGGCTCAACACTAGAGGACGGGGGCGTTACCGAAGCGTAACGCACATCCGATGAATCCAGGATTACAACAAATTCGGAGGAAGCTGCCATTTGCAAATACGGGACGAGGTGCCTACAGCTTCTGTAAGAACGCCAATAACACAACTTTTTTAGCTTACATTTTGTCAAACATGCAAAGGACCGAATGCACAAACTTTCATAAGTACATTGGGCCGGTCAGAAACACGTATACCTTTCGAAAAGTACGAACACCTACTACTACTGAACAGGTAAAAAATCAGGAATTCAAAAATACGAGACACCATGCTTTGGACAGAGAGTGAGGATTTACGTGAAATTCGAGAATAATATTCTTTTACAGACACCGTCTGATGAAATACTTTGAAAGAGCAACAGCATGCAGAAAATAAATTTCTGCTAGAGAACATTCGTAGTTTCCTGTTGATAAATTTGCAAGACAGCAGCAAATTCCTAACATTTGTCATAGGTTCCGACAATTCCATTAAAATTTGTAAAACACATGTTTTTTTGTATTCACTTTTCACAATGAGCAACCAGAGAACAATACATCTATAAAAATGTGACGCACGTATTTCTTCAGAAATTCCGCAGATTTAAAAAATATATATATAATGTGGAGCTAACTGTTTATTGCTTCCGTAGGTGAGCCAAGAAAACGCATTCATTTCAAAGCACTGACGAGTTCAGCTCTGTTTTTTGAGCAGTACCTTCTTCAACTCACCATACGATTCAATTTGTCCCAGACAATAATTACAGATCAGGATTCTGTTCCGGCCATTTGTCATCCAACGCCGTTGCCAGGTCAGCTTTGTTTGCTGTGCGATCTCTTCTTCTACTCTCCAAACGCTCCAATTTGTCCGAGAAATTCTTTATACGGTTCAGATCAGAACTCAGATCTGTCCACTTGGCCTTCAAAGCCATGTCAGCTAGAGCACTTGTTTAATTCACCAGATAATACAATCTATTGCGATGTATTGGTTTTTCACAATCCATGCTTGACTGATGGCAGCTATTGAAGGATTAACGTCAGTGCTTTGGACTCCCGTTCTTTATTACGTTTTAAACAGATTTCGATTTTTGACATATAAAAATATGGTTTCGTTAAATTCCCGACGTAACATGAATTTGAAAATATTGAACAATGGGCAATATTTGACTTTGTATTTTACGCAAAAAAAAACTGTTTTTACACGAGGCGATATTACTTTTTTGTTGTTTTTTTTAGAAAGCGAATGTGTACCCGGAATAATGAATGCTACAGAAAAGTTCAATACAACCGATTTGCAAATTCTTTGCTATGATCCGACATATGTATTTGTGTTCAAAGTATTGCAATTTTTAAGTACAGACAGTACATAATTGGTAAAAAGATTTATGTTCTGAAAGTCCGATATAGAACTAACAATGGTAACAATGTAACGTGCAAGCGAAAGATCTGGGATTAAAATGCGTGGGGTTTGAAAAATTAAGGCAAGTAAACAACAAATGATTGAAAGTAAATATTGTGCAAATTAAACGAGCACATTTTCAATATAGTGTATTTACTATCTAAATACCGGATGTAATTTTTTGTCGAGCTATCAAAGTTTAAGAATTGCGTGTCCAATAAATCTGAAATATGCTGTCAGGTCAGATCAGACCATACACTGGCGTGAAAAAATAAGGGACCAGACGGTTTTTCGAATGTAACGTCGTGCATAAGTGCTCCACATGGACTCAAATGATACCATAAGACCCACAAGATATAAGAATATGGGACAAGTGAGCAAAACCGTTCAAATAAGGAATCCAAAGGTTACAAAGGCACTTTATTGAAAAGGTAGCTTCGAGCACAACTGGACAGAAGACAGAAATGTCCTTGTGACAGGCGGCTGCCAAGAAAAATCCAGTCTTTAGTAGAGATATGATCACCCCTGACTGCTCTGCAGGATTTACAACGTATGTCCACGCTGAGGACGAGGTTGTCAAGGAACTGTTGTGGAATCGCAGCCCATTCCTCTTGTAGCGCCAATCGCAGGTGGTGAATCGTTGCTGGCGGCTCGTGACGTGCTGCCAAGCGTCTCCTGAGAAGGTCCCACACGTGTTCGATTGGATTTAGGTCCGGGGACCTTGCGGGTTAATCCATCCGTTGAATAACGTCGCTTTCCAACAGCTCTGCGACATCCCCTGTACGATGAGGTGTAGCATTATCGTCCATGAAGAGGAACTCAGGACCCACAGCACCTCTAAATAGACGCAAGTGAAGCAGGAGAATCTCGGTACAATAGCGGACGCCAGTGACTGAACCTCCTTGGAAGATGTGGAGGTCAGTACGGCTACCAAGCATATTACAGCCCCAAACAAGAACTCCGCCACCTCCAAACTGGTACCTTTCAATGTTGTTGGAGGTGTGATTGCGTGTTCCCTGATGTGTATACTTCCATTTTCGCTCGTCAGACTAAATCGGCTCTCATCCGTAAAGAGAACTCGACCCCATTGCTGATGTTTCGAGTTCTTGTGTTCCTGGCACCACAGAAACCGCCGTCTCCAATGAGTAGGCGTTAATGGCACACACCGTACTGGTCGTCGTGCAAATGGAACACGTTTGTTCAGCTTCCTGGCCACGGTAAAACGCGATAACGGGCGTCCAGTTGTCTGTTGCATGTGCCTTGCGATTTCACCCGCTGTCGACCGTCTGTCTCTTCCCGCCTGTAGGACATTATAACGGACGACCACTGCTAAACTCTCGGACAGCTGTTCCAGTCGTTTGAAATGCTCTGCAATCTCGTGAATTGACGCTGTGAGCGATCCCGAACTCCTCGGCCGCACTTGTCAAACTTCGAATTTTTTCCAACTTCCCAATGACGCAACCTCGGGTAAAGTCATCCAGATGTCGTCTACTGAATTGCCTGTTGGCCATATCACACACTGGCAGCAACTCGACGTCGTTCAGACCGATGAACACCGTGCAATAGCTTTCACCGAATTGCTGAGCGTACACCGCCCGTGTGTTTTATACCCTTACGACACCTCCCTACGTCATGCTACATATATGCGCATGCCGTACTGTACCGGATTTTGTCTATATTCTAAGTGGTCCTTCGGTCCGTTCTGCCAGCTCGTTCCGCGGTTATGCTAGTTTCTCTTCTTCGTAAGTACTTTTTGCACACCAGTGTATGTAGAGGATTTTAGGAAAGGAGTGTCTGACCCCAGGTCTTAAACAACCCTTAGAAATAGGAAGCTAAGAGATTTGGGCTAGATTGTCCGACAGGAAAGTGACAAGGAAGCAAGGTAGAAAGGTGGAAGAAGACGCCCTTATTTATTACAGGGGGAGGGGAGCAGTACCCGGTGTTATATGCTGTCTTATGGATATGAACATTATTAAATAATTTATTCCAAAAAAATACTGCACACTACATTTCCAAATGTATATCTAATTTCTTACGAAAGTTATACAAGGTGACTATAAATGAAGTGTACAACTTCAGCGAGCTATTAAAAATATGATATAAAAAAATTACTTTAAACGTGAAGAGACGAGTCAAGTGTTAAAGTTTGTTAAGTCAGATGATAGATGGCGCTAGGTGTCTCACGTAATGAAATAACTCGTTAAACACGGAATACGACAGACATGCTTCCCTAGTGGAGAAAGCTGGGTTGTGTGTTTTGGTTTGCGGAGTCAAAATCTCTAAAAACAGTTCAGCGTAAGTTCAGAACGGAGTACAAGAGACAGGCGCCGATACGAAGGAGCATAAAACATGGCCAAATAAAGACAGTCAGAAGGTTAATGTCTGGGATTGCCTAAAGTAAGAGAGAGCGGTAATGCCCTTTTTCTTCGCTGAACCAACCGCTGCTGATATAACGTATCAGGACATCTTACAGTAATTCGCATTTACACAATTCCATAATATTCAAAACATCGTTTACCAGCAAGATGGAGCTCCTCCGTACTGGTCTTTGGAAGTACGCAGATCTTTACACCACCATTTTACAGGGAGTTGTATCGGACGTGGGGGCTCGAGGGGGATTAATTAAGGGCACTGTGTAAAACAAAAACGGTACATGTGTCACAGAAGCCTTCCTATACGTTACACCTGACATTCTGCAGCGTACGTGGGTGGATCTGGACTTTAATTTAGTAATAATGCGACAAAGAACGGAGCACACCTGGTGAACAACTGACATTTAAAAAACACATTCATGTTACCAAGTATTTTGACATTAAATGTTAATTTGTTATTTATTTTAATTTTTGTTCAATCGCGTACTGAAATTTTATACTTCATTTATGGATACCCTGCTTTTTAATTAGTATTAAAGGGCAATAAATGCTAGAGGAAGGAGTTCATGTAAAAAAATCTACCGCAATTTTTACCCGGTTGCAATATTAACTTTTTTCACATAATAAAGTAATATCAAACATACTATTTCTGCGATGTCAGTTTCACGCAGATATGTCATCACCATGATTGTCAACCATTATTAATCCACTGCTGGATGAAGGTCTCTCCAAGTACCATCGAAAACAGTATTTATTGAACCAGCCTCCATCATGTGACTCACGCATGTTTTCGAATATTATCCAACCATCTCTTATGTTGCCTTTTTCTGAGTCGTTTCCTGTCCTTTGAGATACAACGTAAAATTTTGGTTGTCCATCCGTGGTCTGTCCATCTGGCAACATGTCTAGCCCATTGCTGTTTCAGCGATTCTGCTCTGATCAAGATATCTTCCACTATTATAATTTTCTTTATCCACGAGTTCCTCGTTATACCATTTTGGTTACACCAAGCACGGACCTCTTCATGTTTCTGTCAGTTGTCCTCAGGCTTTGTAGGCCTTTTCCAGCTGAGGTCCATGCTTATGTTCCACAAGTAACAACTGTAAGGATGAGTTGATTAACCACTTTTCTTCAAAGAGAAAATGATATATTGCTCTTGAGTTTACTTCACTTAGATATAAAATATATTTTGAATGAATTTTCAAAGGTGAAGCCGTGGATCACTTCAAAGGTTTTCTATATTGAACATTACAGTTTATATTATATTATGCTAATAATTATTTATTTTAAGTAACAATTATTCCTGATTTTCTTAAAAAACATATATTAGTGTTGGATATTAGTCCGGTCAAAATAGGGTTTTCAGATGAAATAAATATGAAAGTTTGAACCTTGGCACACTTGTGTATATGTATCTAGTGAAGATTATTCAAAAAGTCCTGACAAATCAGACATGAGCTGTAGCCGCCATCTTGAAAAACAGGTACGTTTTTTCAGTTTTCTGTAAATATCTCAAAAACAGTTTTTCGTAGCCCAAAAATACTATTTACAAAATTGAAGCTTAGAAAATTACCTGCAAAAAAGTTTCTATTAACTATTTTTGTATCTCTAATAGTTTCTCAGAAAGTCGGGTGTTAATGTACTTTTCGCTGATACCTACGTTATCACTACAGTTTTTCATACAAATAAGCTCAAAGCTTCTGAACCGTCGGGTTTTCCGAGAAAAAGTTCTTAAGTACTATTGTAGATCACATTCTATTCAAAATGGGTATACTACTTATTTTATAACTCCAGCAGGTCAATAGATACATCTGTTCAATAGATACATCTGAATATTATAAGATATTGTACATACCATATGTAATGGTTTAATTATATGTAATGGTGTAATGGTGGTGTAAATGGTATATGTGTATGTACATACATACAAACTGTCTCCAGATCGAGCGGCAAAGTTTTCGGACGCATGTCAACGAAAGCCCATTTTGGGCCTTCGTTGACTGGACAATTTCATATTCTTTGTTCCAGATGTAGGAGAGAAGAAGACGAGTATTGATCTTTCAGTATGGCAGAGTAGTGTTTTATATGTCAAAGAGATCTTTACGAATCAGGCGTTGGTGTTTCGCTAGTTTTTGACACAGTTATCACCGTCAAGCAAGACCAATTCCTTTTAAATGAAAACAATAAATCAAGACTGATTTCCATGCTATAAGCCAGACTTCGGGAGAGTGGTATTGAATTTCGAGAAGCATCTGACGATGCTGACACATTAATTGTTAGAACTTCAATTGAGAAATCCATGGTCGGTGACAACGCAGCAGTTACTGGCGAATACGTTGACCTGGTGGTAGTGCTCATGTCTTTAACACCAACCGAACGGGAAATATTATTTGTGAAGCCAAGTCATGGCAAGACTTAAACAAGGATCTATTTGTCCAAGGATTTACAAGGACTGGAATTGATAAACAGCATTATTTCATACATGCGTTTAGTGGGTGTGATACAACGTCAGCAGCATTCCGAAAAGGAAACCTTAGGTGCTTAAAACTGTTTAAGAGTCACACTGATCTAAAGGATATTTCTGATGTGTTCTATAGTCCCACCTCCTCCAACGAGGTGGTAGCAGAAGCAGGGACCAGATGTTTCCTGAAATTGTATGGAGGACCTGCTATAAATACCTTCCTCAACTTGAACTGCTACCATTCATTCACAAAGTTGGTATCCAACGTCAAGCCGGATATCTCTGCGCTGACACCAACTGAAAGAGCAGCCAAACAGGACTCCTCCATCGTGTACCACCAGGTGCAGCTATGGCTGAGGAATCAACTACCTCCCGAACTCTGGGAATGGGAACACAAGCAGAAACGTCTCATGCCAGTGACGACCAAAGAACCTGTCGCACCTGAGGAAGTTATGAACCTCAAATTCTGCAAGTGCACCACTGGCTGTGGTGAGGGCAAGTGCGGGTGCAGAAAATCTGCAATGAATTGCATGACCATTTGCCATAGCTGCCATGGCGAATGCCTAAATGGCATCAGTGTAATAATGGAAGAGGACGACGAGGAAGCCGACGACTTGGAACGATTTCCTAAGACCATCTACATCGGCTGTTGGTGAACCAGTCTCTGGACACTACCGTCTCAGGAAAAAACAGAGAACCATGTAAACCATATGTGAACCAAATGTAATGTACGTCAATTTTAATTTCAATCAATTTTTAATCATTCAATCATGTATCAAATAAATCAATAATGGTATCAGTAAATCAATACTGTAATCTATTATAAATCAATAATTAATCCGATTTGGTTTGCATTTTTGTTTTTTCATCATATTTACCTGTCATTCCCACCCTTTAATATTCAAAAATGTTGGTGTTCGGCTCTGTTGTGATGGTCACATTAGATAGCCATAGCTTGTAATGTAAGCATACAGCTATATCTATTGATTTTCTGGAGTTAATAAATTAAGTAAAATACCCATTTTGAAGATAATTTGATGTTCGGCAATAATGCTTGAGAACTGTTTCTCGAAAACATCGAGGTTTCAGAAGCTATGAACTTATTTGTATGAAAAACCGCTGTGATAATGCAAGGAATCGATGAAAAAATTCATTGACACCCGAATATCTCAGAAACTATTAGAGATAAAAAAGTGAATCCAGCCTTTTTTGTTGGAAATTTTTTAAACTTCAATTTTGTAAATCTTATTTTGGGGCTACGACCAACCGTTTTTGAGATATTCACGGAAAACCAAAACAAAAAGTACCTATTTTTCAAAATGACGGCTAGAGCTCAAGTCTGACTCGTCAGGATTTTTGGTATAATCTTCACTTGATACATATAAACAAGTAAGTCAAGTTTCGAAACTTTCGTATTTAATTCTTATATTTGCCGATTTCCAGCCATCGTTGACTGAGCTATATGGAAAACATTTTCTGCGTTGTAAATGAGGAAAATAAAGATTGGAGACATTCAGCAGGGGAAGTGAAAAATATTTTTTTGGAAATTCATATCAGCTGGGGACTGGAAATTTGAACGCACCCAAAATATGTATCACACCAAGAATTGAAGCCTCTAGCACTCCATCTTCAGGTGACATTTCCAAAAAAATTGCCTTTTTTGCGTCGTTTATAAAAAAAAAATTATTTGCATCATTTAAATAAAATATAAGTAAACTGGGTTTGAAAAACACAAATGTTGATTCATAATTGATATATAAACAAAATTTAGACTTTTTGGCTTTCATCTTCAGGTGCCCGAAGAAGCTTAATCTTCAACAAAAAGTAAGATTGTAGCGCAATTTTTTGGTTGCAACTGTGAACTAGGATGAGAAACTATAAATATAATGTGTAAAGTGTATAAACAGGTACTTTGAGAGTAGGATGGGAAAGAATAAAGTACCTTCATTGCATTGCAGGTATGTACTAATTACAAGAGACAAAGTTAGTAGTAATAGTACCGGTACATGTACGATATGCGAATGATCTAAATAAACACACAAAATGTTGTATTGGACTTCAACTTGGATTAAAACGTATATTTAAAGAACATTAGTAAAAATGCAAGTACAAAATACAGCGCTGGCTATCCTGGAATTCAGACTCTGTCTGGTACATATTCATAATGTTGCGTCATTGATTCCTTGCGAGAATGAATCCATGTCTTTGCTCTGCTCCACAAACTGCTGCTGAAGCCTCAGTGACTAGATGAACACATATTTCAGTTACTTTGGAGTGAGAGGGTATCTGTTTGGTTCTCTCGAACCACCTCACAAAATGGTTTGACCTCAGGCCTGTCTGAACTGTACCTCTTTATCAGAATATTCTGTATTACTTCATCAGGTATCTGTTGAATTAGAAGCGGCTGAGATCGTGCATTTTTTACATGCCAGTCTATTAGGTCAATATATTGTTCAACGCGAAAATCCCCCTTAGGTACGTAAAATTGTCAGAACATATTTTCTCGGTGCCTTGCTGTAATGATCTTTTTAATGCCAACTCACGTGTGACTTTTCTTTCACCAGTCAACATGGAAAGGGGTATGTTTTCAGGATGAAGGAAAAAAGCAATCCTTCAGATTATCTCATCAACAGTAATAGTCAGATATTCTGGTAGATAACGAGATCGTTCTATCGATGTCCAGATGTGTCTAACTCCATTGGTGCAAAAAAGACTTCATCTTAAGGGTGAACCATGTTGCGACATAAACCTTTATGACGAAAGCAGTAATGGAAACAAGATTCCCCGAACGATCTTCGGTGGCGATGTAGAGACGAAGTATTCTCGCTGCTGTTGTTATCCAACGAGAATGTGCTACTGGACAAGGTTTTTCTGAGGCAAAGTCTTCAGAGCTAATTCCTGATGAAACTACTTAATGTATGGGATATACGTATTTTTGAACTGATTATCTTGGTTAACGGTAGGGAAGTTACCAACTGCTAAGGGGTTAAAAGAAGTCACGCTTAATTCTTCATAATAGCTGCACATATAGGTACAGAATTTTATTTTGGGTCACGCGTACCTACATTAAATGTCTAAGTGGTGCCTCATTTGTATGTAATACACAGATCAGCCACTGAAGCGGTCTTTGAAGATCTAACTCAAATAATCTAATCACTCCTCCTTTTGAACCAACATTGACTTTGGTACTGTCGCGTCCAGCAAATAAACCATTCATGTTAATTTCACGCTTTTCAAAGAAATTCCTTTTGCCTGTTTTTATTGTTACTGCTTCTAATGTGGTAACAGTGATGTGGCCTAAATATTTGGAATAAGGTTCTTCCACAAGGGTAATGTGTTCTTGAGTAACAACCCTTGAGTGTAGTTGAGTACCTTTCTGAACTTGTGTGTGTGTTTTGTCTTTTCTAACATAAAAAAAAAGTACTGTCATTTCATTTTGCTTAGTCGCTTGTAATTCTTTCCTTAAAGTTTTAACGTTCTCTTGGAATTTTACTTCTATCTACCACTAAAGATGCATCAGTTGCAGTACCTATGCAAACGTCTTGAAGAATTGCAGCAGCACACCTGTCAGATAGTCCGTATCTGTCGCACTCTCTTTGCAACCATAGACAAACTTAAATGCATCTGGATCTTTTTTCTTGAAAAGGATGCTTCACTTGCAGCCATTGCAGGGAAATTTGCATCAATGGTTGCATCGTCTAAATTTTCACGTCTGTTCTAACTATCAGTTAATTCTCGGCTATCCTAAGATTTGATAGCACTCCTGCTTGAAGATAGTAACATTCCTCTCCATATTTTTAACTCATACCACAAATGCAAGACAGGAGGGAATAATCCTTGAAATGCCTCTCGCGAGGTATATACACTGACGGAAAAAAAATCAAAACACTACGAAAAAATAGTTGTCGAGGAATGAAATGGCGGCAATACATTTGTATAGGTAACATGTTTAGTCAATTAAGGTTTCAATATCACAGCTTAATGTAAGCGCGAGAGCAGGCATTTTAAATGTGAAATGCTGGTACATTAATAACCGGTGTAACCGCCAGAATGTTTAATGCAAGCATGCAAACGTTCATGAATTGTGTCGTACAGGTGCTGGATGTCAGTTTGTGGGATGGAGTTCCATGCTTGTTGCACTTGGTCGGTCAATACAGGGACAGTTAATGCTGGTTGGGGGTAACGCTGGAGTTGTCGTCCAATGATGTCCCTTACGTGCTCGATAGGAGAAAGATCTGGTGATCTATCAGGCCACGGCAACATGTCGACACTCTGTAGAGCATGTTGGGTTACAACAGCGGTATGCGACCGAGCGTTATCCTGTTGGAAAACACCCCCTGGAATGATGTTCATGAATGGCAGCATAACAGGATGAATCACCAGACCGACGTACAACTGTGCCGTCAGGGTGCGTGGGATAACCACGAGAGTGCTCCTGTTGTCATAGGAATTTGCTCCCCAGACCATAACTCCAGGTGTAGGTCCAGTGTGTCTCGGCCGCAGACAGGTTGGTGCCAGGCGCTCTACCTGGCTTCCTTCTAACCAACACACGGCCATCACTGGCACCCAGGCAGAACCGGCTTTCATCAGAAAACGCAACAGATCTCCACTCCGTCCTCCAAAGAGCTCTAGCTTAACACCACTGACGTCGCAAACGGCAGTGGTTTGGAGTAAGTGGAATGTACGCTACAGGGCGTCTGGCACGGTGCTTTCCTTCAAGTAACCGATTTGTAACAGTTCGTTGTGTCCCTGTGGTGTCAACTGCAGCTGGAAGTGTTGCCTCAGACGCAGTTCGATGCACCACGGCCATACGCCGTACACGGCGGTCTTCTCTCTCAGTAGTGCCACGTGGCCGGCCGGAACCCGGTCTTCTTAAAGCAGTACCTTCCCTTGACCATCGCTGCAAACAATCATGCACAGTGGCTACATTCATGCAAAGTCGTTCTGCAATATTACGGAAAGAAAATCCACCTTCTCGTAGCCCTATTACACGAGCTCGTTCAAACTTCGTGAGCTGTTGATAATAGCTTCTTCGTATTCTTAAAGGCTTTCTTGACTAACATCAACACACTACGTCGAATCTCAACGATAACTAACGCTCACGAACGTTACAGCGGATATTTACAGTAAACCTGCTTTGCATGTTCCGAGGGGCGCTACAAGCGCCACACGTATGCGCCGAGCGCAAAATTTGCGTAGACGTCATCTTACAGATGTACTCTCACCGCTTACCAACTGTCGTTTATCTAACACAACCCCTTCTTGGTGTTGGGATTTCTTTTTTCCGTCAGTGTATTTGATGCAATTTTGAGCTTCTTGGGGTACCCCAAAACAAATGCCGAAAATTCTCAATATTTCTATAGACACTGGCGTGCAAAAATTAAGGACGAGACCGTTTTTCGAATGTAACGTCGTGCAGAAGTGCTCCACATCTACTCCAATCAAACCATAAGCTCCCCGAGATGTAAGAACATGGGACAAGTGAGCAAAACCGTCCAAACAAGGAATCCAAATGGTACAAAGGCACTTTATTGAAAAGGTAGCTTCGAGCACAACTAGACAGAAGACAGAAGCGTTCATGTGACAGGCGGCTGCCCAAAAAAATCCAGCCTTTAGTAGGGGATATGTTCACCCCTGACTGCGTTGCAGGATTTACAACGTCTGTCCATGCTGAGTACAAGGTTGTCGATGAGCTGTTGAGGCGGCATCACGGCCCATTCCACTTGTAGCGCCAATCGCAGCTGCGGAATCGTTTATCGTGGTTGGTGACGTGCTGCCAAGCGTTTGCCGAGAAGGTTCCACACGTGTTCGACGGATTTTAGGTCCGGGGACCTTGCGGGCAAATCCATGCGTTGAATATCTTCACTCTCCAACAGCTCTACGACAGCCACTGTACGATGAGGTGTAGCGTTGTTGTCCATGAAGAGAAAGTCAGGACCCACAGCACCTCTAATTAGACGCACGTGAGGGAGGTGAACCTCGGTACAATAGCGGACACCAGTGACTGAACATCATTGGAAGATGTGGGGATCAGTACGTCTACCAAGCATGATACCGCCACAAACGAGAACTCCACCACCTCTAAACCGGTCCCTTTCGATGATGTTGGAGGTGTGATTGCGTATTCCCTGCTCTCTCCAGATATTTATACGTCCAGAATCGGTCGTCCGACTAAATCGACTCTCATCCGTAAAGAGAGCTCGACCTCATTGCTGATGTGTCCAGTTCTTGTGTTCCTGGCACCACAAACCGCGGTATCCAAAGCAGGCGTTAATGGCACACGCCGTACAGGTCGTCATGCAAATAGACCTCCTTTGTGCAGCCACCTGGAAAAGGTAAAACGCGATAACTGACGTTCAGTTGTCTGTTGCATGTGCCTTGCGGTTTCTCCCGCTGTCTGCCGTCTGTTTCTTCTCGCCTGTAGGACAACATACCGGCCGTCCGCCGCCGTGGTTGCTTGTAGACGACCACTGCTAATCTCTCGGACAGCTGTTCCTGTCTTTTCTAAATGCTCTCCAAGCTCATGAAACAATGCTGTGAGCGATTTCGAACTCCTCGGCTACACTAGTCACACTTCGACCTTCTTCCAACTTCCCAATGATGCGACCTCGGGTAAAGATGTCGTCTACTGGATTGCCTGTTGGCCATATCACAAGGTGGCAGCAACTCGACGTCCTTCAAACCGATGTACACCGTGCATAGCTTTCACCGAATTCTTTTGTGTTCACCACCTGTGTGCTTTATACCCTTCCGACCCCCCCCCTAAGTCATGTTGCATATATGAGCATGCCTTAACGAACCGGACCCTAGTCTATGTCCTGAGTGGTTTTTCGGTCCGTTCTGCCTGCTCGTTCCGCTGTTATGCTAATTTCTCCTATCCGTCTATAATTTTTGTACACCAGTGTATATTATGAATCATTATTTGCGTTTTCCAACAATAGGATAGTTAATATATTTTTAGATATTAACTTATAAATGGAGCAAAAACGACATCTTTTGCAAATTTCACACCCGATGAGGCACCTGAAGATGGAGTGCTACAGGTTTCAAATCTTGCCGTGAAACACAAGTTGGGTGCTTTCAAATTTACCAACCCCAGCTCATTTGAATCAAAAAAAAAAAATGTACTCCTCCCTACAAAATATTGTGCGGAATTGTCATTTCGTAAGGTATGTACTGGTTGCGAAAAACATGAATACTTGCATAGGTAGAATTATAAAAAAATGTATAGAAAAAGAGAAAACAACCTCATCGTTTTTTTATATTTCTTCTGCCTAAAAAATCCCAGATTAGGCACTACAGCAATTGCTATAATGAGTAAAACCATCTGCATGTGCATACTTTAGTACAGTTTTCAAAACTTTAAGTGCGAAATAACAGCGTTTGACTTATTTTCCAAATAGTGTATTTTTACAAGTGTCATGCAATAATAATAAAAATGATCCTATAGTCGTACGAAAAGAGTTCGCGATTGGCGAACGGATCTCACAGAACTTATCATTTTACTATGTAGTAGCTATGCATTCGTAATTATGAATATGTTTTCCAAAAAAGATGTGTTTGTGTCCAGATTAGCAAACATTTTAAAATAACATGCAGTTTTATATCCATAACGTGATATATAGTATTTAATTTCGCCACCGAAACTGAATAATGATGTGCTTCTGGTCGAGTATCTTCAACACTTGTAAAAGCGTAATACCATCTTTGAGAAACGATATTAAGGTTAAAAGGAAACTGTGTCTCCTTGATCTTGTGTGTTCACAGATAGGATGAGTGCATAATCACTTCTATGAGCGTCCTCTTTATCAAACCTCTTATCGCCTGTATTATGAATATTACATAATACACCGGCAAATAACTTGTGAATATAAATACTCCTTAGCGTACGTTACATGAATTTTACATAAAAGACCTGCTAGTAAGTTGTCAACATAATTACATTCATGCCATATCGAGATTTATTTGCAGACAAACCTGCTGTATTTCAGTAACATGAAAATACCTAGGCAGAATAACTTATTTTATAATTTCTTACATGCTTACTTGTACAAGATCGAACAGTCGGGCAGGGTGCTAATCGTGACACATGCATTTGACTGGTCCGAAATAATTCAAGAAAAGATGTAATGCTAAATGCAATTGCATATATTTTACTCCGTGCATCACACACTAAATACGTGGAACGAACAAGAAGGTCTAAACCTGACCTTAAAAGTATTGGTGGCGGCTGACGAAAGTATTGCACAATATTGGGTCATCCTTGAATTATATAACAGCCATGCTAGGGGTCTACTGGAATTGTGTCTAAATCAACAGTTCAGCGCATCCTGCTGCGTATCAGTCGCATGCGCAGACGGATGGTCACTGAGCCTATGGTAACGTAGGTGCACGGGTAGAAAAGGCTTATATTTCCACCGCAGTATCGGAGTTGAACCTATGCTGATTGGCTAAGGATTTTCTTTTAGGATGAGTCACATTTTCTGTTTCATCGAACGGATGGACGTTGGCGTATAAGGCGAGAAACATCGGAGAACAAACACTCTTCAACCATTGCTAATGCCATTAAGAAACCTTAGTTGAAACACTCCTTGCCCTTTGTGGAAATACTGCTCTTGTAATTAAAAAAGAAGCCAGTCTTTTCTGTAGTAACGGGGTGGGTCCGCATGTAGTCTAAGAGCATGGCTATGGACATCTGATACATAATCATATTCAGGTGGAAGTACTTAAATAATGTTAGGGATTATTCCTTTTTTAAGATGTTCATAAAGAAATTACTAAAAACACTTTACACCTTGGAAAGTAAAACTGAATGATTTTAAATAAATATTTCTTCGACAGCGCTAAGTTCTGCACATTTAATGTCTTTTACTCGATTATGATAATCTTAGTAGTATGCAAAATATAAATTTAAACATTTGGAATACTAGCTGCTTACTGTTCCTCAAAGCTACATTAGATCAGTGGAAAAAATATTTTGGAATAGAACAGTAAAGAACAAGTTCTGCCGAAGAGGATGGTACATAACCATGTCCCGCCCACGATATCATGATAACATTTCTTTATTATTCTGATATCTAATTGGTCGCCGCCAGCTCAGCGCGGCCCAATGAGAAGATGACCTAAGTAAACCCAAAGCTAACTCAACACGCGAGCATTCACAGAAACATGTTTTCTTAAATAAATTACAGAAGCAAAAACATTGCTTTCCAAGTACTTCCGTATGTTGACGGAGTCAAGAGTACTAGTTCATTGGACATTCAGGATGTTTCTGTCATGCACATTCAGTACGTCTGATGGTAATGTATTCGTACTCCGGAAACCATGCAAATATTAATTGCGTCCCTACTCAGTGACATATATACCGAAGGAAACGTTTTTTTTCTCAACATGGATTGGAATCTCCCTATCCAGCGCAATAAATGAATTACACTGACTACATTCCAGGGAAAATTTGTCTGATGATGCGAATCATACACAAAAAATAGTGTTCTGAAGAATGAGGACATTTTCGTTGGAATATACACTGCAGGCCACCCAAAATGCAACACCAAGAAGGAAGCATCCAATTGGACTGAAATTCACAGCATGCGTCGCCCGCGAGATGACATGCAAACGAATCGCATTGCAGGGCATAAGCAAATCATGTGCGCCCGGCCCGCCACGGAGAAGCACTATAAGAAGGGTGCACAGAAGGCGGGGTGTAAGTAGTGGAAGTGTGTTGTGCTGCCGGATCTGTGCGTGGGCAGCTTCCTGATGCCGCGTCGCAGAATATGGCAGTCATTCCAGCACGTTTTGGAGTTCGACAGAGGACAAATAGTGGCTTATCGCGACAGCGGTTTATCGTACCAAGACATCGGCGTCCGTGTGGGACGGCATCCAGCCACAGTGAGGCGAGTATGGATTCTATGGGTGCAGGAAGGACTGTCGGACCAACGTGAGTGATTGCCGCAGCAGCGGCACACCACCGAACAAGAAGACCGGAATGTTGTGCGGCGAGCATTGACGGCTTGCACCGCAACATCACGAACGTTAGCGAAGTGTACTGTAATTTCTAAGTGTACTGTAATTAGGGTGTGTTGCGCAACAACCTGTGTCAGCACGTACCGTTTGACGCCGTCTGCAGGGCCGACGACTTGTCGCACGGCGCCCATTGCTCCGATTACCATTGACGTTAGACCACCGGCGAGTGCGGCGGCAGTGTGCCGTTGAACGCAGCATCTGGACTATGGAATGGCACGAGATTGTCTTCTCCGACGAATCATGCTTCTTCCTGCAACACCACGATAGTCGGATCGGCGTGCGACCTCACCGCGGCGAGAGACTGTATGTCGCCTGCACTATGCATTGCCATACCGGTCCGTCTGGTGCCGTTATGGTTTGGGGCTCAATTGCATATGACACCCGCACCCCTTGATACGCATCGCCGGTACACTCAACAGCCACCACTACATCTCCGACGATTTGGAGCCTGTAGTTCTCCCTTACCTGCAGGACCTGCCGGCGGCCACGTTTCAACAGAACAATGCACGCTCGCACGTGGCACGCATCGTGCAACAATTTTTTACTGCCCAACAGGTGTCACTGCTGCCGTGGCATGCTTGTTCTTCCGATACATCGCCCATCGAACACGTCTGGTCGCTGATTGGCAACCGAGTGACCCGGCAAGCACCACCCGCGGCAACGCCTGATGAACTGTGGCAAAGTGTGGAACCAACCTGGACCGACATACCCCAAGCCCACATCCAAAGCCCCTTACGTTCGATTCCGCGGCATGTAGCGGCCGTTATTGCCAGCCATGGGGGCCACACGAACTATTGATGTCGGAGTGTTCCGCAAGTAGCACGGGCGAGTAAGCTCAATCGTTTCATCTTTGTATCTGTTGTTATGTGTCCAGTAAATCTGACTTTGCTATCTCGTGTCCTTCTTGGTGTTGTATATTGGGTGGCCAGCAGTGGATAGTGCACACGGTGTTCTTCCAAATGGATGTTCCCTTCCCTCTGTTAGTTTAAGTTTAAATGGACACTAACTGCTCCCCACATCTTGGGGATATCAAGAGGAATATGAGTTTTATGGAACTACTTTCTAAGTGTACGAGAACATATACCTGAAAAATGCGTGAAGCGTGCTTTTTCTGACAATTGAATTGTCCAAAATGATGTGAAAAATCAAATTGGAGACCCACTGGATCACGCTCGGAACATCTTAACTTTGAAAGCAATCCCTGGCATTAAATGTGTATCTTAATCTATTTTTTCTAAATGCTTTGCGAATACGTTATTTAATAGAAACACATTTTTTTTCCATCGATTATTTTATTTTTCTGTAGGATGACTTAACGTTTTTCATGATTAATTAACGAAATGTACCTTTTAATGCATATCTTAACCTATTTTTTTTTCAAAATTTGCGTAGTCGTTAAACTTATCAATATATCAACATTATTTTTTATTCAACCTTTACAAACTAACAACTACTTTTATTCAGACTTTTATTCTGATTCAAAACCAACAAACGTACTAAGATATTATGCACAGGCTCGCAAAATTTAAAGACGGACAATGGTGTACACTAACTACCTAACTCCGGGTACGGAGAAGTGGCCACCGAAAAACTGGACACATTGGAATTTCAGTGCCATTAAGATGTTCTGCATAAACACATTTCGTTTGGCTATATTTTCCCCCGCTGCTTGAGTAACTATTGTTCATTATATATATTTTTTTAATATTTCATTTTCAGTAAGAAATCTAGACATTTTAATGATTTTCGGGCTAAAGACAAAGCGGAGAACTGACCTCCGGAGAAGTGCCCACAAATAATTTAAGGGGCCGTATAAAAAGTGTGTTCTGGACTGCTCCGTGGGCACGCTTCCCGAGATCGGTTATCTGACACACATAAGATTTCCGTAATTTCGTATTTTCATATTTAAGATATTTTCCAAGGTTTATAAACTACAGCTAAACAAATTATCTGCGGGTATGTGCAAACCCAGGAAAAAAAAACTCTGAAATATGTAATATAAAGAAATTCTGTTGTCCGTTCAGGATATTTTCAACGTTTACAAGCTACAACTCAACAAATTATCTAAAGCCATGTGCCTACCCAGGAAACCTGTCGAACGGGGGTGGGGGAGAGGGTAATACCAAAAGTGTAAAATATAAAGAATTTCTCGTCCGATCGGCAGAGTTTCAGCATTTACAACCAGAAATACTTTATGTTTTATATTTCAGGTATTACCTCCCCCCCCCCCCGAGAGATTTGCTGAGTCAGCACATGCCCTCAGAGAGTTTGTTGCGATGTAGGTTGTATATGCTTAAAATCTCCCGATTGGACCAGAAACTCCTTATATTTTATACTTTTCGTGTTACCCCCCCTCCCTCCCCGACATGTTTCCTGAGGTAGCACATGCACTCAGAAAAATTTTTGACTTGTAATTTGTAAATGCTGAAATTCTCCCGATCCGGCCAGAATTCTTTATTTACATTTTACACTTTGGGGTGCCCCCCCCGACAGATTTGCTGTGTAGGCACAGGCTATCAGATTAATGTGTCGAGTTATAGCTTGTAAATGCTGAAAATCTCCCGATCGAACCAGAAATTCTTTGTATTTTATACTTTTGGTGGTACCGACCTGACCCTTCAGCCGCGCCCCGACAGATTTCCTGAGGCAGCACATGCCCTCAGATAATTTGTTGACGTGTAGGTTCTAAATGCTGAAAATCTCCCGATCGGACCAGAAATGCTTTATAATTTACACTTTTCGGTATTACCCCTCCCCCGGTAGGTTTCCTAAGTAGGCACATACCCTCAGATAATGTGTCGAGTTATAGCTTGCAAATGCTGAAAATCTCACGATCCGACCAGAAATACTTTATATTTTACACTTTTTGTATTAACCCCTACCCCTTGACAGATTCTATTGAGTCAACACATGCCCTCGGATAATTTGCAGACTTATAGTTGGTAAACCCTGAAATCTTTTGTTGAGATTGCATAAGTTACAGATAATGATCAATAATGATCTATCAAATTTATCTCATTGGTTATTCTCTAACAAATTATCACTTAATATTCTAAAAACCAACGCCGTATATTTCCGAAACGTTCATAAAAGAGAGGATATAAATTACTTTCCAGTAAGGATTAATGATCACCCCTTAATATTGTGGACAAAGTTCAGTACCTTGGTACTAATGATAAATCTCGCACGATAACTTTCAAATTACTAGGTATATGCTGTCTAACGTACGATCAACACAAACCGCGTCCCCAACTGCAAATTAAAACACATTTATTTACAATTAAAAACACTAGTTTAAAATACAAAGACAAGTACTTTCAAGGATCCCTTGTCCCCATCATCAGGCCTAAGTGCCACGGATCATGAGGAGCCTTCTCATATATCATCATCATCATTGTCAACCATTATCAATCCACTGCTGGACGAAGGTCTCCCCAAGTTTCCTCCACAACGGTCTGTCTTGTGCCAGTCTCCTCCATGTCACTCCCGCATATTTACGAATTTCATCCACCCATCTCCCATGTGGTCTTTTTCTGGTTCTTTTCCTGTCCCTTGGAATCCAATCTAAAATTTCGGCTGTCCATCTATAGTCTGTCCTTCTGGCAGTATGTCCAGCCCATTGCCATTTCAGGGATTTAACTCTGATCATGATGTCTTCCACTCTCGTCATTTTTCGGATCCACGAGTTCCTCTTCTTATCTCTCCTGGTTATACCAAGCATGCACCTCTCCATGCATCTTTGAGTTGTCTGCAGCCTTTGTATGTCTCTTTTAGTTAAGGTCCACGTCTCTGCACCATACGTAAGCACTGGAAGGATGCATTGATCAAACACTTTTCTTTTAAGACATAATGGCATATTGCTCTTGAAAATTATGCTGTTTCTTCCAAAAGCTCTCCAGGCAAGTTTTGTACGCCGATTAATTTCTTCATCAATGTGACCCTCACTTGATATCTGCTGTCCAAGATAAACATACGTATCTGTTATCTCCAGTTTTCTCCATCAATCGATAAATCTTCATTTCTTGTAAAAGCATTGAACATCACTTTTGTCTTCTGAAAGTTCATTTTTAATCCCACTTCTTTACTCTTGTCAGCAAGTTCCTGGATCATACTCTGCAGCTCTGATGGGGTAGTTGCAAAAATGACTACGTCATCAGCAAAACGAAGGTGGGTTAGATAATCTCCATTAATCTTTATCCTTTGTTTTACCAGTTCAGTGATTGAAAAGACATTTTCCAATGTGGCATTAATGAGCTTCGGAGATATGGTGTCACCTTGTCTCACTCCTTTCCAATTTTTATGTGTGTTGTATTTTCAAACAGCCGAATCTTTGCACTTGCATTTTCATAGATGTTATTAATAATATTAATGTATGCATCTTCAATACCGCAGGATTTCAGAGCCGTGGTAACTGCTGATGGTTTCACCGAATCAAAGGCTTTTTCATAATCGATAAAAGCCATGCACAATGGAAGTTCATATTCCCTCGCTCTTTCAATTAGTTCTCTCAGTACGTGGATATGATCTATTGTGCTGTAGCCACTCCTGAATCCAGCTTGTTCTCTCGGTTGAGCCATGTCCAGTGTTACCTTCAAGCGGTGTGAAAGAACTTTAGTGAAGATTTTATAAACCACTGATAGGAGGCTGATAGGTCTGTAGTTCCTGAGATCCTCAATGTCACCTTTCTTATGTAGCAGGATCATTGTAGCATTGTTCCAATCCTCAGGAATCTTCCCTTCATTAAGGCATCGAGTGAAAATTTGGGCAGTACTGTTTCAATTTCTCCACTTGCTTCTTGTATGATGTCTATAGTAATTCCATCTTCTCCTGGAGCTTTCCCCCGCTTCATGTTCTTGATTGCATGAGCAACTTCTGCTGGGAGGACTGGAAGAACTCTGGTACCTTTCATGATGTCTGGAGTACATGTATCATCCCTTTCATATAGTTTGGAGTAGAAATCTTTCACTCTTGTCAAAATTTCGCCTCTATTTCTTGTTATAGAACCATCTTCTTTTCTCAGAGCCATAATCTGTTTTCTTCCCTTACTGAGATGTCCCTTTGCTATCTTTAGGCTTTGGTTGTTTTCAATTGCTTTCCTCACTAGCTCACAGTTGAATTTCCTTACGTCTTCAGTGATACTTTTTCGTGCTGTCTAGCATAGCTCTATATATTCCACTTTGGAAGTCACATCTTCTTTAGTTGTCCTCATCTCTTCTTTTTTGCATCAACATTTTGGTTTTTCCTGATAATTTGTTTACATGCAACTTGTTCTTAGACCCAGCTAATTTTGTTGCTGTTTCCATAAGAGCTTTGGTTACTTTTCTGTTAACTTCAGAAATATCCACTTCTTCCGATGTTAGGCCTTCTAAAGCAGAGAATCTGTTCTTCAGTTCCAACTTGAAAGTATTATGGTGTTTTTTAAGGTTGGTTATGTCAATACATTTTGTTTGTTTTATGAGCTTGCCACGATCCAGTTTAGTGTTGAGGTGCATCTTACATCTCACCAATCTATGGTCACTACCTGTGTTGAACTTGTTTAGCACACTGCAGTCTTCGATGACGAATTTTTTGTTACACATAATAAAATCAATTTCACTTGTCGTCCCAATTGGATGTCTCCACGTCCATTTCCTGTGTGGCTTTTTCTTGAAAAAGGAATTCAAGATGAAAAATCCTTCTGCCTCTGCAAACTCAACGAGAGTATTTCCACGTTGGTTTCTGTTGCCGTGACCGAATTTACCTACTGAAGTTTCATTCTGTTGCCGTTGCCCTATTTTTGCATTGAAATCTCCCATAATTATCTTCAAGTGCTGCTTACCTTTATTATTTAGATGACGAATTTCCTCATAAAATTCTTCAATTTCTTCTTCAGGATGACTTGTGGTGGGTGCATAAGTTTGAATAATCTGAGCCTGGTATCTTCTCGATAGTTGGATAACGAGTCGTGCAGCTCTGTCAGAGGAACTTTCAACTTCTACCACTTTATCCTTCAGTTTCTTGTTTATTATAAATCCAACACCACTAGTTCTGCCAGTATCTGTCCCACGATAATAGAAGAGATGTCCACTTTTCAGTTCAATGAGATCTTCTCCTTTTCTCCTTACCTCACTCAGCCCGACGATGTCCCACTTGATCCTTTGTAGTTCCTCTTCCAATTCAAGAAGCCTTGAATCAGAAGATAGGGAGCGTCCGTTGTAGGTAGCCAAGGTCAGCATCAAATGGCAGCCTAGTCCGGTCCTCCGGGGATTCTTAGCACCCTCTGCCTTCATGTCGCACTGGCCGCTGCCTTGGCCGGAGTACATTCCAGCTGCCGGAGACTGAGGGCCAAGATTTAAGTTGTAGAGTCATTTTAAAGGTGTTTGGCCATAACTCACCACGCTGGCCAAGCGGGTTGGTGAGTGTGGGATAGCATTTCCTCTGATCCCGATGGTATAGGTATACCGCTATTTGCGTTAAAAAAAATTATACAAGTCAAAGATAGTTCTAGATTCCATTCTTGATGGAAGAGGGTGTCACCAACCGTCTCCATGGGTTTGGTATATAGGTAGGCATGTCAATATTACAACAAGTGTTACCATATGAAATGATATGCAAACTTTCGGACAAAACTATTGTACTTCTGGTTACATTTGAACAGAGAAATTTTTGCGTTATCCCAGTTAGGGAGTAACTTCCCTGCCCAACTGCAGCAGTAAGTGCTGTGTTAATAGTCCTTGTTCGTAGAGCATATTTATGTTCACTCAATCTTTTATCCAATGTACGAAGTGTAGAACCTATATAGAATTTATTATTAGTATTAGGGTCTTCATGTATAAGTGGGATACAATAAACACCTGGTTTACAAAAATTTGAAACCTTATCACCGTCATACCTAATTAGTGAAAAGACATTTCGAGTGCAGACACCAAATTTCAAACCATGTTTCCGGCATGCCTTTTAGAGGGTAAAATTAATTGGGGAAAGTATTCTACCTTGCCAACATACCTAAAAATCCCGACATCCGTAGACAATGTCGTGAATCTCAAATTCGTGAAGTCTCTCAACTATTTATAGAAATCCCGCTCTGCGAATCCAAAAGACCGAGCCATAGCCTTAATAGTAGAAAGTTCCTTATTTCGGGCTCTACAGGTAGATGAATGAGTGAAAGCTCATCTTATCAGAAAACGAAGGGCTGAGACCTTTTGTTCAGTGGGGTGTGAAGAGGCATAAGGGATAATGCATGGTGTAAACGTTGGTTTACTATAAACAGAATATTTGACCTGGTGTGAAGATGGGTCCCTTGACAACATCAATCCAAAAAAGGTAGTTTTCCGTCTTGTTCCAATTCTCTAGTAAATTTGATAGTGGGAAATTGTGAGGAGAAGTGTTCCGTAAATTTGTCCAGGAGTGTAATAAAATGAGGCCAAAAAACCAACATATCGTCAACATATCTAACAAGGAGAGCAGGTTGGAAAGGGAAATTCGATAGAGCACGGTCTTCCAGTGACTGGAGCAAAATCTCGGCTAAAATGGGGGATAATGGGGACCCCATGGCTGCACCTTCTCGTTGTTGAAAAAATTTCCCGTCGAATTTAAAATACAACCTACTGGCTACCAACTTAAGGGCGGAGAGGATAGCCTATGCTTCAAGTGAAGGAATGGAACAGTCAGCTTGTACAGTAATGTGGTTATTTGAAGGCGTGGTCTTCTAAATCATAACTCCGGTCTCTCTGAAACAGCATTTTCCAGGCGTGCGGGATGATATGATGAATATAGTCAATGAAACATATATGTTTTGAAGCAAACATACCCAAATTTCTCTAAATTAGAGTGATGACGCGTTGGAAGGTGTGGTAAGAATTTTAGATCTACGCCATATCGGATAATAGACGCGATAAAGCGGTAGTCATAGCTCCAGTTCGAAAATTATATGTGTGTTCTGCCAAGCGGGTTTTAATACACCTACCGCCCTACCTTTGCCTCCCTTTTCAACACGTCATCATTCTTACTTGCAGAAAGCTTGTGTATCTTTGCTCAAGAACAAATATGTTGTAATGACTGTATTCCACATATCATCCAGCACGCCTGGAAAATGCTGTTTCAGAGGGACCTCAGTTCTAATTTAGAAGTCCACGCCTTCAAATAACCACGTTACTGTATTCCTCATACTGCATGTTATCAATTTTCCAAACGGATTGTTAAACGTGCGTGAAATTAAATTGACACGTCATTACGAAGATGAGACCATTTGGAGCTCGAAAGATCTCATGTCCTTGTTTTTAACCTGTATCTATTTTTAGCATTTAGTAAAGTTATTTTTAACTAGTAAGGAGGTTTAAAAATGTCTAAGTTAGGTTTAAAAATGTCTGGAATAGACTGACCTTTACGAAAATGGAATTTTTAATTTTATACAGTTTTCGAAAATTAAACTGCGAACATCTTGATTAACACGTCATCAGGGAATGAAATATGTTCAGTGGTCCTGGCTGGTGACCATGTGTCATAGATGTGTACGTGCTCGAATTCCTGTGAAGAATGAGAATGTTATGTTGTATTTGTCTTACATCACAGGTCGTGTTCCTTTCCTGGAACCAGTGGCCCTAATTTAGGAATGAGAGGCTAATTATACTCATTCGAGCTTTCATTTTATTCGTTAAATAAATTACATTTAATGTATTCGTAAACAAGTGCTGTCAGTGATTTTGGTAATATAAAAGTTTCCAATTACTGGCAGAGTTCAGGAAACAATGTCTTGTATCCCAAAGGCCCATCTAAAGGGAATAGTATTTCCTATCTCACAATCTTTGAATTTATAGTCCCCTATGGGACCAGCACAAGTCACACTCAGCACCAGTTTTGTTGCTAAACAAAATTAGTAAAGCAGGCGTTCGAATCTCCCGGAGCGATATTGTTTCTCTCATGACATCGCATGCCGTCTGTATAAAGAAAGAAATATCCGAGGAAATATCTGGAGGTCGATGCACATAAATACTACATACCAAAAGTTCCGTGGAGTGACCTAACACTAATTTTGTCTGCTAACTTCTAAAGGGGAAGAGAGAAATTCTGAAAAGATCAACAAATAACTTTGCGCTTTATGGCATTCTGGGAGACACAAGATTTAAGAGCGCTGTTTGATAAACGCTTAAAACAAATTTAGGAATCTACAAAAATTCCGAAATTTAGTATTTGTTTATCGTCCTTTATCCAAAGCTCGACATGATGTCACCTTCCAGGAGAAACAATCGAATTTTTGCTGAAAATTGCAAATGCATATTTTCATAAATAAATAAAAATCCTTAACAAGAAAATTGCGTTTTTAAAATTTTGAAGCTAATGAAAAAAAATCAGCTGCTGCATTCGGAATATACTTCTGAATCCTGCTACAGTGGCTAGAAGAGATAGTGTGTTATACACTTCTGTAGAAGGGTCCTCAAAACCATGAAATCAGAGACGGCGCTGAAGATAGCTTCGACGATATTGCTGTAAACCATGTTGATAAATATGCGTACTTCTCGTTCCCTGCAGTATATTAATTTCAAAACATTTTTACCAAATAATGTTTTTTTATGCAGCAGTCACACTAAAACTGATTAGTGCTATGTATGATTAGGCATAAATGAATATTCTTCCAAATGGGGTATTTTTGAAAGCTTCGCCAATTTTATTCAGGAAGTACGTAATTTTGCATTGAATCCACGCGTTACAAAGTTGGTTAGTACGAACACATTACTATACGCAAACATCCTCCGCAGTTATAGGGATTTTCGCCCAATCCTCTTATTGAATGCTGTTCTGATCATGTTGCAGATCTTTCCTCTATCTCTATGGAACAGAAAATGTTTACTTCGGGTGCATCATGATACTGTACTTAAGCCTAATCTTCTCATGATGAAGTTTGCAGAATTTACTCCTCACACTTGTATCTCAAATTAACTGAGACACATGTCTCTCTGAGTTGCGGGATTCCGTCGTTTTGCAATGATTTTGGGACATTTCTCACAATAATTCTTAAGAGGAATCTATACTGAAAGCTTCAGTTGAAAAGCATAAATGTTATCGGTGTTGTCGCGGGCCGAAACCAGTTTTTATTATAGTAGAATAATTCCAGTAGTTAGCACTTTCTGATAATATAAGGCAACGATAGAGTTTTTTCTACTTTTCTAAGTACTACATTATGATTCGCTATCCATGTCACATGCCAAAGAACTGTCTACGAACAGCAGATAAATCACTCGGATGGATTTGTAACTGAGATTACTCGTTCCAAAAATATGATGACCCTGCCGGTCAGAAGGAAAACCCTATCTTAAATAGCTTTTCAGTTCACTCTTTGAAATATAATGTTCAAGGATTTACAACACATACACAAATCATCCGTTATAATTTTAGATCCGTGAGATTTAAGATTATTTTCAATCGCTAAATACGTGCGGATGACACCACACAATTTGTTGTGGAAAAATAAATTTTAATCTCTGTAGTTGATAAATGGAAAGTGTTTTCCATTTATCAACTTCCAAAATTTAAAGCTGGCAGACAGTGCCTACCGCTGACTGTCCCACCGATTTTGCAGCAAAACAATATTAAAAAACATTTTTAGAGGTCATTTTTGTTATAACGTAACACAGTAAATGGTTCGTCTGTCTCGACGAATGAGTGTCGTATCCTAAATAAATTAAATGCAGTGACATTGGTATCAATCGTTGAATGATGAAACAATATTGTCACCTTAACTTTGGGAGAGTTAAATAATAGGAAAACATTTTAGAATCTGATGAAAAAAAATTAAAATCTTAAAATTTGAATACACAAATCTGTTATTACTGGACAGGACTTTTTATAGATGCACAAATGCTTGCTCTCACTGTAAGTAATAAAATAACTTTCATAAGTAACCGTAACGTACCACAGTAAAACTGAAATGAATAAAAACGGTAGTTGATTTTATAATTAGTTCTTAACATATCATCCCAGAAAGAAATTACACTCATCTGTAATTTTTCAACTTCTTTCTGTTGTTTTCAAATGAATTATTGAATCTGAATGGATGTTTTGCGCAGATTCCATAAATGACCTTCAAAATTCCGTATCACGTCAGGATTTTTCACAAATGACGGAAATGTGAAAATTTTAAAAATTTTTATTGTTTAAAGATATTGCTATATGGCAACGCTTGTAACGTGTGAAAATGTTCTCTGTAGGGGCGGAATGATTCTTTAAAGAATAGATAAACATAAATATATATTCAAAAGCAAACATACCTAAAATTCGCCACGAGGCTCCCTTTCAAACTTCCTCTTTTTGGATTGTCTTCGGTGTGTGCCCGTACAGTCTCTGTTCAACATCCAACAATAGTCGGCCATCATATGTACAGTCCACTTTCCTTGGTATCTCTCTTCCATTACTTTAATATCCTGATGGAAGCGCTAGCCATGTTCTTCCGAAAAATCACCAAGATTGTTAGGAATGTAATTTGGATGAGCATGAAGAAAGTGAACTTTGACGCTCATGTTGCAACCAAGCAGTTCATAGGTTTCCAGTATGTCCTCGACTAAAATGGTGTAATTTGGAGCCTTCGTGTTCCCCAAAAAGTTGTGTACCACATTTCTGAATTCAGTCCATACTCGCAATTCGCACTCACTAATGGTTTCTTCGAATATGTTGTTTGCTATTAATTATCGTATTTGAGGGCCTATGAAAATGCCAGCTTTCATTTTTTCAGACGTGATTGATGGAAACTTAACACCAAGATACTGAAAACATTTACTGGCCCTGCTTAAAGCTGTCCCGAATTGCTTCATTAAGCCAAGTTTGATGTGTAAAGGTGGCAAACAGTATTTTCGAGGGATCAACCAGTGTAAATGAAACACTGTTTTTTTCGCCAGGTATGAATGTACTTCTGACTGGTACTGCTGCCGAACCCAATGTTCCGTCCTTACTCTGAAGTCCCATTCACACAAAAAGCATGGAAATTTAGTGTAGCCTGCTTGTTGGCCGATCAATATTCCAATCACCTTGAAACCCCGCACACAGGCCATTCATGAAACTTGTACTGCCCACTTTCCAGCCGTAATTTACTGTTCTCGTATGTCTCTTTCAAAGTCACAGAATGAGATACTGGAATGGATGGATGGATGTTAGTATTGTGTAATAAAACACCTTTTAACCTGGATTTGCTGACATCTATGAACAACAACCACTGCCGAATTGTAATTAATATTGAAGTATTTCATGACTGCCGGAATGTCTCGACTACATACCAAACCGCCTTCCTCAGCAAAAAACGGAACCAATTCTGCTTCTCGGTGTCTGTACCAGGAGAATTTCGTATTAGGACATAGTAAATTCTTTTCCTGAAGTCGTGATCCTAAAAGCTCTGCTGCATCTTTAGATAAATTCAGATCACGAACCAAATCATTCAGTTCATGCTGGGTAAATGGCACTGGGGTTTCATCCTCCATGCTGTCCGGTTGGTACATCTCATCACTTGTATCACCGTCTGTATCGGTGCCTGTTGGGGGCTTGATATTGGACGGGGATGGCACAGGGATGGATTCACTATGGGGCACTGGTCTTATGGCAGATGGGATATTGGGATACACAATGTTACGCTTACTGGTTCTGGTATGACCCATGATACTCACTGTGCAGATGTAGCAGTCGTCACTGTGATTGTTTGGCTCACGCCACACCATGGGTCATTGATGCCCTTTTTCCACTTTTCCAGTTCCTCAACCCCTCCACACATGCACGGCACACATTGTGAGGAGACCAAACTTTGTCCTGATCTGCTAGTTTAATGCCGAAGTATTGGAAATATGCATTTTTCACGAAAGGCGTAATATTTTGCCTCTGTTTTTTTCCTGTCGCATAACAGCAACATATGTAGCAAAATATGTCTGGATGATTTACACAACCATGTGAAGCCATTGCACACGCCACAAAGAAGCAACCGAACGGGACCAGTCCCTTCTTTGCACTGACTAGTGTAACACGATCTGCCCCTAATGGCGCCACATGTGACCAATAGAAAGAAGGGAGCAGGGGCATGAGTTATGAGTCATACTGCCGTGAAAAGATAACATTCTCTCATATTCCGCCTTTGTGAGTGGCGCAAATCGTGACGTCATACAGATAAAACAGTTGCATTTCCATTATCAGCTATATATTTATGTTGATCTATTCCTTAAACAATCATTCCGCCCCTCCAGGGAACATTTTCACACGTTACAAACGTTGCCATAAAACAATGTCAATTAAAAAACAACAGTTTTTTTAAATTTTCACATTTTCGTCATTTGTAAAAAAACTTTACGTGATACGAAATTTTGAAGGTCGTTTTCGGAATTTGAGTAAGCAATCCATTCAGATACAACTATTTATTTCAAAACAACAAAATCTTGCATATTAGAGTTATTGGTGGAAAAAATATTAATACATTGCGCCAAGACTTATTATGTATAATATAATAACCTTAGCATATACACTGACGGAAAGAAAAATCCCAAAACCACGAAAAAATAGTTGTAGAGGAATGAAATTGCGGCAATATATTTGTATAGGTAACATATTTAATCGATTAAGGTTTCAAGATCACAGCTTAATGTAAGCGCGAGAAGCGCCATTTTAAATGTGAAATGCTGGTACATTAATAACCGGTGTAACCGCCAGAATGTTGAATGCAAGCATGCAAACGTTCATGCATTGTGCCGTATAGGTGCTGGATGTCAGTTTGTGGGATGGAGTTCCATGCCTGTTGCACTTGGTCGGTCAATACAGGGACGGTTAATGCTGGTTGGGGGTAACGCTGGATTTGTCTTCCAATGGTGTTTCATACGTGATCGATTGGTGAAAGATCTGGTGATCAAACAGGCCACCGCAACATGTCGACACTCTGTAGAGCATGTTGGTTTACAACAGCTGTATGCGGGTGAGCGTTATCCTGTTGGAAAACACCCCCTGTAATGCTGTTCATGAATGGCAGCACAACAGGTTCAATCACCAGACCCACGTACAACTGTGCCGTCAGGGTGAGTGGGATAACCACGAGAGTGCTCCTGCTGTCATAGGAAATTGCTCCACAGACCATAACTCTAGGTGTAGGACCAGTGTGTATCGGCCGCAGACAGGTTGGTTGCAGGCGCTCACCTGGCCTTCTTCTAACCAAAACACGGCCATCACTGGCACCCAGGTAGAACCGGCTTTCATCAGAAAACACAACAGATCTCCAATCCGTCCTCCAATGATCTCTAGCTTGACACCGCTGACGTCGCAAACGGAAGTGGTTTGGAGTAAGTGGAATGCACGCTACAAAGCGTCTGGCTCGGATCTGTCCTTCACGTAACCGATTTGTAACAGTTCGTTGCGTCACTGTGGTGGCAACTGCAGCTCGAATTGCTGCCGCAGACGCATTACGATGCGCCACGGCCATACGCCGTACTTGGCAGTCTTTTCTCTCAGTAGTACCACGTGACCGGCGGGAACCCAGTCTTCTTGAGTCAGTACCTTCCCTTGACCACCGCTGCAAACATTCATGCACAGTGGCTACATTCCTGCCAAGTCGTTCTGCAATATTGCGGAAAGGAAATCTACCTTCTCGTAGCCCTATTACATGACCTCGTTCAAACTCCGTGAGCTGTTTGCAATGGCTTCTTCGTCTTCATAAAGGCATTCTTGACTAACATCAACACACTACGTCGAATCTCAACGATAACTAACGCTCACGAACGTTACAGCGCGTATTTACAGCAAACTTGCTTTGCATGTTCCAAGGGGGCTACTAGCGCCACACGTATGAACCGAGAGCAAAATTTGCATAGACGTCATCTTACAGATGTACACTCACCGCCTACCAACTGTCGTTTACCTAACACAACCCCTTCTTGGTGTTGGGATTTTTTTTCGTCAGTGTATACATGCTAAGGTTTTACCGTAGAACAGTAAAATGTATATTCTACTGTATTAGAAGTTTTATATTGCTCGAAAATTTGCTTTGATGACGTAAATACAACATTCACTTCCTATCGAACTTTCGAACTCCACTGAGAGGATTTGTCTGTTCTTAATTTTCAGATCTCAGAACAATAATAGACAACAATGAAGCAATTCCTTAAAGTATTTTCTGATTACAATTTTGTATTATTTATGCTAAAAACACTTTTTTCTGGATATTAAAAATTGCGCAATTTTCTGTTTTGTTTGGTGGTTAAAGACTACTCCTTCTGTAAACATATTCGATAATAATATTTTTTAACAATTTATGCTACGCCAGGTATATTTATTATTACACATTTTGTTAAAAATATATTAATGAAACATTTTTAAATATATTACTTTGCAGCAGTTTTTTTAAGGTCCTGGACGCACTCTTTCCTGTTGTTCCACTAGAAATCGCAATAGCTCGTATTTTCTCTCAAACATAGCTTCTCCTTTCTTTATAAAGTATCAGTGTCCAACACTCATGAACACCAAACTGCATCACTACTTTAATATTTTACATTTTTATCTTCAGAAAATAATAATCCTTTTTTTCGATGCAATGAATTTAATGAATAAAAACGATAGTTAATATTATTTAACAAATTACATAATTCGTTCGTAATGTTTGAGGTACTTTTGGAAAAATGCATTTTTTCTAAGAAATCAAAATGATACTACAACTACAGCAACTGCATGTTGCAGTATTTTATCCGAAAAAGATATTAAAAATTCTGGAAATCGATGAATTTGAACTTTCTAAGAGCTCGTTCTATTTCTACAAAGGTGCAAACGCACTACCGAGGTCCAAGAACAATGGAAATAATCCCTGTAATAGGGTTAAACAGTTCTTTGTTAAGTGGTACTTTCGTTTTGGTTGTTTCGCCTACCACTAGATTCATATGGGACTTATTGCTACAGTGTAGTTCTGGTTTTCTGTTGAGAAAACGTTTATTCAATATCAAAAGAATGTTTTTCGTTAAAGCTGTGGTTGAGGAGAACGTACCTATTTTTAAGAAGAGCTTGCAGACGTTGTTCTGCTAAGAATGTTTCGCTAAATATGACTTGACTTGCCGTTTCCCTTCGTAACAGATAAAGATGAAAATATCTGGATGGCGCATCGCCGGCAAGTCTTATAATAAAGTATTATTTTAATCATTCAGAATACTCCAATGTCAGGATAGATTTCGAATCTTATAGAGGATTAAATATTCATGAAATTACCGATGGTTAAGGCTAAACTGAATATTTCATCCTGAAAATGTTTCCTATTTTTTTTCAGCTGGTTAGAGATTTTGGCGTATGTTTTAGAATAGACGCCTACTTCACGTGCTGAAGTGACGATATTATTTGAGATTTTTGGTGAACTATGTAAGATTTACTTTTATATTGATTTTGTAAGTGAGAAGTACATAAATGTATGACGTCAGATGTTGCAATCAGGTTAAACTGAGGATCCAAAACAATATGACCATGGCGCCTTTAAGCAAATCGTAGCAACTTGAAGTAAACGACAGCGTGCAAAGGTCATGAAACGATATAAATAACACCTGATAGTAAGCTCTATTAATTAGTGAAAACCTCGTTCTTTAGATTGGGAAGGTAGAAGAATAAAGCAAGTTTTACAAAGGCCATATTGTAATAGAAAGACGATTGGGGCAAAGCATAACCAAGAACTTAAATCTTCTGAGGAGCTCATGGTCAGTATTGGTTAGTACATTCAAGTTCTCACCCGAGGAGGAAAAAACACGAACCGTCTGCAAGATGTGGCTCTCCACGCCCTATCCACACTAGAGGTCAACGAAAGCTATCATTCACCGTAGGAGACAACACAAAGAATACTATGGTGCAACTAACCAGTAATTTGAATGGTCGTGAATAGAGTAATGTGTTACAACACCCAGTACATGGAAGCCTGCTGAAAATGGGTTTGCGTACACGCAGGTCCTTTAGACTAGCCACAGATTCTTTCTAAAGCACTCACAATGTGCACGCTGGCATTAAAGCTCTACTTTAAAGGATTGGAAGAAAGTCGCCTCTCCCCGTGAATCTCTTTTCCTGTTTCCAATGTCGTTGTCCTGCCTCGTGGACTTTTTTTACCTGGCAAAAGTATTTCCACCAGGATACACTGCAGAACGAAAACATAGTAGTGGAGGAAATGTAATTTTTTGGGTAATATTCTGATTAAAATCCTGGGACCAGTCATTCATATGTAGGAATTTATAACGCATGTCACCTGCCTAAACATCATTGCAGCCTAAGTGTATCTTTACATGACAACGGCATAACCTGCTGGTTGTGTCTCCTTTCACAAAGTTAATGTGCCATGACACACTGTGCGGATTTTTCAAGAATGGTTCGCAAAACATGAGGAAGGTAATACCCTGGCATTTAATTTCTCCAGATATCAATCCAATCGTATATATATATCATTTGCTTTGGAACAGCAAATCCGATCAGTGCCGGTTAAACTAGGAATGGTTGTGTACGAACTATTTTCGCAGCATTTGTAGGTAAGTAGACGTGGACCAGTTTTCCTGCAGAACACCTGGATGATTTGGTGCTCAGCATGCCACGACGTTGTAAGAGCTGTTTCGTATTTCGGGTAGATATATTCCAGACTGAAACTTCTTTCCTCCTGGTTATCAGTGAGCACTGTGTATCTGTTGTCCAAATGTCTTTCGGAAATTCTTAACTTCTGCATAAAACCCGATTACAATATAATATGTACGTCATTTATAAATAACTTTTTGCGTTTTTACATGTCTTAGTATGCTGCCAATATAATCATTTTCCCATTTAGCTGCGGCCATATATTGTTTTCCTTATACGGAGAAAATGTAGTTCGTCCTTAGGTTTTAGACACCAGTATAAGTGTAAGTGAAGGGTATTTTTTTAGTTTTATAGTAATCGCAATCATGTAGTTCCCAATTCGTGATAATCTCTACTGCTGAGTCCTGTCTATGAAAATGTAATCCTGTAGAGTACAATTCAACTGTTTGCTGCATCCATAAATAAGTCGAGAGTGAGTTATTCTTCGCAAAAGTACCATTGCCCCATCTACAACAACGGAGGCTCAAAGCTCTATCATCTCCTATAGGAGTAAGCAAAAAGTAGAATTGTTCCGTCTTTTAACCTTGGACAACTGAGGGTTATGCCCCAAACACAATTGACATTAAAATCCACCGGGAGAAGCAGCGAAGTCTTAAATTAAGAGGAATTCTTAGAAATAACCAGAAAAAAATATTTTTCTTTAGTGGTTTATATGATGTTACCTAAGTGACTTGAGAAGAATTTTGTGCAAACGTTTACCAGAAAAATATTTCGGTTTAAGTACACAGACTGGTGGATATGATAAAATGTCGATGCTTAAAATTTCTTTAAAAAATGTTTATACGAATCAAAAGGCAGGAATATTACTTGTCATTCATTCGATACAAATATACACTGGTGGACAATTGCTAAGGACGGATCATAAACGGCTATATAGCGCATAAAAAAGTAAGTGTGGTTGGATGCCAAGTGAAATAAAATAATGTCAGAATGCCAGGACATTACAAGAAAGACAATTTATTGTGCTCTGAAATCCAGAAGGCTTTGGAACGTGTTCAAGGGACAAACAGGCCATTTTGTGCAAAATACGTAAACGTCAAAAAAATGCAATTACCGTCCGCAGGCGTTCCGGCGTTAGATGTCAATACGGGATATGGCCACCATGGAGGGCGATGCAAGATTCCACACGTCGTATCATGCTTTGCACAACATTATCAAGCAGCTGTTGGGGTAATTTATCCCATTCCTCTGTCAGTGCACGGATGAGGGTGTCCTTGTTTATTGGAGGGCATTGGCGACCAGCAAGACTCCTCCCCAAAGCATCCCACACATTTTCAATGGGATTCAGATCTGGAGAACGCGCTGGCCATACGACACATTGAATATCCTCGCTCTCAAGACACTCATGGACAGCGACTGTTCGATGACATGTTGCGTTGTCGTCCATGAAAATGAATCTATCACCGACAGCACCACGGAACATGCGAACATGAGGTAGCAAAACATCATTAATGTATCGTTGGCCAGTCATAGTCCCAGTTGGAAGCAAATAGAAAGACGTACGGCCATTGATCATGATGCCAGCCCATACCATGACACTACATGTCGGATATCGGTCCCTTTCCTGTATGTTTGCTGGACAATATGCAGTACCACTATCAGGCCAAATCAGTTGTCGTCGACAATCAGACGATAGACTGTATCTACTCTCATCTGAGAAGAGGACAGCAGACCAGTCGTTATCAGTCCAATTGTGATGTTGATGGCACCATTGCAAACGGGCGGTACGGTGACGTTTAGACAATGGGATGTACACAACAGGACGGCGGGAGTATAGTCCTCCTTCATGCAAACGTCTGGCGACAGTTTTTCGGGAGATCCGCTTGCCAGTAGCAGCGATAAACTGATTTGCTACCTGACTAGCTGTGCTGCGCCGGTGTCTTTTGTTGATAGCACTATGTACCGATCTTCTGCAGGTGTCGTACTGCGACCACGACCTCCCCCGTGACGTTTGCTACACTCTCCATTTGTTTGAAATGATTTCCAAAGCCTTGAAATAACACTGTGGCTGACGTCGAACTCCCTGGCAACATCTGTTATTTTTCGCCCTTCTTCAATCTTGCCAATAATACGGCTACGCGTAAAATTATCTAGGTGATGTCGGGAAGACATACTGAAAATTGCAAGTTCGTCAATTGATTCTTTCCCTTTCAACTTTGCGTTTGAACAACACCGGTCAACACGCTTCAAATCCTTTATATCTGTTATCAGCGCTATGACGTCACGAACAAGTTCGGCAATCCAAAATTTGCATACGCACAACACGTCTTACTGTATCCCGCATTTATGCTAATTTCCACATTTTCCTGCCTTCCATTTTTATGGTTGCTATCGTTGCTATTGTCATCCGTCCTTAGCAATTGTCCGGCAGTGTATTACTGCAACCAACTATTAGTTTTATATTGTGTGCAGTTTTAGGTTTAGAAAATAAGAGAAAAATATATCATATTTTTATTTTAAATTAATCATGTTGATATTTCTGACCTTGAAATATGCATTTTATTAGGCTCAAATACGGAATTAAGTTGAAAGTGTTAGCTTGCCACATTATGTTCTGATATTTATTCTTCGGAAGTCTTTCCTAAAGATCATCCTGAATGGATCCGGTGTTTCTTTTCAGTACAGTAAAAATTCTGAACAGATTGCTCATATTTCTGGAACAGATGTGCTAGAAACAGAGACAAAACGAGTCTAAAATGCCACAAGAAGATTTGTACCATCTAATACCTCAGTTTATTTTTTCATGTAAAACAAAAACCAATTTGTGCGATCTATACTTTATGTGCGGAAATCCTGATCTTATTCAAGAAGCAGATAAATTTTACTTTAAGTGAACGATTTTTAATAATATTTGGTGAATGTACAATTTTCAAGAGATTTAGGGCACACAGATATTGACCAGCTGGTCACATTTAATTATCATCGAAATTTGAGTCCTTATGGGCTGAGTGCGTGTGCCATCTTTCCGGAAGTTGGAAAAAGTCGATGTAAAACTACTATGCAGGTTTCAATGTAATTAAGACTTTGATGAATTACTGAAATCTTCAAGTTCGGCAAACCTGTGGCTGGACAAGAAATGTTGCATCGAACGGAAATAATGGTCCGATGGGGACGATCTATTCGAAATAAGCCACGTGCCTTAAATCCATATGCAGGCCGATTTTCTTTTCCACAACATCGACATGGGATCGTGATGTAACAAAATACACTTCCGACGTCCGTGTTCCGAAAATGGTTGTTTTATTTGACGTTTCTCCTTTAAAAGCAAAAATTGACGACTGTAGAGTTCAGACGTCCGTGCAGGACCTTGTAGCATAACATAATAGTTCAAAAGACCTTACATATCATAACAAATACAGATAATTTTTTATCAGTTGAAGATGGGCTTACTGTAGGTGTTGATCTCGTCGGCTGGCCGTGATTTATCCATCGGATGTCATATTACGGGGTGACACAGTAAAATATTTTTATCACCCGGAATGATGTTCCTCAGGAAGTCATTTTACTGACGTCTGGCGAGCAATGAAACGCACACGTTCTAAATAAATTTTTGCTAGATGATTTCGTGTTTGGCAAAATTTCTTATTTTTGAATTATCCTTGAAAAAAATGGCCATCCTTTTGCTGAGGATTATAGAGCAGTAATTGTTCAATGTATTTTCCTCTTCCTTAAAAAGGGAGACTATTTTTTTTTATTTTAACCATTATTTGGGGCATACTTTCAATATGTAGTGGAACCTCATCTGTTCATATTTTTAAAACATCGCCTTCAAAAACTTGTAAATTTAAAGGAACATTTACGGAAATTTCACGATTTTATATACCACTGAAAAATTTGAAAGGCTCTACACAGGGAAAAAAAGGGTTGGGGGAGAGTTGCAATTTCAGACTGAGAAAATTTATAATGTAAGACAAGCATAAATATATTCATAAATAGCTATCTTAAGCCTATGTCCATCCTAAATATCCTGATGAACTGTGTTCTTGAATTGTATTAAAAAACCTAGATTACAAAAGGACATCGTGGTGGATTTCGTAATTTTGATATAAAGTGAATTAGATTTAAAAAACTGGGTAGTAAACTAAATACGATTTTGTTTTATTTTCAATACATTTATTGCAAGTTCTTTATTTAAGCAATGCCGTTAGAAAGCAGTTTGTACTTAGATGATTTAGCATTAATACGGAGTAAAAAATTTCTTAAAATTGCTTGTTTTAATTTTTTTAATTTACTGGAAACTCAGAACTGTGGACGTTATTCAGTTAACAACCAAATTATTTCATGCAATCACGCAGACTGATATAGCTGATCTATAACTACGAAACGGACATTATTTTTTTATGTCCAACGAAAAGATTGTATGATGTTTAACGTTCCACAACTTTGTTGGATGAAATTGCATTGCTCAAAATTATGATCTGTTAGATATGTTTGATGTACACATATTTATAAATATATCTGACTGATGAAGTGCTTTCTTACTTGGAGAAATATTTTAAAATTTTAACAATTCTGGGAAAGCAATGCTGAACGGATGGAAGATATTCGATCATTTTAGAGTATCCCCTGTTTTTCAAGGTGTTGATCGAGTTATAGCACATATTTTGTTTTCAGAAAACGTTGTACACGTTAAGTACGTGCCAATTATTTTAAATCTCATGATCTGTAATTAGTAAAGCGTTTGTCTTCGATACAGTGATATGTTCCAACAGGACATATCACTATAACCAACACAAACCCCTGAAAATAGCATGTATTATGCTCCAGATAAGAGCCAACATTTCGAAACCAATTTTGTACAAAACTCGAAAGAAAATATTTTGTTTTAATTTTTAAAAGAAAGTGGCTGCAATCTCCGCATTTATATTTATGCTTGGAGTTGTAAATCGACTGTCAGATTATTGCCTTTTGTTAAATGTACAAAAGGTAATTAAAGACATGAGATTTCATGTGTTCGCCGATCCTACTTGACAATGCAAAAGTAATCACATGTCCAGATATCAGCTTATCCTAAATTCTGATATGTCAGTAAACAACTAAGGTGCTAGGCTAACAGCAAAGCAAAGACAAAACCTTTGGAAATGAAACAGAAAGTGAGGAAGTTAGTTTGATAAATAAAACTGATTTTTTTTAACACGTAGCTTACACGTTTAAAATTTGAAAATTGTGTTTGCTGATCTACATATGATTTCACAGCATATAAGGGAATCATCGTTTTTCGAAAAACAAAGACATACATTTGGAGAATTTCAATGCCAAAAAATACAGAAGTTTGTTCATTGCTTATGCATATTGGCATTGTTCGATTGTCGAACACAGAAGCAAATTTACAGCAGTAATAAGGACACCATGAAGGCCATTTTTTAGAGTAATCAGTGAAGCAACAGTCTTCCTCTATGTGGCGCAGTGATGTGAGAACTGACCAAACAGGTATCGTCCGAAATGTGTCTATATTCGAAAACCGCTGAGGTATTGCTCTTGTGTTTTTCTTGAGGCTACGACTCTGTCCCTTCCCTTGAATCACTGACCGTAAATTAAGGACGGGAGATCAGTTATTGCACGTCGAGTTACTTAAGGTATTCCTAGATGAAAAACTGCCAGATTATGCATGCAAGGAAGCAAACCCAGGCATGCCTGATTTCTCCATTTTACGACAACCGTTAGTAACACTACGGAGATAAAAACACGCACTAGTCTGAACTGTAGAAACACTGGTTTCTCGCTGGGGTAAAAGTCAGGACCGTAGGAAATATCTACAGCCCGTACTTCGTAGTTGTTTCAAATCGGACCCACATGCTGGAATTCTCTGAAGCCATCACCTAGATCTCTGCAACACTGCCCACAAATAGAGAACTCCACAATAATCCAAATATGTTCTGCTTTTAAGCGTTTTCTGCTCCTGGATACAAAACTTCCGGACTATCAGTAAACTAACAGAGATCTTTGAACACTTGAAATGTAATATGACAAATGTAATTATTAAGCTAGGAAGAACAGAAAATCATACATAAAAATTTATTTCTCTGAAACTTAGGAGTTAGTTGCTTTTCCAAGCGCTTCCAGGTAAATATTAGTTTTGTACCTAAACGGTACAAATTTATTACAGAAAAGTTAATGTAAAATACTTTGTAGAATATATACTGAAAACACACTATTAAAAGCAGAAGTACATTTATTTTCAAACCAGGACCTGTCATCTCAAGTATGGGATATCTCACAAGGTTTACGAAGCCTTGTACAATGCAGAAGAAAAGTGGCTTTGAAAGTACCCTGGATAAGTTAAAAACTTCCTTTTCACCAAATATCTACTAGGATAAAGTTGAAATATGTTGTTTTAGTAATAGTCCATTCTTTCAAATGTTACGCACGAATTTGATATGGGTAGAGCGTGGTATCACATGATCACACCTTTATTTAAATTTTCTGTTAGCGCCATAAGTATAATTTAGAAATTTCATTTTAAATACAACTGAACCAACGAAAATGACCTTTGAAGAGAGAATGCCAACTTCGGGTAGCAATCTTTACAATCGAAGTGAAGTACTCAAACAAATGTTTGTAAGTGTTTTACACATATAATAATTCGTGAGGAAGAATTTCACTTATAATGTAAAGTTCGTATTTAAGGTAGTTGATTAAAAATGTAATGTCTTGGAACTCACTGTTATTTCGTTTTTACTTTGGGCGTCTAACGACCACCAAGAAAAACTCGATATGCAATAATTAGTCGCCCATCTTTACTTATTGGCCACTGGTTCCAGGGACAGGGAACAACCAGTGATGTAACATAAACAGAACATTCATGCGATACGGAGATTCGAACCTGGACCCATGCCGGGTTAATAGTCAAAAGCCAGCGCTTGGGTCACTTCACCACTTGGCTGGCAACTCATTTTACATTTCATGATATTTGATATTATTCCATTAATATTATGGAAGAGCATTCTGAAACTTGATGGTAGGTAAGAAAATTTTACAGTACGACTTCAAATGTTAAGGCAGCACCGGTTGCGCAGTGGTATAAACGATAGCTTGTAACAGATTTTCTAACATTATCCCGAGTACGTATCCCGGTGAGGTATAGGTATTGAGTTTATCTTACGCTGCTGGATTCTTTCGTTCTCTGGAACTAGTGAGTCTAAATTAGGTGCTTGCGACTGAGAATAATCCACTGAGTTGGTCACGTTGGCCATTAAAAAGCAAACAAAAAAAAGTTGTTTTCATTACAAAAAATTTCTATGATGAATTGCGGTTTTAAAATTTCTAATGCTTTATATATGTAACTCTCTCATGAGCATATGCTGTCAAATTATACGTTTCCTCACAACCACCGATATGCAGAGTCCTGCATATCTACAAATAATTTTTATTTACAGAAAATGTATTATTATATGCCGAAACATTTGGCCTTTACGACGGCCTCTATTCTTAGTGGAATACTCTACACTACTGATTGAAAATCTCCAAAGATGTATTCCAAAATTCGTCCTTCAAAGAGGTGACAAATTCTGTCACGTCACTTGAAGAATTGATACGGCTGGATGCCATTTTAAGAAGATAACATGACTGAATGTCACCAGAAGAAGGGACATGACTGAATGATTTGATCATCCCAGACGTTAGTGACATGGCGATCACGTTTGACACACGTAAATGTAAAAAAGGTACTTTTGTTACATGTAAAAAATATATTTTTTCAGATCATGCAGCAGTAAATCCATATCGTTTGATATTTTCTCTGTAGGGTGGACTGTTCATCCTATATGAAGCTAGCGAGTTCAAATTTTCGACGCCTTTTTCGTAAAATAAACCTGTAAGAACGCCAGCGGTATCACATAATTAATGAAAGAGATATGGAAAAAGCTAAAATATTAGGGGTAATATTAGGCCAGAACGAATGTATGTATTATTTTTGTAGAGGCATCTTAATGCTTGTGCCTGCGGATTTTAAGTTAATACTCATTCTTGAAAGATCTACGTGTTTTCGGATTCTTATTTTACTTAGGTCAACTTTAAGTTTCAAAACTGTAGACCCAAGTATAAACATGTCTTATAATAATGAGATGTTATAAATGCAACCTGGAAGTCAAACTAGTGTTCCATTCACAAGCCTTAATAGGGAATATAAAATATAAATACTGCACGGTAGCGCAATTTTGGAAGCAACATGCAATGTGATTCAAACAAAAACAAATTTTTTAAAGATAGTTGGAAAAAAGTAAGCTTTTGTTTTTCCATCAAGAAAGCTAGTCCATCTATCCTTTCAGGAAAAGGTTAAAATATTATTTACAAGCATGAATCTGTGATATTGTCCGCAGGAGTGGTCAAGTAAGGATTTCTCAAGCTAAAAATATTGCTCATCTCTTGGTGTTGCCTTGGTTAAGGCGTGTTTGATCTGTGACTAACAATAAGAAGTTTGGCAGAACAAGAACGATTTCTTCAAATTTACGTACAACTTTAATGGATTTTTATAGTGAATTCCGTAAATCTTGATTCGGGTACTAATCATGCTCAGAAAAAATTACGACGAAAATTAAATTTCAAAAATCAGGTAATCATGGAGTTAATACTGTGTAATGACTGTAAGGTGCTTTTTCCAATTCCCATATTCGACTGATATGAAAAGTAGTTTTATAACAGTGCGTATACCATCCATATTAAAATTGAATCTTACTGCTGGCATATTAGACAAAAAGTAGTTCTTATCATAGATTGAATGGCAAGTAGCATCTAAAAGATTATATATATATTAAAATTGTCTCGCACTTTCCAATTCAGCCTTGCAATGATATCTCGTTGCTGACGAGGAAAGATAATTTAAGGAAACACCGAGATGTTGATCTCAGGAGAAGAGAAATATATGTTATTTCTATGCTAGTGAAAAGTATAGAGATAATGATGTTATCGATACAACGCATGAAACCTGAACAACAGATTTTAATTTTATATTTGTTTTAACAAATTCAGCGATGAGCGTTGCTGTTAAACCAAGTTATCGTTTTTAGCCATGTTTAGAGGTACTTTTTTCAGATCCCATCAAATGTTTAACAAATTTGTGTATACAATGAATTAACAAAATGCATTTTTTTTGCCTTGATAAAAATCATTGCTTTAGGCAAACGGTAGCAAATAGCTTTTTTTTTTTTTTTTTTGGTTGAAATCCGTTTCAATTAACGAACAACTTTTCTGGGCTACATAAATGAAGTATCACAATCAATTCTTTTTCATAAATGATATCCTTTCACACATTTTTAAATCAACTAAAACGAAAAAATTGCAACGCAACATGTCAGGGGAATTCTCAACCAAAGCAAAGAGAAGAATCACTGGTTGAATTACCATTGCCTGATTGAATGAAAATATCGGCCCTTCTGATGTCGCAAATACCAACAGAAGACCTTTACTCTTACTTCAAAATCTCAATTTTTTTAATACATAAAAGCTGTTCAAAGCAGATATTACATGTATTTTTTCTTCTCGATAACTTAGTGGTCTTTCTGTTGTAGTCAGAATTTACACACTATATTTCTTGTTACAAACACATATAAAGAAAGCCTAATTTTTTTTTTGAAAAGAAAATTAAAACAAAGAAGTAGAATATGCTTTCTGCGGACTGATTCAATGCAGTTGAAAATTTAATGTATTCCCTTTCTCAGTTTGTATATATTGAGATATTGCCCGAAACAGAAATTTCAAATTTCACTCAGAGTGCATGAGTAAAAAAGAAAACTGAAAGACTTTCGCCTTGGATTCACATTCATACCTCCAGCATCATTGCCACACTTGGGTCGTACTTCGCAGAAGGAGTGTGGCCATAGATTTAATTGACGTATTCGCACGATGGCTTTAAAATTCACAAACAAAATCGAGATTCAGCCAAATTGAAATACAAAGAAATGGTCTTCTTAAAATTTTCTGTATCTACAAATCGATGATGTACTTAAATATATACACAAGTTCGTGCAGTTCCCTTTTAAAGCATTTAAGTTTATTTCCAACTGACACGATCTTCCCAAAACATTATGCCCACCCATTCAGTATATATTTGGCTTCGAATTATATTTGTCGAAATTGATATATTATAGAGCATGTTAATCCCAACAAGGCGTACATGGCTTGTCACTCATCAGAAAATAAATTTTAAAATTAGTTCTTGCAATTCCCGTCATGCAAGAGCATTAAGGAAATAAAAGATAACTACTAATTTTTAAATGTGTTGAGAGCAGCAATGTAAACACAATACAATTGTACTTTTCAAAAACCCAGAAAATCATGGATGCTGAAATTTAAACACTTTTCTTAGTGAATATGAAATTTTAATTAAGGAAACTAACCAGATAAATTTTTAATTAAATCATAGAAATCACATCTATATTGCTAGTTGCACATTTTACTGCTTCATATTTAGGCAGAAAGACAAATGGTATGACCAGTACGTCGTGTGCAAATCGAAGCAACTGCAGGTAAACGACGGTGTGTATGAAGGTCATGAAACGATACAAAAAACACGTAACACTGAGCTGCATTATCGGTGTTATTTTCTTGTTCTTCAGATGAGAAAAGCAGTGAACTTCAGCGAGTTCCACAAAGACCAAATTGAAATGGCTACACAACTTCGACAGAACATTTCTAGCATAGCAAAAATTATGAAGTGTTCATGATTACTGGTGGTGTTCCCAAGAGGGAAAACCACCCACCGCCAACAAGTTGTGGGCCGCTCATGGAAATTAGTAATATTCAGTAATTATGCTGATTGAGAAGACAGATTTCCACACACATGATATTTGGTTAGATTCAGAAAAAAGTTGCAGCTTTTACCCAGATCGCTCCTTCGTTACAGGTTTCCAATGCGATAACACATGTTCTATTTACAGGCAATACTAGTTTCAGGGAATATCACATGACTAGACGCGATAACATCTTCTTTGTATATTGTTATCGGAGGGGAAGTAATTATTTGTTCATTCATTCCACATTTTTCCGATTTGAACAATTGCAGTTAATACAAAAGATGAAAGATGGATTTTCAGCTGAAATATCAGGAAGCCCCGTGTGATCGTGTTACTCTTTTTTCACCGGGGAATTGGCAGAAAAGGTTGAAACAGAATCAGGATCTTCAGATCGGGAAAACTCTAATTCCACACGTAAGATAATTTGAGATGATATTCTTCTTCCTTTTCTCCTGCCACGTGATTGGAATCCTATTATTTTTATTAATCAAGCACATTGCTATTAGATTCATTTTTCAGACGTGAAACAAGCACAGCATCAGTAGTTAACTCCTTTATTGAAATCACTTCTTCCTTGATGTTTTTTTCTCGTTTGCAAATTCACGGATGTCCATGGTGAAAAAAATTTCCACATTTTTCGCACCAAAACTTTTGCTGCGAAACGACTATTTGCATTATGATGATAATATTTAAACGGGCCACATTTTAGTCTATGCTGCCGCTTTGATGAGCCATACGTAATAGCTAATCTCTCTATTTCTTCAGGTGATTGAAAACATTTTTTGTTCTCTGATAGATACAAATTTTGTTTCTCTCGTAATCACTCCTTTTTGTATCTTTTTGCAATTAGGGAATTCCAGGTTGAAGTTGTTACACATTTAGTATTGGGAAAAAATGACAGGCTGAAAAAATATTCTTTGAAAATTTTGCTTATGTATGGCTCTCACTCATGTTTTGATAATGGAAAATTGTAAGCATACAGTAAATATTCCGAAAAGAAAAATATTTATAAAAAAACTGAAAAGAAATTTCCAGACAGGATCTTGAAGTAATCATAAAATTTCGCCTTTGATTAGGTCTTTAGAAGCCAAATGCACCATTAAAAAAATTATTTAACATGTAGTATTCTTTTTTGCTTTAAAAGAAGGTAATGTAAAAGAAACTTGTCCGTAACTAACGTGAAATTCGTTTATTTTTCTGCAGGACATAATGTCAAACTGTTTAATATTTCTCATTACTTCAAACATATTTTCCATGGCTGTCTATACATTTGTCAGCTATTCTCTAATTCGCTGGCCTGTAATTAAAATTTAACAAGGAACAGGGTTATTGCACATAAATTTGCAGGCATTGACTCGGAAGATGAAGCCAAGGGTATGTGACCTGTATTAAAAAAAATAAAGTTGAAATAGTCCAGGACGTCTTTGTTTAAATGGATTGCATATATCATTATCATCCATAGCAACAATTATCAATCCACTGCTGGACGAAGGTCTCTCCAAGCCTCTTTCACAACAGTCTGTCTTGTGCCAGTCTCCTCCATGTTACTCCAGCATACTTTCGAATTTCATCCACCCATCTCCCATGTGTTTTTCTTCTGGGACTTTTCCTGTCCCTTGGAATCCTGTTCCTTAGAATCTTATGGGTCTTTTCCCGTCCCTTGAACCTCTGATCATCATATGATGATCAGAGTAAAATCCATGAAATGGCAACTGGCTGGACATATTGCCAGAAAGAGAGACCTTCGATCGACAGCCGAAATTTTAGACTGAATTCCAAGGGACAGGAAAAGACCCAGAAGAATACCACATGGGAGATGGGTGGATGAAATTCGAAAGTATGCGGGAAGATTCCTGAGGATTGGAACAACGCTACAATGATCCTGCTTCATAAAAAAGGTGACATTGAGGATCTCAGGAAATACAGACCTATCAGCATCCTATCAGTGGTTTATAAAATATTCACTGGTTCTTTCACACCGCTTGAAGGTAACACTGGACATGGCTCAAACGAGAGAACAAGCTGGATTCAGGAGTGGCTACAGCACAATAAATCATATCCACGAACTGAGAGAATTAATTTAAAGAGCGAGGGAATATGAACTTCCATTGTGCATGGCTTTTATCGGTATGAAAAAACCTTTGATTCGGTGAAACCATCGGCAGTTACTTTGGCACTGAAATCCTGCGGTATTGAAGATGCATACATTAATATTATTAATAACATATATGAAAATGAAAGGGCAAAGATTCGGCTGTTTGAAAATACAACACACATAAAAATTAGAAAGGGAGTGAGACAAGGTGACACCATATCTCCGAAGCTCTTTAATGCCACATTGGAAATTGTCTTTCAATCACTGCTCTGGGGAAACAAAGGGATAAAGCTTAATGGAGATTATCTGAACCACCTTCGTTTTTCTGATGACGTAGTAATTTTTGCAACTACCCCATCATAACTGCAGAGTATGATCCAGGAACTTGCTGACAAGAGTAAAGAAGTGGGATTAAAAATGAACTTTCAGAAGACAAAGTTATGTTCAATGCGTTTACAAGAAATGAAGATGTATTGATTGATGGAGAAAAGCTGGGGATAACGGACACATACCTTTATCTTGGACAGCAGATATCGAGGGAGGGTCACATTGATGAAGAAATTAATCGGCGTACAAAACTTGCCTGGAGAGCTTTTGGAAGAAACAGCATAATTTTCAAGAGCAATGTGCCCATATGTCGTAAAAGAAAAGTGTTTGATCAATGCATCCTGCCAGTGCTTACGTACGGTGCATAGACGTGGACCTTAACTAAAACAGACATACAAAGGCTGCAGACAACTCAAAGCAGCATGGAGAGGTGCATGCTTGGTGTAACCAGGCTAGATAAGAAGAGGAACTCGTGGATCCGAAAAATGACAAGAGTGGAAGACATCATGATCAGAGTTAAATCCCTGAAATGGCAATGGCCTGGACATATTGCCAGAAGGACAGACCATCGATGGACAGCCGAAATTTTAGATTGGATTCCAAGGGACAGGAAAATACCCAGAAGAAGGCGACATGGGAGATGGGTGGATGACATTCGAAAGTAAGCGGGAGTGACATGGAGGAGACTGGCACAAAACAGAGCGTTGTGGAGGAAACTTTGGGACATCTTCGTCCAGCAGTGGATTGGTAACCGTTGACAATGATGATGATGATGATGATCCTGATCATGATTTTTTTTTTTTTTTTGATTGGAGGTTTAACGACCACCGTGAGCAACTCAATGGGCTATAAGTAGTCGCCCGTCCTTAATTTAGGGTCACTGGTTCCAGGGAAGGGAGAGAGCCAGTGCCGAAAGACAAACACAATATCCATGCCTCACCGGGATTCGAACCCGGACCCCGTTCGGACGAACGATCAGATGCCATCGCTTAGACCACTGCGCCACCGGGGCGGCTCTGATCATGATGTCTTCCACTCTTGTCATTTTTCTGATCCACGAGTTCCTCTCTTTATCTCTCCTGGTCACACCAAGCATGCGTTCCTATATGCTTCTTTGAGATGTCTGCAATCTTTGTATGTCATATTGCTCTTGAAAATTATACTGTTTCTTCCAAAAGCTCTTCAGGCAAGTTTTATACGCCGATTAATTTCTTCATCAATGTGACCCTCACTTGATATCTGCTGTCCAAGATAAAGGTAGATATTGGTTATCTCCAGCTTTTCTTCATCAATCGATAAATCTTCATTTCTTGTAAAAGTATTGTACATCACTTTTGTCTTCTGAAAGTTCATTTTTAATCCCACTTCTTTACTCTTGTCAGCAATTTCCTGGATCATACTCTGCACCTGTGATGGGGTCGTTGCAAAAATGACTACGTCATCAAAAGAACGAAGGGGAGTTAGATAATCACGATTAATCTTTATCCCTTTGTTTTCTTTTTCTCAGTTCAGTGATTGAAAGATATTTTCTAATGTGGCATTAAAGAGCTTGGGAGATACAGTGTCATCTTGTCTCACTCCTTTTCCAATTTTTATGGGTGCTTTGTCCTCAAACATCCCAATCTTTGCAATTGCATTTTCATAGATGATATGAATAATATTAATGTATGCATCTTCAATACCGCAATATTTCAAAGCCATTGTAACTGCTGATGGCATCTCCGAAACAAAGGACTTTTCATAATTGATAAAAGCCATGCATAATAGAAGTACATATTCCCTCGCTCTTTCAATTAGTTCTCTCAGTACGTGGATATGATCTATTGTGCTGTAGCCAATCCTGAATCCAGCTTGTTCTCTCGGTTGAGCCATGTCCATTGTCACCTTCAAGCGGTGTGAAAGAACTTTAGTGGATATTTTATAAACCACTGATAGGAGGCTGATAGGTCTGTAGTTCCTGAGATCCTCAATGTCACATTTTTTATGCAGCATGATCATTGCAGCATTGTTAAAATCCTCAGGAATCTTCCCTTCGTTAATGCATCGAGTGAAAACTTTGCCGAGTACTGTTTCAATTTCTCCACTTGTATCTTGTTAGATGTATACGGTAATTCCTCCTTCAGGAGCTTTTCCCCGTTTCATGTTTTTGATTGCATGTGCAACTTCTGTAGGGAGCCCTGGAAGAACTCTGGTACCTTTTATAATATCTGGTGTACATGTTTCATTCCGTTTACATAGTTTTGTGTAGAAATCTTTCACTCTTGTCAAAAGTTCACCTCCATTTCTTTTTCTTTTAACAGAACGATCTTCTTTTCTGAAAGTCATAATCTGTTTTCTTCCCTTACTCAGATGTCCCATTGCCCTCTCCAGGCTTTGGTTGTTTTCAACTGCTTTCCTCACTAGTTCACAGTTGAATTTCCTTACATCTTCAGCGATACTTTTCGTACCGTCTTGAATAGCTCTATATATTCTACTTTGGAAGTCACATCTCCTTTAGTTGTTTTTAACTTTCTTCTTTTTTGCATCAGAATTTTGTTTTTTCCTGATAATTTGTTCTTATTCAACTTGTTCTTAGTTCGAGCTATTTTTGTTGCTGTTCCTATAAGAGCCTTGGTAAGTTTTCTGTTAACTTCAGAGTGTACACTTCTTCCGACGTTATACCTTCTAGAGCAGAGAATTTGTTCCTCAGCTCCAATTTGAAGTTATGATGATTTTTATTAAGGTTGGTCGTGTCAATTCACTTTTTTTGTTTTATGAGCTTGCCACGCTCAAGTTTAGCATTGAGGGCCACATTACATCTTACCATTCTATGGTCACTATCTGTGTTGAATTTGTTTAGAACACTGCAGTTTTCCATGACAAATTTCTTGTTACACATAATAAAATCAGTTTCACTTTTCAATCCATTGGGACTACTCCATGTCCATTTCCTTTCCAGCTTTTTCTTGAATAAGGAATTCATGATGAAACACTCTTCTGCCTCTACAAATTCTACGAGAGTATTTCCACGCTGGTTTCTGTTACGGTGACCGAATTTACCTACTGAAGTTTCATTCTCTTACCGTTGCCCTATTTTCGCATTGAAATCTACCATAATGATCTTCAAGTGCTGCTTGCCTGTGTTATTTAGATGACGAATTTCTTCATAAAATTATTCAATCTCTTCTTCAGGATGGCTTGTAGTGGGTGCATACGCTTCAATAATCTGAGCCTGATATTTTCTCGTGAGTTGGATAACAAGTCGTGCAGCTACATCAGAGGAACTTCTACAACTTTATCCTTAAGTTTCTTGTTTATTATAAATCCAACACCACTAGTTCTGCCAGTATCTGTCCAACGATAATAGAAGAGATGTCCACTTTCCAGTTAAATGAGATCTTCTCCTTTTCTCCTTACCTCACTTAGCCGGACTATGTTCCACTTGATGCTTTGTAGTTCTTCTTCCAATTCAAGGAGCCTTAAATCAGAAGGTAGCGAGCGTCCGTTATACGTAACCAAGGTCAGGATCAGTATTACATGGTGGTATTAGTATTTCGTAGATGTCATTTCTTAATATAGTATTCCGTATATGTTATCATGGTCAGCATCAGTATTTCGTATATGTCAGTTCAAAAACCGAAAAACAAAGTAAAGGGAACTCTTATTACAGAAGAAGTTGATAGGAATCAATAAAGGTAAGCATGGTTTGTATAATGTTTTTTGCCGTGATTGTCCCAAACATTTATGAAAATGGTTTCGGGAGAACCAATACGGGCCCCTTGTCGTGCAAGATCTTTTTTATTTACAACGTTTTGCAAAGTAATTTCGTTAATAAATAATTTGAAATCAGAAAATGTAGTATCAGTAAACTGGCAATCCACAAGTTATGATCAAGTTTAACTACAAGACTGGACAGTATAAATAATTGATATAAAAACAGTTCGCTCAAGGCCTACTAACCAGAGCACAATAAAGTCTTTCAAGTAAAACAACAATGAGTTTTCAAATTAACGAAGTTATATAAAATAAATTAACGAAGTTATATAAAATAAATTAACGAAGTTATATAAAATAAATTAACGAAGTTATATAAAATAAATTAACGAAGTTATATAAAATTAGTTTCATTGTTAAAAAAAATCCTTCCTGTTAAGAACAAATTATCGAAGTTATATGAAATAATATTTCCCTACTAAAGTCGAATTCATTAGCAGAATTTGTTACTTTTTGTAAAATGTCTTCTCTTATTTTGCATCGAATCTATGGAGAAATATAGCTAACTGAGAGGCATCGACTGCGTTTTTTCTTTTGTCTAGAGGAAACTATGACGCCGGTTTCATAAGACTTAATATTATGTAATCGTCAGTTTGACACGTGTCATCACTGTCCATCGAGAAAGACTTATTTGTTCAACGTCTTAGATTTTATTAGGATACAATTATTCGATGACATCACTGGCACATTCTTTAACAAAGCATTCTTCGGAATAATGCTTTGAATGCTTTGCAATATTTTCACTGACAGTAAAACTTGTACGACCTATTTTGTCAGTTTCATTACTCCGTTTGTGGAAAAGCACGTGTTGATCAGAAATATTGTTCTTCAAAATTTGTGTCTTATCTTTTCTCAGTCGAAAGCAAAGAAAATGTAGGCAAGTTCCTTCTGGGACAGCTTTTTGACTTCATACAGCATTATCAAACATGTTAATATTCTTGCTGTGTTATTAAGAATCGCGTATATTTGTAATGTTTTTTTCATGGATATTTTCTACCAATATGTCAAATAAAGACAGTTTTGAACTAAGTCTTTTGAATTTTTCCATTGCGTTTTTTTTTTTTTTTAATTTAATCTCACCACGATTTTTACTGCTCTCTCTGAGGTGACTCGTAAGCCTAAACGTTCAAAAGATATTTTCTGGAAAACATTTCGCTTTGTTTTAAAAATGACACTATATAATTCCCTGTCGCGTTGCTACAACCGCAAAGAGTAAATGCAGATATTATAATGTATTTGAGTCTTTACAAGGATGACACGCTTGATTGTAATAGTAAGGGTAAGTACTTCTTCCAACTTCAGTAATTTTCTACGTATTTAGAAAATGATATATATTTATATATGAATATCACCGTAAGAAAGAAGTAAAAACGCAGAGCATGAGTCTATATGTCATCCAACTGGGCAGGCCTTTTAAGAAGATAAGTGAACGTAATCATGGGGACACCTCAATCTCTAGTCTAATTCTTTTTTTCCGGTTTTTTATTCCAAAATTGGAATATGTAGATCTCAAATTTTTATAAAAGTTTTTAAGTTTAGCAAACTTGAATTTTTAGTTTAAATCAGCAGCGCTGGCAGTAATGCTTAAATGTTTTATTTCGAATACAATAGGGAAATTTCGGCTTCCGCTCTCGAAAAGTTTTACAATTTAGTGAGCAAAAAGTTTAGTTATTTTCAATCAAGTGAAGTTAAAATATGTTATTTTGTTACTATTCCCGATGAAATGAAGAGAAATGCAAACTACCAACTCCTGCAGATCCTTTCCTTACAGTTAGCTGGAGCGTACCGGGAAGAAAAAAGAACACAATCACAGAGTCCAATTAAACCAGCGGAAAACGTACTTCTTGCCGTCATTACGTGCGTATGCGTTTGCCCATAAATCAAACGTCAACAGATTCAAAAAGGGCATGTTTCATTTCGGCGGTTTACTCTCTTCCAGTCGCAGTTCTTCTGCTCGGATTCAGCGGCCCAAAATTTAGATTTTTTTCTCTTTGGGTATTCCTTGAATTATGTAACTGGATCAAAAGTTATGTTAAAAGAAATAATAATCGTGTCATTATTTTTCACTAACGCGGAACGTTTTCCGATTGCTATTTACCGGGTTTAGAAGACTTAGAAGACCAAGCGAAATGGTAAAAAGAAATCATGTGCGACTGATTTTGTTGAACGTAAAATATTATTTTTACGTAACTTATAGTAGAACATTAAGTAGCAGAGGAAACATAAGGCACCTTAACGAATTTTAGCAACACTATCATTTAATACACATGATGTGTTATGCCTTAAAACAATATGCATATCTATACAACAAAAAAAATTGACATTTTGAAGGTGGTAACTTTCTTGAAGTAGAGAGTGGGATCCCCTCGACCGGATAAGACTGCTGCACACCTTGGTGGCATGGAATTCATGAGTTTATCAAAGAGGTGTGTCCTACCTCTACTGCTCCTCAATACGGGCATTCTCAAGGACATGCAAATTAATAGGGGTGCCGGCCGAAGTACAATACATCTGCTAAGTACCGTAATTATAAATATATCACACTGTGAATACTCAAGAGAAACATACAGCCTGTTAAATCAATTTATTTTCGAGGCGTAGTAAGTAAAAAGATTCGCCAAATTTTCGCACTCCACTGGAAGACTATTTCAAAGTAATTGTAAACATAATATGCAAGGAATTGGAACACCTAAGGAACAAAAATGATTTTTAAAATAACGTGGGTGACATCACGACCATATTAGACAAATTTGTATCATTCAGTTATTACGTAAATATAACATATTGATAGCAATGAAGTCACTGATTTCGTTATCACATATATTATGAAGTTGCAAAGAGAGGCAGTGTGAGAAAGAAAACGAAGGTTTGTACGCTATACCGTTGGTTTATATTGACAACACCGAAAACATATTTATATATATCGGAATGACAAAGTGGTCCTTGGACACTAGATTAAAAGAGCACGTGCGAAATGTCAACCAGGACATACAGAATACAATCATCGATTGAGAAGTCACGCATACATCGGCCGCTCCACTATGGAATAATACACTAGCGGAAAGTGAAAAAAGAACACCATGAAGGAAACGTCTGATACCAACGAAATTTATACAGCATAACAGCGGAATACAGAGGATAACGTGATCAAAACATTTAGCAAAATACAGCTGTATTTGCTGGTAAACTGAAAATTAACATTTCCAAGTAACATGGTTAGTACGAGGTTGAACCGCCATGAACTGCTTCACCCTGTGCAATTCTGGCATGGAGTCTGTCGTACAGATGTTGGATGTAATTTTGGGGTATTGAGTTCCAAGCATCCTCAACCTGGACGCGTAACTCGGGGATGGTCGTGGCTGGCCGTGGAGACCGGATAAGTCGTTTTCCCATATAATCCCACACGTGCTCAATGGGGGACAAATCCGGTGAACGTGCAGGCCATGGAAGTTGTCTCACACCCTGAAGTGCATGTTGTGTTGCACGTGCATGTGTATGGGCGTGCGTTATCTGGCTGGAAAACACCACGATAGACCGACCTTACAAATGGCACAACAACGGGATGATTGATGTTGTTGATGTAGAAGGTGTTGTTTAACATAACAGGTACAAACACTAGTTGTGTACGGGAGTGATAGCTGATCGCTCCCCACACAAGCAGACCAGGTGTAGGCTCTGTGTGTCACTGGCGGATGCAAGAAGGGTGGAAACGCTCCCCTGTGCGTCTGTGAACACGCATACGGCCATCGGAGGCTCCCAAGCAGAATCTGATTTCATCGCTGAACACGACAGATCGCCATTGCGTTCTCTAGTGCAGATGTCGGCGACACCACTGCAGCCGTTCCTGCAGGTGGGCTGGAGTCCGAGGTACACATGCCAGAGGCACACGTGCACGTAGTATTGCATTCAGTAGACGGTTGCGGATTGTTCACACAGTCACCTCAGGTGCAACGACAGCTCGGATTTGCGTCGCAGTGGATGTTCTGCTTGACAACGCAGCTCTGCTTATGCGTCGATCAGTCCGCTCATCAGTCCGTCTGTGACTCCCGGTTCCACGTCTTCTCGTGTGGGAATGTTCCGCGGACCATCTACGCCACCATCGTACCACCACCGATACTTTCTGTCCAATTCGCTCCGCAATACGACGATACGACCACCCGGGCTCACGGAGGCCGACTAGACGACCTTGCTCAAAGTCCGATAACTGCTGAAATCGTACACGTCTCCCATGTCCAGGCACTGCAGCTTCTTCAGGGTCTTCGCACGTGTCCGTACGCTGACGACTGATTACATTCACTTCGCCGTACTCCTTAGAAGCCACCGACGATAATTTTCATATTATGCCGTGCTGTAGCGTAAGCGCTTACCGGTTGGTCCCGAAATTAACACCACGCCTACGTAAACTTGACCACATTAACATATGTAAATTTCATGATCGTCCGCCAATTCCTTCTTGGTGTTCTTTTTCACTTTCAGCCAGTGTATTAGAAAAATTGCCCCATACACGAACTTCAAAGAGACTGCCATCAGGGAAACAGTCGAAATACTTTCCAGAAAACTAGCGTGCAATGATAGAGTTTCTACTGAACTACCAAAAGATTGGTAGGCGTTATTAAAAGATGAAACCACATCGCGACCAACCGTGTATTGTGTGATAAAAATGCGTACAATATGCTCGTGATGTCACCCGGTTTATTTTAAAAAAACTATCTTTGTTCCTTACGTGTTCCAACTCCCTGCATTTTATGCCTACCATTGCCTTTTAAGAGCCTCCCAGTGGAGTGGGAAAACTTGTCGAGTCTTTGTATTTACTGTGCCACAAAAATAAACGGATTTAATACGGCATATGCGTCTCTTGTGACTTCTTCTATGTGTTGTCACCGGCATCCTCAATTGGATTTCTGTCAGCGTAGAACGCTGACCACTCCATGCATTCGGTTCAATTCTGTTGAAGCGTGTGGTCTATTAGCCGAGCTCTATGAAGTCAAGCATTATTTTCTATGAGAAAGAACGGATCACAGGCTGCTGTAACATACGGGATAACAATATGTTTCAGAATCTCGTCTTTATAAATCTTTCCCTTCAGGCCGCGGTTTCGAGAAACCTACAGGTTCGTACGTCCACCGATGGTATTCTACCTACCCCCTTAAACTCTCAATCACTTTCTCAATCTATATACGCTTGTGTTCTGGCTTATTTTGTCATTCAAACACAAAACATTTATGCCTGTTCAGACCATGAAGTCGTTTCCATCGTAATTCGATGTTTCTTCTTCAAAATCTGTATTATTTCTTGTATCGTGTTATCTCAACACACGAAATCTTGTATTTTCAGAGTCCAAACTGAATCGCGACTTGTCAGAGAAGGGAACTTAACTCCACTCGTTATGGCCCCAAACACGATGATTTTCTCCTCAGTTTCTACGGGTTGTACCTGTTTGAAGAGCCACATACCTTTAATCTACGTGTCTATAGGCAGCCTTGTTGAAAGCAATTGCGGACGGTTGGAGTTGCCAACCTGGTCGTGTTGAATAGCATTTTGCCGCCTGTTCCGGAAAACTGTTAAACAGGAACAACGTCGTCCGTTGCTGTAGTTGCTCGGGGACAGCCTTTATCTTGGCCCTTCGAACACTTATCGTATCCTCGAATTGTGTCCACAGTCGGGAAATGACCCTTTTTGACACTCCAATGCGTCCTGCTATCACCGTTGCGTCTGATCTAATTCCATCCTCACATAAGCTCTCCACGCGGTTGATTCCAGTACATCCTGCTGTTGAGACATTGTTCACTATGTAAATTTCAAGGAACGAAATGTCACGATAAACCCGGCTGAATAAGAGAGCTCCTGGGAAACCTTCGTTTCCATTTCGATCTGCGATTTATGCATTCCATTGTCACAGCCACTAATTTGAATAAGGACATCCATGATTCTGTGCAGGTCTCACTCGACTTCCGTTTTCCACGTTTTACTTAAATACCATACAATCGGTTTCTAATTATTTTCATCAATGTGATAACATATCAAAGCAGTATTTCCACAAAACGTCAGTTGCTTGAAAATAAATTAATTTCAAATCACAGGAGAATTAACTAATATAGCACTGTTGCAAACGTTCATACTAAACAATTTCGAAAATACGACAGATATTAGTGGTTCCATTGCTACGAGTCCTCATACATATTCTAAAAGTACATATCATAAGAGTAAGAGCTTACTCACACCTCCTGCAAATTATTTTCGTGGGGCAAATCTAGAAATAAATAAACAACGCGTAAAAGGTTCGTTTTCTTGGATTTATTTACTTTTGTTAACTTGAAATAATTTGTAGTTATTGCGTTCATAAGGCGCAGTTCTTTTATTTTAACGTTCACAAAAACGGAACTGAGAATTTTTGGATAAAGATCTTCTCAAAATGTGTACACAATTGTTTGCCTTGAGCAACTTTTTATCTTAGATTTCATCCTTCGATCGTCCACAAGGTCTTCTTCTGTGTTTTTTCCTTTTCTTTCAAATCCAGTAAATATATCATTTGTCCAAAAGTCGCAGGTTTTCTTGAAATATGCAAATTCCATTGCAATTCCGATATTTAACATCAATTGTGTTGCAATCAAAAGAGTCATTTTACTGATCCATGTGATCCCCTTCCTATCCTGAGTAGGAATAATGCACATATTGCTCTTCGAGACTTCAATTGCGTTGGAAAATCACTTGTAATTTGTTACTGTGATATTTCTGCATATTGCTTTCAGTATTAAATAAGAAAATAAAATTTTAATAACAAACAAACGCAATTTTTTTCTGCGTTACATACAGGTTTGAAATTTTAACCTGAAGGAGCATCACAGCTCCTACTATGCAAAACAGATCAACTTTGATGACTTTAATCCTAGTAAATATTCTACGACTACGTTTAGCTGTCCTGCGTGTCTAAAAGTTGGTATCAAACAATTTCCCTCCACACATTTGTCCACTAGCTGCCTGCAAAGATTTAACTTTTATTTTCTGTTTTCCAGTGTTCTTACTAAAAATTGCAAGTGACGAGAAAGAAACCCATATTGCTTAATTAGAGGTTTAACGACCACTGCGAGGAAATCTCTGGGCCTGCCTCTACTTTGGGGCTACTGCTTTCAGGAAACGTACAAATCCGATACGGTAAGGCAAACACACGGTCAAAAAAATTAGGGATTAGAGTCCGAACCTATCTCTGACGAAAGGTTAGAACCATGCATGGGGCTCCACTTAGCAACTTGATTGCAAATTAAACTTTTCTAGATCACATAATTTCCATTGTATGGTACCTAACGGATTGCGTCTGCTTCTGGAATGTATTAGGGATATGCAAAAGTTTCCGCGATCCCCTCTTGAGTGGGCGCTGTAAAGTTCTATCCGGCCGGCGACCAGTGCTGTCAATTGGTACATGAAGCCAAGCATGGTGCCGATAATGTTCATTTGCGGCACTGTTGGTTATTCATATATTTGGGGGGGGGGAGTGCGGGTGAAACGTGCGGTTCAATATGTCAGGCGCATAGCGAATCGGTTACGGGTGAGCGGACGTGTCAAGAATGATCTGCCAAGTTTAATAAATATATCGAAACCTCACGTGCAGGTAGACGGCACGAACTCGCAGACCAGGAGGTGGAATCGCTGCTACAAGACGATCCTACACAATCGACCACTAAACTGGCGAAACGTTTGAAAGTGGCTCAACCGACGGTGGTACGGGGTCTACAGGCCTTAGGGAAGACCCAGAATATTGGTAAGTGGGTTTCGCACACTTTAACTGAGCGCAATATTGGTCAACGGTTGGGCATCTGCATGTAGTTGCTAAAAAAGTTTCAAAAGAAGATTTTTTTTTAAAAGGTTGTCACCGGGGATGAAAAACGGGACTGTTGCTACAACCCCGAACTCAAGCGATCCTATGTCAACCCAGGCCAGCCAACAATATAGGATATCCACAGGAAAAGGGGCTGTTGTGTGTGTGGTGGGATATGCATGGAGTGTTGTACTTCGAACTGTTGATACCGGGCGAAACAATCACTGCACAGTTGATGAAACTCACTTAGTTGACCAAACTGAGCGCCGCAATCGAACCATGGACAAGTAACGAACGCCGCCCAGTCATTCTGTTACGCGATAATGCCACACCACAAGTTGGTGCTACTGATGTGTCGCCATTTTCTAACTTCTGGAAAAGGAGACTGACCATCTCATTTTCAGAAGGGAAAATAGGCTCCCATCACGCATCTTGATTCCCTTCGGGACAAGATAGAAGAAAAAAAGGGAAAAGAATCATGAGCAGTTATTTTTGTTCTTTTTGGCCATCGACCCCGAAAATCTTAGTACGGAACTCGAATCATTTTTTTACATCTTCCGAAGTTTCGATTCATTTTCCCTAGGGAAGTCAAGAAAAAGTTATGAAATTCTTTAATTTCCATTCACTTTTCAAATCCTTTTTCTTATCCTTCTCAACTTCCTTTTTGAGTGTTTCAATATTTCTGGCATGAGTATGTATGTTGAGTAGTAGAGTGGAAAGGTCATGGATGTGTATGCCCTTTGGTTTGGTGTTTTGGGATCGAACGTTTTTCTGGTGTGCCGAGATAAAAAAATCTTTAGTTGTAATTCCTAGCATATTGTTTCAAAGGTTGTAAATTCTAGTGGAAATGTCGTGTATTCATTTGTTTCGTTCGGGGAAGAATCTGCTTTGAAATGGTTTCAGAGTTGCTGTTTTGAAATAATTTATAATAATCATTTTGTCCTTACGTTGTAAACGTTGTTTGTGGTGGTAATAGTATGCATGTACATATTATTCCCTTCCTTTTGATACTCCATAAAAAAATGAGCTCAGCATGGATTCAAGGAAAGGAAATGTTCGTCTGTATATATTTAAGGGAGTAAATTAAGGTTTATAGTGTGACCCGGGTGATTTTCAGTAATAAGCAGCTTAAAGAAAAGAAGAGAAAAAAAACGTGTTAAGAAAAGCAAATAATTTAAAAATATTTTTTGCCTCTGCTCCGATTCATTTCTACTTGGAATGATAGCTTTGTAAAATCATTTTCATCTGCCTGCCTGTGTATGTATTTTAGAATTTTGTAAAGTATGTAAGACTAGCCATGCTCTGCTAAGCAAATCAAGGAAGAAAAAGTGTTCATTGTGAATAACACGATATATTTTTTTTTACTTTCTTCCCTCTGTCAGAGAATCTCGTGAGAAAGAAAGTTGGCCAGAAGTAGTTCTTTCTTGGAACAGACAGCGTCCAGCTGAGGTCACAGAAGAGGGAAAGGTCAACCAACGTAATTTTCTGACCTTTAGGCCACCGAGTTTTAGGAAACGGAGTTGCATAATCTTTTTTTTGAAGCAGGGTGATGGTGTGAGAATCCTTCAGCCAATGAGAGCTAGTACACCCCCACTGCACGAGTCGGACACGTGATTTTCTGCCAGGGGGAGTGAAGTCAAGGGTTACTGGGTCGCGCTGAGTTCGACACTCACTCGTGGAATTTCTCCCTGATAGGACGTTTTGGTTTCCTGCTGCTTGATGTGATCTGAAGCGAAACTCTTGTATAACAAAAAGGAAAAAAAACCTTTCGACTTCCTCTGCAAAGGGAGATAGGCTGATCAAGATAATCAAGTAGACGTCTAAAAACAAGCCACATGACCGGCGAATTGGACATTCAGGCCAACCGCCCTCTGGACGCTAGTTTCGTCATGGAGCTGACCCGGACTTATTTCTGCCGAAGAGAGAAACTCTCTTCCTTCCCGGCTAGGATTAGCTTCGCAGCCCAAATCTCCTGGAGCCCACGAGGTTAGGTCCAAACACGGTTGCTAAACGTCTAGGAAGCCAAGCGTCTGCTGCAGGCTACTGTTCCTGTTTATCTCCTGCAAAATCCCTTTTCCTCCACCTTCCGGGATAAGATGGCCGAACCTTTGACCAGTGGAAGACATCTTTTCCGTTTCTGAGTTAGTGCTCCTGAGACTCCTTCGGCTTGAAAACCTAGAACTTTTCATCCTCTGCACCGATGGGACGAACCAACCAGCGGTTGGAAATGACCGGTTAAAGGAAATCAAGGTAATCTCTTTTCAATCATGTTTTCCAGTGAGAAACTTTTCGGCGTCAAAATTTTTCTACGGGCCTCAGCTAAGGTAGTCGGCCATATCCAGCAGTCTGAAAAAAGGAATGTATACATGTATTGTTATTTTAAGTTTGGCTGCTTTAATATGTGAGTTTGTGTCAGTTGTACAAGTAGGCAGTATCCTTTGTTTCTTTAAAAAACAATTAATTCAACCAATGTAATGTAAGCAAGAGAGAGAGAAAGACAGGTCTCTAGTGGGGGATTCATCGATCAGAGTCAAAATGAGAAAAGTTATTTTATATTCTTTTTTTTATTAAGCGAAATAAATGACATGTAAACATAAAGTTTTCTTTTTGTTGAATCCGTCTGATATACTAGCGAGGGCCAGGTACACATACAGTTGCAACAACAAGTGATTTTTTTTTGTGTTGGATCGTGATATTATATATATTTGAATATGTAGAAGTGTACATAATTTAATCAAGATGTGGGGATAGATAGACTAGCACAAGTGTACCTTAGCGAAATTCACCTTATCTTTTGAATCCCAGGGCTTTCTGAATTCATCAGCAAAAAAAATGAGTACATAGAGCGTTTAACTTCTTATTTAACACTGACTTAGTCTTACATGCTGAATTTGTTATAAATTATAGAAGTGATGTAATGAGTGCACTCACAGAAAGATAGTAAATTTCAGTAATGTCCAGCAAAATTCAAATATACTTTTGGCATGTGTATATTTATGCAACATTATCCATATCAGCTTACCTTGTTAAAGTTCATTGAAAAATTGTGTGTGGAATGCAGTGATAGCATTTAAGTAGTCAGCAAGTTCCTATATCTGCTTAGTGTAGAAATTTAAAAATTCAGAGTTGTGATTTACCAGTAAGGGCTGAAAAAAAAAACTGTAAATTAATTTGTTGGAATCTAAACCAATTATTCTAAGCAGGCCACTACTTAAATAATTTTCCATCAGGACGCCTGATTGAAATTTTTGTATACTGTTCATACCAGTTGGAAAAGGTGCTTATCTTTCCCATTTATGAACAAAAATAAAGGTGAACCCAATGGGTTCTTCAAAAACCAAAATTTTCTGTGTGGCAGTAATAAATTTCATTGAGTAAGGGGTTGTCTATTACCTGTTTCCTTAGAACTTGTATCCACCTCAGCCCAGCCTGAGGGTGGAAACGTTCCTGGTTCTTATTGTGGCCGAAAGAAAGAACGAGTACAACATTACTGTGCTTACTTAAAGTAACACATGCTTTACACAAACAACCATATTTCCTTTTTGCACTTTCAGGTTCATCTCTGCAAACGCAGACAACACAAACAGCAAATAAACATTGTTAAATTTTCCCTGCCAATGCATTAAAAAAATTCATAGTGTTACCAATTTCATCCACCCATCTCCCAAAAACAAAAATAGTAACAAATTGTTTTGTTACAGTTGATTTCGAAATAGCGATAAATCACTTGCAATAGATGGTGTCATACATGTGAAAAGTTATGTCACAATTTTGAGTGATCATCTACGTCCCCCGCTTAGACGAGGTGCGTTGGCAGTGCGGGACCTGCTGCTTTTCAACATCATAATGCTTTCATTCATCGAGCGAAAATAGTCACCAAGTACTTTGATGAACATTTCACTTACGTGTCTTAAATGCTCTTGCCATTGCAATCTCCAGATCTTAATCCAATTAAACATGAATAAGAAAATTCGAAACGACATCTGAAGCAGGGTTTCCCGTCCTATAAATTCTGGGGGAAATCCTTTGGTATGTGTAGGACGAATGGTGCAAAATCACGCCTGTAGCAATTTAAATATGATCTACTTCTGCGTCACGTGAAAACAAGCCGTACTTCCCTCACGTGGCATTCCAACGACTTGTTTGTAACTTTCTCCAAGTTACAGATAAGGAGTTGTATGCATTTTTTACGTTACCTGTATTAATGAAAGTTGTGGAAATGAACTAATATTTATATAAAGGTACCAACGACAAAACACGTGACCTAACGAAACTCTCGAAAGAAAGAAAGTCATTTGAGCTCATTGGGTAAAATTATATGCTTACCATGACAAGCCAAATGAGTTTCTCTCGAAAACAAGAAACTCATTTGACTTTTCATGGTAAGCATATAATGTTTACACAGAACTGCGCTAATGATATAAGTGCCGCCCCGGTGGCGCAGTGGTCTAAGGCGTTGGCCTCTGATCATTCGTCCGAAGGGGTCCGGGTTCGAATCCCGGTGAGGCATGGATGTTGTGTTTGTCTTACGGCACTGGCTCTCTCCCTTCCCTGGAACCAGTGACCCTAAATTAGGGACGGGCGACTGCTTATAGCCAATTGAGTTGCTCACGGTAGTCGTTAAACCTCAAAAAAAAAAAATGATATAAGTAAATAACTCTACACAGAGATAAGATTTAATTGAAAGGGAAAAACATTCACATTGATCTTGAGAGTTATTTTTTTTTGATTGGAGATTTAACGACCACCGTGAGCTACTCAATGGGCTATAAGCAGTCGCCCGTCCCTAATTTAGGGTCACTGGTTCCAGGGAAGGAGAGAGCCAGTGCCGTAAGACAAACACAACATCCATGCCTAACTGGGATTCGAACCCTTACGGACGAATGATCAGAGGCCAACGCCTTAGACCACTGCGCTACCGGGGCGGCTGAGAGTTCTTTAAAATGGTATATTAGGAACAGAAACGAAAATAAAAGAAAGTACCTGCCACACTGTTTCAACTCGATGAATTGCAAAAAAAAAAAAAAAAAAAATCTGGTGGCGCAGTGGTCTAAGCGATGGCTTCTGATCATTCGTCCGGAAGGGGTCCGGGTTCGGATCCCGGTGAGGCATGGATGTTGTGTTTGTCTTACGGCACTGGCTCTCTCCCTTCCCTGGAACCAGTGACCCTAAATTAGGGACGGGCGACTGCTTATAGCCCATTGAGTTGCTCACGGTGGTACGGTGGTCGTTAAACCTCCAATAAACAAAACAAAAAAATTCTGGCCACATATAGCAGCATAAAACAAGAACAATGACACTTACATATCGATTTCCCTACGCGATTAAAATTTAGAAAAGTTTTTCAAAGTTCAATGCAACCGGATAAAAAAAATTACAGTCGGTCTCTGCAATCGATACATTATCCAAAAACAGAACTAGCTGCTTACTTCTCCCAGCGGCAAAACAGCGTTTTACGATAATTAACAAATGACACCCAAAAAGCTTCTTATAGCAGAAGGAAGTTATCAGAGAAGAAATGTTTTTAAATTGTGAAATTAAACGAAAATGTGTAGAAGGAAACATGATGTAACTCTACGCCTTCTAGCAGAAACATTTTGCATAATGGAAAAATTGAAAATAAGCGAGACATGTTGTTCATTGAAAAAGCTATCTAAGAAAAAGAACTTTTTAAATATGTCTAGCAGAAGCAGAGATAGCGAGAAATGGGTATTGACTCGTACTCTCCTAGCGGCAAATATTTGTGTTATAAATAATGCACAGATAAGGGGATAAAGATAGAAGACGAACGTTTTAATGCATGACATCTCTATTGCTGCGAATGTTGTACAACAAAGAAAAAATTCGCAATAAGCTTTCTAGAAGCGTAGATAGAGCTGCAAACAGAAGTACCCTAACACCGCCTAGCGACAGTGATCTGAAATATGAAACTCCTCAAATACTAACTTAAAGTGTTCCCGAAAGTTAATGCCATCGAGTTTTGAAAGAAGTTTTTTAAATCGTACATTTAGAAGAAGAGATACTTAGCAAGAAAACAGATTAAACCTTATCGTCCCTGGCATTAACCGTGCGTTATTTTGGGAAGTAATACGCTAAAAAAGTTTTGATACTTAGCAGTAACTGACCGAAAAATAATTTTTCGTGTCGGGTTTTTAGTACCTGTACCGCAGGCACTGCTGTTGATGGAAATGTGAGATTTCATCCTCTAGTGGCAAACTTATGCGTTAAGAAAAATTTGAAATTGTATGAGAAACATTTTGCACCGGAAATGCTGTTTAACAATGAAAGAAACTTTAAAATCGGACCGTTAGAAGCAGAGCTAACAAGACAAATTAGATATATTCTTACGACTGTTGGCGGCAACAATATGCGCTATATTGTGCAGAACGTATTCTCGAAAGGTTTTACGAAGTGAGAAATAACGGTTGACGAAACAATTTTTTCAATCAAATTTTCAGGAGATAAAGTTTTGGTGCAAATTCATCAGAAGCCGAAATAAACCTGATGCATCTGATGATTAAACAGTTCCTTACCAAAAATTCCGAACGCGTAGTACACGTATCAAAGTAATAAGGTGTCAAGGAAATGAATTAACCACACATTCAACAATTTGATTCATTGTTTTAGGAGTTATTTAATATCAATAAAAAGAAGTCATCGCTCTTTCGAAGTTTATAAGTTAGTTTTGGAAAAATTCTCATTGGCCGCCACCGGGAATCGAACACGGGGTCTTCCAGTTACGCGCCGGACATGCTTCCACTGCACCACAGCGGCCTGGAATTCATCCACAAGCACGTACACTAACTGCCAAGCCATTTGGCAGATTGCTTCTTGGAGAAATGATAATTTTCCGTGACTCACTTATAAACGTGGAAAGAGCGGTGACTTCTGCTTGATATTCCTAGCACACGTCAATTGTATGTATTAATTTTTTAATACCAGTTAGCAAAAAAAGATCTTGAACGCAGCGATTTAAAAATCACGTTTTGCCATTTAATTTCTAAAATAGACAGCCAAGTTAAACACCACCCAACCTTTTTATATAAAATTTTGTTTCCCGATGTTTTAGTGAGAACGATATGAAAATCCTGTATAATTTTAAATTAGCATATACAGTATATGTTGTGAAGAATCATCAAATACTCTCTGATAACTTTATTTATTAATTCAGCGAAATTTCCTGACTGTACAAAATCTTTAACTTTAGACGTACAAGTGTGTCTCTCCCGCGCTGGGTAGGGGTATCATCGGGAGCGCCGATGCAACGAAAACAAGTCACACTTGGAACGCCTATGTCTTCGCAACTAATAAGCGCAGAATAAGATATAATTCCTCATTAGACAGTCTGGAAAATTCCATTTGTAATAAACTAAGTTTTAACCCTTCACCCTTTAACCCTTTCATACAGTGGCGTTAGAAATGTAAGCTAAATTTCGTGGGAATTTGTTTCGCCGCATGCCGTTTAAAAGTGGATAACCAGAGAATAGTAAAACGATAGAAATGACCAGGTTTAGCTACTAACGGTTCCTTCACTGCGTTAAAATTATTTCCTGCTAAATAAAGTAGTAGCAAGTTAAAATGGGAAAAAAGTTCGTCATGTCCAGCTGCTTCCACATCGCTCCATCAGATACAAAATAAAGACACTCTTAAAACTCTTGAGTGAATAAGGTGTGAATCAGCTTGAGGTAGATCAGAAAGGAATAAGAACCGCGGATAACGGCATTAAAGACCCTTTTTATAGTTTTAATCAAAGAAATTTACCCTGTAACAGTGTAAACTTAAATAACTTTTATAATTAATTTGTACTAACAACACTTACATAACCATTTGCTAGATCACCCTTATACTCCCGCCCCAAGGAAACCTAATGAAAAAATAAAAATTATGTAAAAAAATATGAACTATAATAAAAAAAGTATAATATGAATATTGTCTGATATGCCTTTCTTGTTTTGCTGATCGAATGTCTATAGTAGTGTTTCCCAACAGTTGTTCCGGGAAATTTTAAAAGGCCAAATCTTTACTTTAGCGTAAATGCATATGTTTCTTTCAAGACGCAAGAATTATTACAATCAATTGAAAATATGCTTTATAAACAGAAAACAACGTTACGAACAAAAACATAATAAACCAGCAGCCAGAAACATTCTAAACAAACAGCAGAAATGTTATTCAGTGAAATATTATTATATATATATATATATATATATATATATATATATATGTCATGGGATGTAAGGTCAGGTGATGCTTAACATCACAGCCTCTCCTTGACAAATGTCAACCCCGCCTTCTCGTGGTACATCCTGTTCCCACTAAAGGTGCTCTGACGACCGCCAATAGCGGTATAACTATACCATCGGGATTAGAGGAAATGCTATCCCACACTCACCAACCCGCTTGGCTAGCGTGGTGAGTTATGGCCAAACCCCTCCAAAATGACTCCACAACTTAAATCTTGGCCCTCAGTCTCCGGCAGCTGGAATGTACCTGGCCAAGGCAGCGGTCAGTGCGACATGAAGGCAGAGGGTGCTAAGAATCCCCGGAGGACCGGACTAGGCTGCCATTTGATGCTGACCTTGGCTACGTACACTGCCGGACAATTGCTAAGGACAGATGACAATAGCAACGATAGCAACCATAAAATGGAAGGCAGGAAAATGTGGAAATTAGCATAAGTGCGGGATGCAGTAAGACGTGTTGTGCGTATGCAAATTTTGGATTGCCGAACTTGTTCGGGACGTCATAGCGCTGATAAGAGATATAAAGGATTTGACGCGTATTGACCGTTGTTGTTCAAACGCAAAGTTGAAAGGGAAAGAATCAATTGACGAACTTGCAATTTTCAGTATGTCTTCCCGACATCACCTAGATGATTTTACGCGTGGCCGTATTATTGGCAAGATTGAAGAAGGGCGAAAAATAACAGATGTTGCCAGGGAGTTCGACGTCAGCCACAGTGTTGTTTCGAGGCTTTGGAAATCATTTCAAACAAATGGAGAGTGTAGCAAACGTAACGAGGGAGTTTGTGCTTGCAGTACGACACCTGCAGAAGATCGGTACATAGTGCTATCAACAAAAAGACACCGGCGCAGCACAGCTAGTGAGGTAGCAAATCAGTTTATGGCTGCTACTGACAAGCGGATCTCCCGAAAAACTGTCGCAAGATGTTTGCATGAAGGAGGACTATACGCCCGCCGTCCTGTTGTGTGCATCCCATTGTCCAGACGTCACCGTACCGCCCGTTTGCAATGGTGCCATCAACATCGCAATAGGACTGATAACGACTGGTCTGCTGTCCTCTTCTCAGATGAGAGTAGATACAGTCTATCGTCTGATTGTCGACGACAACTGATCTGGCGTGATAGTGGTACTGCACATTGTCCAGCAAACATACAGGAAAGGGACCGATATCCGACATGTAGTGTCATGGTATGGGCTGGCATCATGATCAATGGCCGTACGTCCCTCTATGTGCTTCCAACTGGGACTATGACTGGCCAACGATACATTAATGATGTTCTGCTACCTCACGTTCGCATGTTCTGTGGTGGTGTCGGTGATAGATTCGTTTTCATGGACGACAACGCAACATGTCATCGAACAGTCGCTGCCCAGGAGTGTCTTGAGAGCGAGGATATTCAACGCCTCGTATGGCCAGCACGTTCTCCAGATCTGAATCCCATTGAAAATGTGTGGGATGCTTTGGGGAGGAGTCTTGCTGGTCGCCAATGCCCTCCAATAAACAAGGACACCCTCATCCGTGCACTGACAGAGGAATGGGTTAAATTACCCCAACAGCTGCTTGATAATGTTGTGCAAAGCATGACACGACGTGTGGAATCTTGCATCGCCCTCCATGGTGGCCATATCCCGTATTGACATTTTACGCCGGAACGCCTGCGGACGGTAATTGCATTTTTTTTCACGTTTACGTATTCTGCACAAAATGGCCTGTTTGTCCCTTGAACACGTTCCAAAGCCTTCTGGATTTCAGAGCACAATAAATTGTCTTTCTTGTAATGTCCTGGCATTCTGACATTATTTTATTTCACTTGGCATCCAACCACACTTACTTTTTTATGCGTTATATAGCCGTTTATGATCCGTCCTTAGCAATTGTCCAGCAGTGTATAACGGACGCTCCCTATCTTCTGATTCAAGGCTTCTTGAATTGGAAGAGGAACTACAAAGGATCAAGTGGGACATCGTGGGGCTAAGTGAGGTAAGGAGAAAAGGAGAAGATCTCATTGAACTGAAAAGTGGACATCTCTTCTATTATCGTGGGACAGATACTGGCAGAACTAGCGGTGTTGGATTTATAATAAACAAGAAACTGAAGGATAAAGTTGTAGAAGTAGAAAGTTCCTCTGACAGAGCTGCACGACTCGTTATCCAACTCTCGAGAAGATACCAGGCTCAGATTATTCAAACTTATGCACCCACCACAAGTCATGCTGAAGAAGAAATTGAAGAATTTTATGAGGAAATTCGTGATCTAAATAATAAAGGTAAGCAGCACTTGAAGATAATTATGGGAGATTTCAATGCAAAAAATAGGGCAACGGCAACAGAATGAAACTTCAGTAGGTAAATTCGGTCACGGCAACAGAAACCAGCGTGGAAATACTCTCGTAGAGTTTGCAGAGGCAGAAGGGTTTTTCATCTTGAACTCCTTTTTCAAGAAAAAGCCACACAGGAAATGGACATGGAGACATCCAAATGGGACGACAAGTGAAATTGATTTTATTATGTGTAACAAAAAATTCGTCATAGAAGACTGCAGTGTGCTAAACAAGTTCAACACAGGCAGTGACCATAGATTGGTGAGATGTAAGATGCACCTCAACACTAAACTCGAACGTAGCAAGCTCATAAGACAAACAAAATGTATTGACATAACCAACCTTAAAAAACACCATAATACTTTCAAATTGGAACTGAAGAACAGATTCTCTGCTTTAGAAGGCCTAACATCGGAAGAAGTGGATATTTCTGAAGTTAACAGAAAAGTAACCAAAGCTCTTATGGAAACAGAAACAAAATTAGCTGGGTCTAAGAACAAATTGCATGTGAACAAATTATCAGGAAAAAACAAAATGTTGATGCAAAAAAGAAGAGAGATGAGGACAACTAAAGAAGATGTGACTTCCAAAGTGGAATATATAGAGCTATGCAAGACAGTACGAAAAAGTATCACTGAAGACGTAAGGAAATTCAACTGTGAACTAGTAAGGAAAGCAATTGAAAACAACCAAAGCCTAAAGATAGCAAAGGGACATCTCAGTAAGGGGAAAAAACAGATTATGGCACTGAGAAAAGAAGATGGCTCTGTAACAAGAAATAGAGGCGAAATTTTGACAAGAGTGAAAGATTTCTACTCCAAATTATATGAAAGGGATGATACATGTACTCCAGACATCATGAAAGGTACCAGTACCAGAGTTCTTCCAGTCTTTCCAGCAGAAGTTGCACATGCAATCAAGAACATGAAGCGGGGAAAAGCTCCAGGAGAAGATGGAATTACTGTAGACATCATACAAGAAGCAAGTGGAGAAATCGAAACAGTACTCGCCCAAATTTTCACTCGATGCCTTAATGAAGGGAAAATTCCTGAGGATTGGAACAACGCTACAATGATCTTGCTACATAAAAAAGGTGACATTGAGGATCTCAGGAACTACAGACCTATCAGTCTCCTATCAGTGGTTTATAAAATCTTCACAAAAGTTCTTTCACACCGCTTGAAGGTGACACTGGACATGGCTCAACCGAGAGAACAAGCTGGATTCAGGAGTGGCTACAGCACAATAGATCATATCCACGTACTGAGAGAACTAATTGAAAGAGCGAGGGAATATGAACTTCCATTGTGCATTTCTTTTATCGATTATGAAAAAGCCTTTGATTCGGTGAAACAATCAGCAGTTGCAATGGCTCTGAAATCCTGCGGTATTGAAGATGCATACATTAATATTATTAATAACATCTATGAAAATGCAAGTGCAAAGATTCGGCTGTTTGAAAATACAACACACATAAAAATTGGAAAAGGAGTGAGACAAGTTGACACCATATCTCCGAAGCTCTTTAATGCCACATTGGAAAATGTCTTTCAATCACTGAACTGGGAAAACAAAGGGATAAAGATTAATGGAGATTATCTAACCCAGCTTCGTTTTGCTGATGACATAGTCATTTTTGCAACTACCCCATCAGAGCTACAGAGTATGGTCCAGGAACTTGCTGACAAGAGTAAAGAAGTGGGATTAAAAATGAACTTTCAGAAGACAAAAGTGATGTACAATGCTTTTACAAGAAATGAAGATTTATCGATTGATGGAGAAAAGCTGGAGATAACAGACACGTACGTTTATCTTGGGCAGCAGATATCAAGTGAGGGTCACATTGGTGAAGAAATTAATCGGCGTACAAAACTTGCCTGGAGAGCTTTTGGAAGAAACAGCATAATTTTCAAGAGCAATATGCCATTATGTCTTAAAAGAAAAGTGTTTGATCAATGCATCCTTCCAGTGCTTACGTATGGTGCAGAGACGTGGACCTTAGCTAAAAGAGACATACAAAGGCTGCAGACAACTCAAAGCAGCATGGAGAGGTGCATGCTTGGTGTAACCAGGAGAGATAAGAAGAGGAACACGTGGATCCGAAAAATGACAAGAGTGGAAGACATCATGATCAGAGTTAAATCCCTGAAATGGCAATGGGCTGGACATACTGCCAGAAGAACAGACCATCGATGGACAGCCGAAATTTTAGATTGGATTCCAAGGGACAGGAAAAGACCCAGAAGAAGACCACATGGAAGATGGGTGGATGAAATTCGAAAGTATGCGGGAGTGACATGGAGGAGACTGGCACAAGACAGACCGTTGTGGAAGAAACTTGGGGAGACCTTCGTCCAGCAGTGGATTGATAATGATTGACAATGATGATGATGATGATGATATATGTCATGGTTTTAACTCCTCCCATGATATTATTCAGAAAGGTTCCGTCTAAGAGCTCATTTCGAACATGTTAAGCACGTAATACTTTAATTTGTGTTTAGACAACTGACATCCGCAAACACATACTGTGCAGGGTGAGTCAAAAGTCGCAGGATACCCATGTATTTCAGAGACGGGACGGGAAAAAATATATCTGAATACCCCACCAAAGTATCGGTGAGAAAGCTATGTTTTAGGCTATTTCCGAAACATGCCCACCATCTAGAATTCCGACGCATTGGATTAAGGTCAAATTTTTCAGATGGTGAGGCTGTCAAGTTGCATATCGAACAAGACCAGAATTTTCTCCTAAATTGAGTGCCGTAATCAAATTCGACCTAAGTGATGTGATTCATAATTTATCAGCATGTGGAATTTACTTACTTTACTAACTTTGAGGAATGGACTTTACAAAACGTTAAGGCCGCACCGGTGGTGCAGTGGTCTAAGCGATGGCCTCTGATCATTCGTCCGAACAGGGTCCGGGTTCGAATCCCGGTGAGGCATGGATGTTATGTTTGTCTTACGGCACTGGCTCTCTCCCTTCCCTGGAACCGGTGACCCTAAATTAGGGACGGGCGACTGCTTATAGCCCATTGAGTTGCTCACGGTGGTCGTTAAATCTCTAATAAAAAAAAACGTAAAAAAATATTAAGTAATGTGAATTTCTTATTCAAAAATTCGCGCCAAACCCACCCGCGTAAATGAAGAATGTCTGAACGATGTTTTCTTATCATTCGGCCGAAAGGTGTCGGGTTCGAATCTCGGTGAGGCACGGATGTTGTGTTTGTCTTGCGGCACCGGCTCTCTCTCTCTCAACCTTGGAACAAATAAACCTAAATTAGCGATGGGCGACTGCTTATAGTTCATTGAGTTGCTCACAGTGGTCGTTAAACCTCCAATCTAGAAAAAAAGTTACGGTAAACAGCGAAGAGTAGACTAGTCAGAACTCTATGCCCGCGAAAATAAAAATTAGAGGTGAGCTCAGGGTGTATGAAAAAAAAAACCGTTTTAAAGTCCTACAAGAACGTAGTAAGATTCCGCCTAGTATAAAAGAATATGGCGAATGTTAAAAATAAAGTTTTTGTAGTACTCTATTTAAGAGATCTTTCCACCCCCAGAAGGCTCTACGTTTTGAGAGACATTGGTGCCTCTTGGAAAATATTTTTTTTTAAGTTTCTTAATTGTTGAAGTCTCCAAATCCTCATCTGAATAAAAGTGTGAGCAATGACTTGCCCTTTATTCTGGTTCTTGATGTTAGGGACCCCCAGGTTCACTCCTCCGAGAACTCTCTGTATCCCGCGAACGGGTTTGTGATAAGGATTTGGAAGAGTGCCTAGAGAAACGCCTGTCCAAAGCCACCTTTACAAATTTTTGAACCGCAACAGGGTGCCCAAGCAGTTCACCAATTTGTGATTTCCACAGTTTTTCACATGTAACACGAAAATACGAGTGTGGATGCGGCCGTTGGAGTGAGATATACGAAAGGCTTTCTCGCGGGTGATACCCTTTGTCCTTAACGATTTAAGGAATTCCTCTTCGTTCACCGATGGAGTAAGACCTTTGAGCATAATTTTGAGACATCTAAGCTTCCCCGGACTTTGAGGGAGGCATCACCTTCATCCTGTCCCAACATTTGGGTGAAATGACCCTTTGTTGTGAAATTACAGGTGGAGATTTTAAGTAGCAGGTGCCATCTAATTGCTCACGGTAGGCGTTAAAATTCCAACAAAAAAATTCGATAGTTACTGCTCTGGTACTTAGTGTCGTAAGAAACGGAAGAATAATGCCCTAGTCTCTCGACTTTTTTTATTTCTTTTATGATTAAGACACCAGTTAGCCGCCGATATTTAAAATTGATGTACTTAAATGTCGTCAGCTAGTGTATACAGCAAGACTGGAAACTAATGTGAGAAATCTTCCTGGAATTCTGAAAACGGAATTCTAAACTCTTCTTCTAAACGTCCGATTTGAATTTTTTTTTGAGCGGTTACACCTCCTGATACAAAATATTTTGCATATAATTTCAAATTTTTGAAAAAAAAGTTCTTTGGACACCAGGGGGCGTAAGCGTTAAATTTTGCTTCTGATGTATTTGCTATAAAATCTGAGCTTCTAAAATATCGATTAAAAAATTCTTTCCTGGACTGATGCCACTCACATCGATAAACCTTTTCGGAATATTTTCTTCTTAAAATATTTCACAGTTTCTCTGCCAGGGAGCGTAGATATATATCTTATTTTTATCAATATCTCTACTTCTAGGAGTCCGATTCGAAAACTTCCTTCTTCCTTGGATAGTGTTTTCAGTGTGAAATGTTTTTCATACAATTTTAAAATTCTCAAGTATTTCATAGACTTTCCTCTAGGGGGCGTAGAGGTAAATTGTGTTTCCTGCTGTATCTCTGCTTCTAAATCTCCGATTTGAAAATTTCTTTTTTAACCGGATACAGCTCCTGATGGGAAATCGTTTGCACATAATTTCTAATTTTTGTAAAAAAAACGGTTTGGTAACCAGGGGGCATAAATCTTAATTTTCGCTTCTGATGTATTTGCAGTAAAACGTGAGATTCTAAATTCTCGATTGAAAAAAAAACGTGGTTTGTAGACTGATACTACTCATGTCGACAAACCTTTTAGAAAGATTGCCTTCTTAAAATAATGCATGGTTTCTTCGCCAAGGGGCGTAGACATATATCTTTTTTTTATTGGAGGTTTAACGACCACCGTGAGCAACTCAATATGCTATAAGCAGTCGCCCGGCCCTAATTTAGGGTCACTGGTTCCAGGGAAGGGAGAGACCCAGTGCCGTAAGACAAAAACAACATCCATGCCTCATCGGGATTCCAACCCGGACCCCATTCGGAAGAATGATCAGAAGCGTTCGCTTTTAGCACAGTGCTACCGGGCCGGCTATCAGATTTTTGTAAATATCCTGCTTCTAAAGGTCCAATTTGAAAAATTTATTCCTTGTTAGATAGAATTTTCCGGGGCATCATGCTTTTCATATAATTTAAAAATTTTCAAGTAATTCATAGACTTAACGCTAGGAAAAGTTAAGGTAAATTGCGCTTTCTCTGGTATCTCTGCTTCTAAACCTCCGATTTGAAAAAATCTTCTTGCACGGGATGCAGCTACCGGTGGGAAATGTTTTGATTGTAATTTCTAATTTTTTATAAAATATTGCCCGGCCACCAGTGGCGTAAGATTTAAATCTTTGCTTCCTAGGTATTTCCATCAAACCCTGAGTTTCTAAAACCTCGATTGAGAAAATTATTTAGTGGATCGATATCTCTCATGTCAATGAACATTTGAGAATATTTTCTTCTTAAAATCATGTATGGTGTCTCCGCCAGGTGGCGTAGATGTATATCCTATTCCTGTCAATATCTTTGTTCTAAGAATCAGGTTTGAAAATTTCGTTCTTTGTTAGATTGCGATTGCAGTGTAAAATGCTCTCATATAATTTAAAATGTTAGAAGTTATACATGAATTTTCCGCTAGGGACGTTAAGTTAAACTGCTTTTCCCCCAATATCTCTGCTTTTAAAATTCCAATTAGAAAACTTCTTTCTACATGGATACAACTGTTATTAGGAAATGCTTTGTCTGTAATTTCTAATATTTGATAACGAATGGTTTAACCATCAGGGAGTGTAAGAGTTAATTTCCCCATCTGGTGTATTTGCAGCAAAATTTGTTCTCCTGAAAACTTATTGAAAAAATTCTTCCGTTGACCGATACCGCTCATATCGAAACACCTTTTGAGAATACTTTCTTCTTAATATAATGCATGGTTTTTTCGCTAGGGGTTGTAAAGGCATATCTTATTTTTGTCGGTCTCTGCTTCTAAGTGTCCGATTTGAAAAATTATTTCTTTGTTGGAGAGCATTTCCGTGGGGAAATGTTATTTATATAATTTCAAATTTTTCGCAGGTCACCAGTCTGCCACCACAGGGCGTAAGGTCAGGTTTCCCGTTTACAGCAATATCTGCGGGACTAAAAACCACATTTAAAAGCTTTTCTTCGGTCAGATACTATTAACTACACAAACTGTGTGTGTATTTATTTCCGAAATAGTGCACAATTTCGCCACTAGGGGTGCAACGCTCAATCTGATTTACTCAATATCACCGCTTTTACAAGTTCGATTTAAAAAAAAAAAAATCAACACCGGATGCAATTTACCTTGTAGAACACTTAAGGTTAGTATATGAGGAATTTTGCGGTTCACCGTCCTGTCGGTAGGTGTTGTTTCAGCAGTTTGCAGATGTATCGCCGCTTCTAAATACGCTATTGAGAAGTTTCTCGTTCACTGTATGCCATTCGCTACAACAGAGATGTGGAGCATTATCCTCATTGAGTAACGCAAAAATTCTAACTTTTCCGCTAGCAGACAAAAAGTGATATCATGTTTCCTTTTTGGCATGTCTTTTGTAAAAAAAGATGGTGCTTATGTTACCGGTTTGTCCGTCCGTCCGTCCGTCTGTACCCACGATATCTCTGCAAATTTTAGTCCGATTCGAAAATTATTTTTGGATTGGGAAGCTTGTAATATGGGATTGAAGATCCTTTATTTCGTTTTTTTATACGCTGTACAATTTTGCGGCTTGAGGGCGTAAACACAGATGATGTCGAATTCAAAAATACGTTTTATTCCACATTGTTGCTTCTAAACATCCGATTGAAAAAAAAATCTGCTATTTTTCGATTTCATTTATGTCGAAGACTATTTGAGATATAGTTACTTTTTCAAACTACGCATACATTTTCCGCTAGGGGGCGCAAAAGTAAATTACATTTTCCCCGATAACTCTTCTTCCAAACGTCCGATTTGAATTTATTTTCTTGAGCGGTTACACCACCTCATCGAAAATCTTTTGCATATAATTTTAAATTTTTGGTAAAAAAAATTCTTTGGCCACCAGGGGGCGTAAGCGTTAAATTTTGCTTCTGATGTATTTGCTATAAAATCTGAGTTTCTAAAATATCGATTGAAAAAATTCTTTCCTATACGGATGCCACTCACATCGATAAATCTTTTCGGAATATTTTCTTCTTAAAATATTCAGCAGTTTCTCTGCCAGGGAGCGTACATATATATCTTATTTTTATCAAGATCTCTACTTCAAGGAGTCCCTATTCGAAAACTTCCTTCTTCGTTGGATAGTGTTTTCAGTGTGAAATGATTTTCATACAATTTCAAAATTTTCAATTATTTCATAGACTTTCCTCTAGGGGGCGTAGAGGTAAATTGCGTTTCCTGCTATATCTCTGCTTCTAAATCTCCGATTTGAAAATTTCTTTTTGAACCGTATACAGCTCCTGATGGGAAATCCTTTGCCCGTAATTTCTAATTTTTGTAAAAAAAGTGGTTTGGCCACCAGGGGGCTTAAATCTTAATTTTCGCTTCTGATGTATTTGCAGCAAAATGTGAGCTTCTAAATTCTCTATTGAAAAAAAAAAGGTCGTTTGTAGACTGATACTACTCATGTCGACAAACCTTTTAGAAACATTTCCTTCTTAAAATAATGCATGGTTTCTTCGCCAAGGGCTTAGTCATATATCTTTTTTTTTATTGGAGGTTTAACGACCACCGTGAGCAACTCAACGTGCTGTAAGCAGTCGCCCGCCCATAATTTAGGGTCACTGGTTCCAGGGAAGGGAAAGACCCAGTGCCGTAAGACAAACACAACATCCATGCCTCATCGGGATTCGAACCCGGACCCCATTCGGAAGAATGATCAGAAGCGTTCGCTTTTAGCACAGTCCTACCGGACCGGCTATTTTATTTTTGTCAATATCCTGCTTCTAAAGATCCAATTTGAAAAATTTATTCCTTGTTGGATAGAGTTTTCCGGTGCATCATGCTTTTCATATAATTTAAAAATTTTCAAGTAATTCATAAACTTCACGCTAGGAAAAGTTAAGGTAAATTGCGCTTTCTCCGGTATCTCTGCTTCTAAACCTCCGATTTGAAAAAATCTTCTTGCACGGGATGCAGCTACCGGTGGGAAAAGTTTTGATTGTAATTTCTAATTTTTTATAAAATATTGCCCGGCCACCAGTGGCGTAATATTTAAATTTTTGCTTCTTAGGTATTTCCATCAAACCCTGAGTTTCTACAACCTCGATTGAGAAAATTATTTAGTGGATCGATACCTCTCATGTCAATGAACATTTGAGAATATTTTCTTCATAAAATCATGTATGGTGTCTCCGCCTGGTGGCGTAGATGTATATCCTATTCCTGTCAATATCTTGGTTCTAAGAATCAGATTTGAAAATTTCGTTCTTTGTTAGATTGCGATTCAAGTGTAAAATGCTCTCATATAATTTAAAATGTTTCAAGTTATACATAGATTTTCCGCTAAGGACGTTAAGTTTAACTGCTTTTTCCCCAATATCTCTGCTTTTAAAATTCCAATCAGAAAACTTCTTTCTACACCGGTACAGCTATTATTAGGAAATGTTTTGTCAGTAATTTCTAATATTTGTAAACGAATGGTTTAACCATCAGGGAGTGTAAGAGTTAATTTCTGCATCTGATTTATTTGCAGCAAAATTTGTGCTCCCGAAAACTCGATTGAAAAAATTCTTCCGTTGACCGATACCGCTCCTATCGAAACACCTTTTGAGAATAATTTTTTCTTAATATAATGCATTTTTTTTCGCCAGGAGATGTAAAGGCATAACTTGTTTTTGTCGGTCTCTGCTTCTAAGTGTCCGATTTGAAAAAATTATTTCTTTGTTGGAGAGCATTTCCGTGGGGAAATTTTACTTATATAATTTCAAATTTTTCGCAGTTCACTAGTCTGCCAACAGAGGGCGTAAGGTCACGTTTCCGTTTACAGGAAATTCATGCGGGACTAAAAACCTCATTGAAAAACTTTTTTCGGTCAGATACTATTAACTACACAAACTGTGTGTGTATTTATTTCTGAAATAGTCCACACTTTCGCCACTAGGGACGCAACGCTTTTTCTGATTTACTCAATATTACCGCTTTTACAAGTTCGATTCAAAAAAAATTTTACAACACCGGATGGCATTTACCTTGTAGAACACTTAACGTTAGTATATGAGGAATATTGCAGTTCACCGTTCTGTCGGTAGGATTTGTTTCATCAGTTTGCAGATGAATCGCCGCTTCTAAATACGCTATTGAGAAGTTTCTCCTTCACTGTATGCCATTCGCTACGACAGAGATGTGGAGCATTATCCTCTTCGAGTAACGCAAAGAATTCTAACTTTTCCGCTAGCAGACGAAAAGTGATATCATGTTTCCTTTTTGGCATTTCTTTTGTTAAAAAAGATGGTGTTTATGTTACCGGTTTGTCCGTCCGTCCGTCTTTACCCACGATATCTCTGCAAATTTTAGTCCGATTCGAAAATTATTTTTGGATGAGGAAGCTTGAAATATGCGCATGATGATCATTTTTTTCGTTTTTTAATACGCTGTACAATTTTGCGGCTAGAGGGCGTAAACGCAGATGATGTCGAATTCAAAAATACGTTTTATTCCACATTGTTGCTTCTAAACATTCGATTAAAAAAAAATATTTTATCTTTCGATTTCATTTATGTCGAAGAGTATTTGAAATATATTTACTTTTTCAAACTACGCATAGATTTTCCGCTAGGTGGCGCAAAAGGAAATTACATTTTCCCCGATAACTCTTCTTCTAAACGTCCGATTTGATTATTTTTTTCTTGAGCAGTTACACCTCCTGATGGAAAATCTTTTGCATATAATTTCAAATTTTTGGTAAAAAATTCCTTGGCCACCAGGGGGCGTAAGGGTTAAATTTTGCTTCTGATGTATTTGCTATAAAATCTGAGCTTCTAAAATATCGATTGCAAAAATTCTTTCCTGGACGGATGCCACTCGCATCGATAAACATTTTCGGAATATTTTCTTTTAAAATATTTCACAGTTTCTCTGCCAGAGAGCGTAGATATATATCTTATTTCATCAATATCTCTACTTCTAGGAGTCCGATTCGAAAACTTCCTTTTTCGTTGGATAGTGTTTGCAGTGTCAAATGTTTTTCATACAATTTCAAAATTTTCAAGTATTTCATAGACTTTCCTCAAGGGGGCGTAGAGGTAAATTGCGTTTCCTGCTATATCTCTGCTTCCAAATCCCCGATTTGAAAATTTCTTTTTGAACCGTATACAGCTCCTGATGGGAAATCCTTTGCCCGTAATTTCTAATTTTTGTAAAAAAAGTGATTTGGCCACCAGGGGGCGTGAATCTTAATTTTCGCTTCTGATGTATTTGCAGCAAAATGTGAGCTTCAAAATTCTCGATTGAAAAAAAAACGTCGTTTGTAGACTGATACTACTCATGTCGACAAACCTTTTAGAAACATTTCCTTCTTAAAATAATGCATGGTTTCTTTGCCAAGGGGCGTACACATACATTTTTTTTATTGGAGGTTTAACGACCGCAGTGAGGAACTCAATGTGCTATAAGCAGTCGCCCGTTCCTAATTTAGGGTCACTGGTTCCAGGGAAGGGAGAGAGCCAGTGCCGTAAGACAAACACTATATCCATGCCTCATCCGTATTCGAACCTGCACCCCATTCGGAAGAATGATCAGAAGCGTAAGCTTTTAGCACAGTGCCACCAGGCCGGCTATCTGATTTTTGTCAATATCCTGTTTTTAAAGGTCGAATTTGAAAAATTTATTCCCTGTTGGATAGAGTTTTCTTGTGCTTCATGCTTTTCATATAATTTAAAAATGGTCAAGTAATTCATAGACTTCACGCTGGAAAAAGTTAAGGTAAATTGCACTTTCCCTGGTATCCCTGCTTTTAAACCACCGATTTAAAAAAAATTTCTTGCACGGGATAATTCTGCCGGTGGGAAATGTTTTGATTGTAATTTCTAATTTTTTATAAAATGTATTCCGGCAACCAGTGGCGTAAGATTTAAATCTTTGCTTCCTAGGTATTTCCATCAAACCCTGAGCTTCTAAAACCTCGACAGAGAAAATTATTTCGTGGACCGACACCTCTCATGTCAATGAAGATTTGAGAATATTTTCTTCTTAAAATCATGTATGGTGTCTACGCCAGTTGGCGTAGATGTATATCCTATTCCTGTCAATAGCTCGGCTTCTAAGAATCAGATTTGAAAATTTCGTTCTTTGTTAGATTGCGATTCTAGTGTAAAATGCTTTCATATAATTTAAAATGTTTGAAGTTATAAATAGATTTTCCGCTAGGGAAGTTAAGTTAAACTGCTTTTTCCCCAATATCTCTGCTTTTAAAATTCCAATTAGAAAACTTTTTTCTATACCGATACAGCTGTTATTAGGAAACGCTTTGTCTGTAATTTCTAATATTTGATAACGAATTTTTTAACCATCAGGGAGTGTAAGAGTTAATTTCTGCATCTGATGTATTTGCAGCAAAATTTGTGCTCCTGAAAACTTGATTGAAAAAATACCTCCGTTGACCGATACCGCTCATATCGAAACACGTTTTGAGAGTACTTTCTTCTTAATATAATGCATGTTTTTTTCGCCAGGGGGTGTAAAGGCATATCTTATTTTTGTCGGTCTCTGCTTCTAAGGGTCCGATTTGAAAAATTATTTCTTTGTTGGAGAGCATTTCCGTGGGGAAATGTTACCCATATAATTTCAAATTTTTCGCAGTTCACCGGTCTGACACCAGAGGGCGTAAGGTCTGGTTTCCGCTTACAGCAATATCTGCGGGACTAAAAACCCCATTTAAAAGCTTTTCTTCGGTCAGATACTATTAACTACACAAACTGTGTGTGTATTTATTTCCGAAATAGTGCACAATTTCGGCACTAAGGACGTTGCGTCCCTAGTAATATCACCACTCAATATCACCGCTTTTACAAGTTCGACTCAAAAAAAAAAAAATTTCTACACCGAATGGCATTTACCTTGTAGAACACTTAAGGTTAGTATATGAGGAATTTCGCAGTTCACCGTTCTGTCGGTGGGTGTTGTTTCGACAGTTTGCAGATGTATCGCCGCTTCTAAAAACGCTATTGAGAAGTTTCTCCTTCACTGTATGCCATTCGCTACAACAGAGATGTGGAGCATTATCCTCATTGAGTAACGCAAAAAATTCTAACTTTTCCGCTAGCAGACGAAAAGTGATATCATGTTTCCTTTTTTGCATGTCTTTTGTAAAAAAAGATCGTGCTTATGTTACCGGTTTGTCCGTCCGTCCGTCCGTTCGTTTGTACCCACGATATCTCTGCAAATTTTAGTCCGATTCGAAAATTATTTTTGGATTGATATGCGAATGATGATTCTTTATTTCGTTTTTATATAGGCTGTAAAATTTTGCGGCTAGAGGGCGTAAACACAGATGATGTCGAATTCAAAAATACGTTTTATTCCACATTGTTGCTTCTAAACATCCGATTGAAAAAAAAAACTGCTATTTTTCGATTTCATTTATGTCGAAGAGTATTTGAGATATAGTTACTTTTTCAAACTACGCATAGATTATCCGCTAGGGGGCGCAAAAGTAAATTACATTTTACCCGATAACTCTTCTTCTAAACGTCCGATTTGAATTTTTTTTTCTTAAGCAGTTACACCTCCTGATGGAAAATGTTTTGCATATAATTTCAAATTTCTGTTAAAAAAAAATCTTTGGCCTCCCCGGAGCGTAAGCTTTAAATTTTGCTTCTGATGTATTTGCTGTAAAATCTGAGCTTCTGAAACATCGATTAAAAAATTCTTTCCTGGACGGATGCCACTCACATCGATAAACCTTTTCGGAATATTTTCTTCTTAAAATATTTCACAGTTTCTCTGCCAGGGAGCGTAGATATATATCTTATTTTTATCAATATCTCTACTTCTAGGAGTCCGATTCGAAAACTTCCTTCTTCGTTGGATAGTGTTTTCAGTGTGAAATGTTTTTCATACAATTTCAAAATTTTCAAGTATTTTATAGACTTTCCTCTAGGGGGCGCAGTGGTAAATTGCGTTTCCTGCTATATCTCTTCTTCTAAATATACAATTAAAACATTTCTTATTGAACCGTATACAGCTCCTGATGGGAAATCGTTTGCACATAATTTCTAATTTTTGTAAAAAAAATGGTTTGGCCACGAGGCTGCGTAAATTTAATTTTCGCTTCTGATGTATTTGCAGCAAAATGTGAGCTTCTAAATTACTGATTGAAAAAAAAAGTCCTTTGTAGACTGATACTACTCATGTCGACAAACCTTTTAGAAACATTTCCTTCTTAAAATAATGCATGGTTTCTTTGCCAAGGGGCGTACACATACATTTTTTTTATTGGAGGTTTAACGACCACAGTGAGGAACTCAATGTGCTATAAGCAGTCGCCCGTTCCTAATTTAGGGTCACTGGTTCCAGGGAAGGGAGAGACCCAGTGCCGTAAGACAAACACATCATCCATGCCTCATCGGGATTCGAACCCGGACCCCATTCGGAAAAATGATCAGAAGCGTTCGCTTTTAGCACAGTGCCACCGGACCGGCTATCTGATTTTTGTCAATATCCTGCTTCTAAACTTTCAATTTTAAAAATGTATTCCTTGTTGGATAGAGTTTTCCGGTGCATCATGCGTTTCATATAATTTAAAAATTTTCAAGTAATGCATAGACTTCACGCTAGGAAATGTTAAGGTAATTTGCGCTTTCTCCGGTATCTCTGCTTCTAAACCTCCGATTTGAAAAATCTTCTTGCACGGGATGCAGCTACCGGTGGAAAATGTTATGATTGTAATTTCTAATTTTTTATAAAATATTGCCCGGCCACCAGTGGCGTAAGATTTAAATCTTTGCTTCCTAGGTATTTCCATCAAACCCTGAGTTTCTAAAACCTCGATTGAGAAAATTATTTCGTGGACCGATACCTCTCATGTCAATAAACATTTGAGAATATTTTCTTCTTAAAATCATGTATGGTGTCTCCGCCAGGTGGCATAGATGTATATCCTATTCCTGTCAATATCTCTGCTTCTAAGAATCAGATTTGAAAATTTCGTTCTTTGTTAGATTGCGATTATAGTGTAAAATCCTCCAATATAATTTAAAATGTTTGAAGTTATACATAGATTTTCCGCTAGGGACGTAAAGTTAAACTGCTTTTTCCCCAATATCTCTGCTTTTAAAATTCCAATAAGAAAACTTCTCTCTACACCGGTACAGCTATTATTAGGAAATGCTTTGTCTGTAATTTCTAATATTTGATAACGAATGGTTTAACCATCAGGGAGTGTAAGAGTTAATTTCTGCAACTGATGTATTTGCAGCAAAGTTTGTGCTTTCGAAAACTCGATTGAAATAATTCTACCGTTGACCGATACCGCTCATATCGAAACACCTTTTGAGAATACTTTCTTCTTAATATAATGTATTTTTTTTCGACAGGGGGTGTAAAGGCATATCTTATTTTCGTCGGTCTCTGCTTCTAAGTGTCCGATTTGAAAAATTATTTCTTTGTTGGAGAGCATTTCCGTATGGAAATGTTACTCCTATAATTTTAAATTTTTCACAGTTCACCAGTCTGCCACCAGAGGGCGTAAGGTCACCTTTCCGTGTACAGGAAATTCATGCGGGACTAAAAACCGCATTGAAAAACTTTTTTCGGTCAGATACTATTAACTACACAAACTGTGTGTGTAGGGGTGAGAAAATACGCCCCTATATAAATTGTGTGATGGACTTTTAAATCCCTTTGATCATTCCGGATACTAACATTTCGGAATAAATATTTCCATGTGTATTATTTGGAAACGAGTGTAATTCCGGAGGCTTACGGTCGAGCAACATGATTGCTACGAAACCGTCAAAGAGGCCATTTTGGGGGAATGTCATTTAACCCCGGAGATTTATCTACGACAATTCGAGGCACTCCGTAGGAATAAGGGAGAGAGTTACCAGAAATTGGCGGGACGCATGGGAAGAACTCTCAAATATTATGTAGCGAACAGTGGGATAACTACTTTTGAGGAATTAATGAAACTTTTAATTTGTGATAAGTTCAAAGGATTGTTATCACCCAGTTTAAAAACTTATCTACTACAGAGAGGATCCTTGGGAAAGCTAGTTCTAGCGAAGGATTTAGGGGAACTATGTGATCAGTACGAGTGCCATGTGGAAGCGTTAGAGAGGGGAGAAGAAAAATCGAAAGGAAATTTTCGGGCAGGCTCTAACAGTAAGGGGCAGCATTATAGCCCGGAAGGAATGGGAACTGCGAAGGAAGAATTTAGTGGAGTTCCATTTTAAAAAGGGAAATTTCCAACGACAGGTCAGGAATTCCAAAGTAGAGTGGGAAACAGTAGACCACCGGGGAATCAGGGAAATTCCTATTTTGATGCGGGAATGAGATGCTTTCGATGTGGACAGATGGGTCACCGAAAATTTGACTGAAAGCAGAAGATACCCCAGGGACAGGACAGTAAACACACTCCGTATAATTGGAGAAGTAAGGCAGCTAAGAAAGTGAGCCGGGTAGCGGCGAAAGAGGAGGAAAGCATTGTAGAGAAACAAGGGGAACCCAAGCAAGACCTTGTCCAGGATGCCAGAAAGGTTAGTGCGAAAATGGGGAGAGTATTGGGTACCGCAGGTAGAAACATGGAAGTAATGGAATTACCCGTAGGTGAGCAATTAATGGTAGCCACAGAGCAAGGGCACCAGGCAAAAATTTTGGTAGACAGCGGAGCTGAGTTCAATTGTGTGAGACAAGGCCTATTAGGGGAAGAACAGATGGAAGAAGCAGGGGAAGTGACGTTGTCCGGGTTTGATGGACGTACCGCGGTTTTTCCAGTTAAGAGGTTGCAGGTTAGGATTCTGTAGACGGGATTGGAGAAGGCCGGGGACGTATCTTTAGGGACGAGTGAGATGATTTATGCTATTGTGCCGAATCTCACCAACGAGGTGATAGTTACCCCAGATGATTATGTCAAGATGAACACGTGTAGATATTTGGAGTGGGCCACCGATAATGGGAAGGCGTTATGTGAGGAGGATACAGTCCAGGAGGAGAAATCAACGAGACCCCAGGAGGTAGGGACTCAAGGAGTTAGCGCCAGTATAGGTGCTAACCGAACTTAAGGGAAAACTAGTGGAGAGACGCCGGCGACAGGAGCAACGCCGGAAGAAGTAGGCGGAGCTTTAAGAGTGGAAGGATCAAGCAGCCAATCAGGGCCAGGCGCGCTTGATGAGGAGACCAGCGAACAGGAGACGGTGTTTGGGGGTAATCCATGCCGCGAGGATGAAGAGAGCAGCCGGGAGGGCGAGGCGTCAGACCACAGCAAATTCAAAGTACAGCAGGAGGAGGACGTAACTCTAGCAGAGACACGCGAGTGGGCGAAGGAAAGAAAAGGAGGGTATGTCTATGTGGAAGGATTACTGTATCATAAAGAAAAAGTGTTAGGGCAAAGCACCAATCAGTTAGTAGTTCCCGAGAGTAGGAGGGAACAAATATTAAAGCTCGCCCATGGTTCTGTGTTCGGAGCACACTTGGGACATGGAGAAATGTTGGAAAGAATGAGATACTTCTATTGGCCGTCCATGAAGGGAGACCTACTTACATACTGTGATGCATGTGAAGCATGTCAGTTACGACTCCCCGTCACAAGAGGTGACCGGGTACAGATAACTGCGGTTAGGAGGCCTGCGCTACCTTTTCAGACAGAAAATATCGATCTGATTGGGCCCATAGACCCACCATCCAGTAAGGGGCATCGGTGGAAAGTAGTAAGGATGGACCAGCATACGAGGGTGCGGCGGCCGTATTTTCAGAAGAGTGGGAGGAACACAGGCAGATGGCCAGGAAAAGTTTAGAGGATGCGGGGTTCGCAAGAAATTTGGAAATATGTTGCTTAGCCAAAGAGGAAATTGATTATTTGGGACAGGTGGTCGGCTCGGGAAGTCATCAGCCGGACCCGGGAAAAATACAGGCGGTCAGAGACCTGGATCCCACAAAAACCAAGAGGGAGGTGCATAAGTTTCTAGGGTTGTGCAACCACTATAAGGAGGGCGTACCCAGATTCGCCGAAGTAGCGAAGCCACTGTCGGATTTGACAGGAAAGAAGGCAGCAGAAAAAGTTGAGTTGACGCCAGCGCTCGGAGAAGCTTTCGAGTCGCTGAAGCAGAAATTATGTACAGTACCTGTACTGTCCACATCCAAATTTGACAAGCCGTTCGTGCTACATACGGACGCGAGTTCTTTTGCAGTCGCGTGTTGCCTAGGTCAGCGGGATGATAGGGGAGGATCAGGCCCGTGGCTTACGTGAGCAAGAAATTAAATGACACAAAAGAAAGGTGGGCAGCTAGCCACAAGGAGGCATATGCTATTGTTTGGGCTGTACAGAAATTTGAAGGGTGGGTTTTTAGCCACCAAGTAGAGATCTTGTCGGACCATAACCCCTTGATATTTTTAACTAGTACGGCTTCACAAAGCTCAAAATTACAGAGGTGGGGTCTAGCCATTGCCCAATTCAAACTCACGATTTCTCACGTCGCCGGCAAACTCATTCCTCATGCCGACGCCTTATCCAGGTTGAATTTTAAAGAAAATAGCACGAGCTGCTAAAGACAGCATTACCACAGAAAGGTAGAGACCCAGTGAGGCTACTTAGTGGTACTGACAGTGTATATATGTGTGTATAAAGAAGTGTATTAATGCAGTGAAATTTTGTGTATAAGAAAAAAAAAAAAAAAAAAGAACAGAACGGACAGTGACTCATCATGCGAGAGGAAGATCCCGCATGTTTCGTCCAGCAGGCAGGGGCCTGTAGGGGCGAGAAAATACGCCCCTATATAGATTGTGTGATGGACTTTTATATACCATCGATCATTCCGGATACTAACATTTCGGAATAAATATTTCCATGTGTATTATTTGGAAACGAGTGTAACACGTGGTAATGCACCAGAGTAGGTGACATTTTGATATGCCTGTTTGACTGGTCTATTGTATTCACGGAAAGCACAGCTGTTGTTCCTGGCCAGGGAGAAATGTAAGCTGCTGGGCACACGTGCTAGAGGTCAACGAAGGGATTAGGTGAAGGTCACCGGTCGAAGGCACGTGTCAGGAGAGAAAGGTAGTATGGGGGCACCGAGAAGTGCGAGGGCGGTCGCCTGCTCTTGAAGGGCTTCGACTAGGGAGAGAGAGGGAGCCTCAGGCGAGTGAGGTAGGAGCCAATCAGGAAGGCTAGTGAAGTTAGGGGGAAACTTCAGGGTATTAATGGAAGGAAAAACACACAGTCGACGGGAAGCGAGCGTGAGAGACAGTCTGCGGGGAGTGAGCGTAGAGAACGGTTGACGACAGCGTGTGCTGTGGACGGATGTATAGTGCTGGGAGTTACCACTGGGTAAAGAAAAGTTCGTGATAGAACGTGCCAGTTAGAGCACGGGGAAACCCAGCGTAGTTGGAGTCAGACACGTGTGTCTGGAACGACGTACGGAGAAAGCGTTCGGAGAGAACACGTGTTCGGGACGGAACACGAAGCATAGCTTCCGGAACAAAGGAAGAGAGACGAACGGAAGGTTACGACGATTGAAACATGTCACGTCGGTGATAGAAAAAAGAACGGGCAAAGAGATTTGGCAGGAAAGGGTATTCTGGAATAATTAGATACCCTGATAATTTTCACGTGGAACTGCAGTTACAGGAACTCTAGGTCAAGGAACAATAGCTGCCGAAACAATTTACTGTTGATTAAATGTTTTGTTAAGTTTGCAACAAGCCTGAGAGTGAATTCATGCTTGGAATTGTGTTGCCATTATTTTTACTTCCCCTCTCCTGAATAGCAGATTTATAGTAAAGCTTGGAGAGAAAGAACCCCGGGCTGTCTTCAACTACCGTTGATAGACAGTCTCTAGACAACGAACCTTATAAATGGTTTTCCTTCCTGCTGTGGGGAAATTTTGATCAGCGCTGGAAGCCAGTGGGTGTTTGGCCGAGGAGCCATTAATTAACATAATGAGCTTCCACCCCTACAGTGTGTATATTTATTTCTGAAATAGTGCACACTAGGGACGCAACGCTTATTCTGATTTACTCAATATTACCGCTTTTACAAGTTCGATTCAAAAAAAAAATTTCTACACCGAATGGCATTTACCTTGTAGAACACTTAAGGTTAGTATACGAGGAACTTTGCAGATCACCGTTCTGTCGGTGGGTGTTGTTTCGGCAATTTGCAGATGTATCGCCGCTTCTAAATACGCTATTGAGAAGTTTCTCCTTCACTGTATGCCATTCGCTACGACAGAGATGTGGAGCATTATCCTCTTCGAGTAACGCAAAGAATTCTAACTTTTCCGCTAGCAGACGAAAAGTGATATCAAGTGTCCTTTTTGGCATGCCTTTTGTAAAAAAAGATCGTGCTTATGTTACTGGTTTGTCCGTCCGTCCGTCCATTTTTACCCACGATATCTCTGCAAATTTTAGTCCGATTCGAAAATTATTTTTTGGATTAGGAAGCTTGAAATATGCGCATGATGATCCTTTATTTCATTTTTTTATACGCTGTACAATTTTGCGGCTAGAGGGCGTAAACACAGATGATGTCGATTTCAAAAATACGTTTTATTCCACATTGTTGCTTCTAAACATTCAATTGAAAAAAAAATCTGTTATCTTTCGATTTCATTTATGTCGAAGAGTATTTGAGATATAGTTACTTTTTCAAGCTACGCATAGGTTTTCCGCTAGGGGCGCAAAAGTAAATTACATTTTCCCCGATAACTCTTCTTCTAAACGTCCGATTTGATTATTTTTTTCTTGAGCAGTTACACCTCCTGATGGAAAATCTTTTGCATATAATTTCAAAATTTTGGTAAAAAAAATTCTTTGGCCACCCGGGATTCGTAAGCGTTAAATTTTGCTTCTGATGTATTTGCTATAAAATCTGAGCTCCTAAAATATGGATTGAAAAATTCTTTCCTGGACTGATGCCACTCACATCGATAAACATTTTCGGAATATTTTCTTCTTAAAATATTTCACAGTTTCACTGCCAGAGAGCGTAGATATATATCTTATTTTTATCAATATCTCTACTTCTAGGAGTCCGTTTCGTAAACTTCCTTCTTCGTTGGATAGTGTTTTCAGTGTCAAATGTTTTTCATACAATTTCAAAAATTTCAAGTATTTCATAGACTTTCCTCTAAGGGGCGTAGAGGTAAATTGCGTTTCCTGCTATATCTCTGCTTTTAAATATGCGATATGAACATTTCGTTTTGAACCGGATACAGCTCCTGATGGGAAATGGTTTGCACATCATTTCTAATTTTTGTAAAAAAAAAAGTGGTTTGGCCACCAGGGGACGTAAATCTTAATTTTCGCTTCTGATGTATTTGCAGCAAAATGTGAGCTTCTAAATTCTCGATTGAAAAAAAAACGTCGTTTGTAGACTGATACTACTCATGTCGACAAACCTTTTAGAAAGATTTCCTTCTTAAAATAATGCATGGTTTCTTTGCCAAGGGGCGTACACATACATTTTTTTTATTGGAGGTTTAACGACCACAGTGAGGAACTCAATGTGCTATAAGCAGTCGCCCGTTCCTAATTTAGGGTCACTGGTTCCAGGGAAGGGAGAGAGCCAGTGCCGTAAGACAAACACAATATCCATGCCTAATCCGGATTCGAACCTGCACCCCATTCGGAAGAATGATCAGAAGCGTAAGCTTTTAGCACAGTGCCACCGGGCCGGCTATCTTACTTTTGTCAATATCTTGCTTCTAAAGGTCGAATTTGAAAAATTTATTCCCTGTTGGATAGAGTTTTCCGGTGCATCATGCTTTTCATATAATTTAAAAATTTTCAAGTAATTCATAGACTTCGCGCTAGGAAAAGTTAAGGTAAATTGCGCTTTCTCCGGTATCTCTGCTTCTAAACCTCCGATTTGAAAAAATCTTCTTGCACGGGATGCAGCTACCGGTGGGAAATGTTTTGATTGTAATTCCTAATTTTTTATAAAATATTGCCCGGCCACCAGAGGCGTAAGATTTAAATCTTTGCTTCCTAGGTATTTCCATCAAACCCTGAGTTTCTCAAACCTCGACTGAGAAAATTATTTCGTTTACCGATACCTCTCATGTCAATGAACATTTGAGAACATTTTCTTCGTAAAATCATGTATGGTGTCTCCGCCAGGTGGCATAGATGTATGTCCTATTTCTGTCAATAGCTCTGCTTCTAAGAATCAGATTTGAAAATTTCGTTCTTTGTTAGATTGCGATTCCAGTGTAAAATGCTCTCATATAATTTAAAATGTTTGAAGTTATAAATAGATTTTCCGCTATGGAAGTTAAGTTAAACTGCTTTTTCCCCAATATCTCTGCTTTTGAAATTCCAATTAGAAAACTTCTTTGTACACCGATACAGCTGTTATTAGGAAATGCTTTGTCTGTAATTTCTAATATTTGATAACAAATGGTTTAACCATCAGGGAGTGTAAGAGTTAATTTCTGCATCTAATGTATTTGCAGCAAAAATTGTGCTCCAGAAAATTCGATTGAAAAAATACCTCCGTTGACGAATATTGATCATATCGAGACACGTTTTGAGAATACTTTCTTCTTAATATAATACGTGTTTTTTTCGCCGGGGGTGTAAAGGCATATCTTATTTTTGTCGGTCTCTGCTTCTGAGGGTCCGATTTGAAAAATTATTTCTTTGTTGGAGAGCAATTCCGTGGGGAAATGTTACTCATATAATTTCAAATTTTTCGCAGTTCACCAGTCTGCCACCAGAGGGCGTAAGGTCAGGTTTCCGTTTACAGCAATATTTGCGGGACTAATAATTCCATTGAAAAACTTTTCTTCGGTCAGATACTATTAACTACACAAACTGTGTGTGTATTTATTTCCGAAATAGTGCACAATTTCGCCACTAGGGACGTTGCGTCCCTTATTCTGATTTACTCAATATCACCGCTTTTACAAGTTCGATTCAAAAAAATAAAATTTCTACACCGAATGGCATTTTCCTTGTAGAACACTTAAGGTTAGTATATGAGGAATTTTGCAGTTCACCGTTCTGTCCTTGGGTGTTGTTTCGACAGTTTGCAGATGTATCGCCGCTTCTAAATACGCTATTGAGAAATTTCTCCTTCACTGTATGCCATTCGCTACAACAGAGATGTGGAGCATTATCCTCATTGAGTAACGCAAAAATTCTAACTTTTCCGCTAGCAGACGAAAAGTGATGTCATGTTTCCTTTTTTGCATGTCTTTTGTAAAAAAAGATCGTGATTATGTTACCGGTTTGTCCGTCCGTTCGTCCGTTTGTACCCATGATATCTCTGCAAATTTTAGTCCGATTCGAAAATTAGTTTTGGATTAGGAAGCTTGAAATATGCGCATGATGATCCTTTATTTCATTTTTTATACGCTGTACCATTTTGCGGCTAGAGGGCGTAAACACAGATGATGTCGAATTATAAAATACGTTTTATTCCACATTGTTGCTTCTAAACATCCGATTGAAAAAAAAATCTGTTATCTTTCGATTTCATTTATGTCGAAGAGTATTTGAGATATAGTTACTTTTTCAAACTACGCATAGATTTACCGCTAGGGGGCGCAAAAGTAAATTACATTTTACCCGATAACTCTTCTTCTAAACGTCCGGTTTGATTATTTTTTTCTTGAGCAGTTACACCTCCTGATGGAAAATCTTTTGCATATAATTTCAAATTTTTGGTAAAAAAAATTCTTTGGCCACCCAAGGGTCGTAAGCGTTAAATTTTGCTTCTGATGTATTTGCTATAAGATCTGAGCTCCTAAAATACGGATTGAAAAAATTCTTTCCTGGACTGATGCTACTCACATCGATAAACCCATTCAGAATATTTTCTTCTTAAAATATTTCACAGTTTCTCTGCCAGGGAGCGTAGATATATATCTTATTTTTATCAATATCTCTACTTCTAGGAGTCCGATTCGAAAACTTCCTTCTTCGTTGAATAGTGTTTTCAGTGTCAAATGTTTTTCATACAATTTCAAAAATTTCAAGTATTTCATAGACTTTCCTCTAGGGGGGGCGTAGAGGTAAATTGCGTTTCCTGCTATATCTCTGCTTCTAAATCTCCGATTTGAAAATTTCTTTTTGATCCGGATACAGCTCCTGATGGGAAATCCTTTGCCCGTAATTTCTAATTTTTGTAAAAAATGGTTTTGCCACGAGGTGTCGGAACTCTTAATTTCCGCTTGTGATGTATTTGCAGCAAAACACGAGCTTCTAAAATCTCGATTGCAAAAAAATCGTTTGTTAACCGATACTACGCTCGTTAAAACATCTTTTAGAAACATATTCTTCTTGTAATAATGCATGGTTTCTAGGCCAGGAGGCCTAGAGGTATATCTTATTATTTTCAATATCTCTACTTCTAGGAGTCCGAATAGAAAAAATTCCTTCTTTGTTTTATAGTGTTTCCGATGCGAAATGTTTTTCCTATAAATTCAAAATTTTCAAGTAAATCATAGACTTTCCGCTAGGTCCCACAAAGGTAAATTGCATTTTCTGCGTTATTTCTGCTCGTAAAACTTCGATTTGAAAAATTCTTGCTGTATCGCATTCAAGACCTGATGAAAATATTTTTCACATAATTTCTAATGTTTGTTAAAGAATGGTTTGGCCACCAGTTGGCACAAGCGTCAATTTCTGCTTCTGATGTATTTGTAGCAAAATCTGTGCTCCTGAAAACTCGACTAATTTTTTTCTTGGACCGATACCGCTCATATGGAAAAACCTTTTGGGAATACTTTCTTCCTACAATAACGCATGGTTTTCCCACCAGGGAACGTAAAGTCATATCTTATTGTCGTCGATATCTCTGTTCATAAGAGTTCGATCTAAAAAAAAAATTCGGTGTTGGACAGTGTTTCCGATTAGAAATGTTTCTCATATATATTCATATTTTTCTTAACGCACAAGTCTGCAACCAGAAGGCGTAAGATCACGATTCCGTTTACAGCAATATCTGAAGGATTAAACACCCGATTGAAAAACTTTTTTCTTCAATCAGATACTATTGTTTTCCATACCGGTCCCATTGATTTGAATAGCTTTGATACATTTAATTTGCGTCAGAACGGATTCAAAAGACGTGCTCATTACACCCGAAAATTCGGTGTCATCATTCTTGTTTTATATTTCTTCTTTTAACTGTTCGATTTGAAAATCTCTTTGTCTCTGGTACCTTCTTTGTATTATGAGAAACTTTTTGCTCGCCATTTGTTAGTTTTCGTAACGTACGGTTTGACCGCTGGTGGAACTAAGTAGACGTTTCTATTTCTGGATGTTTTATCGGTTGCTGGAATCAGTTGATTATTTTCAAAACCAGTTCCATTGATTTTGAATAGCTTTCATATATTTAATTTGTGTCTGAACTGATACAAGAGACGTGCTTATTCATCCGAAATTTTGGTGTCATCTTTCTTTCTATTCTATCCTTGGCACACACATATTCGCTGAAAAGGTCAGATATGCACTTGTTGAGAGTTTGAGTTTGAAATCAATAAGCAAGAGCTTTATCCTTAAATTGTAGGTAAAATAACGACAATAAATTGAATTAACGGATCATTTAAATGTTCAAATATATAAAAATTTGTTATGTCTTTGAGAGACGTGTGTTTTTCGAAGTGCAGCAGTGCCGAAAGATAAATTCTGAAATTTGTGAACAAAAAGCTGCTCATCGCCCTGTCGGTACCTTGTGTTGTGAAACCTGACTTAAGATTTCAGCTGCTACCTGTTATCTTTGGACATGAACAAACAGGTTGAAGCTAATGAGGAAACGTTTTGCAACAGGGTAATACGCTCCTCATACTAGGACTTCAGAATACCTGTGGAAGATTAAAAATTTCGCAGGATCCTCCACTCTACAGTTTCCAATGGGTTCCTATTCACGGTATAGATATCATTGCCCTTCGTATATTTTATTGAAATTAACGAGTATACTGAACCTCAAAAATGTTGAAAACTGGAGATTCTATTTTCCAGCAAGTTTGTTTTGATTAAGCCGGAATAGGATTTCTCGAAAAGGCATTACTTTTCGAGAAATCACTTGGGACATTACTAATGCAACTGTACGTATGTCGTTACAAAATTTCTTCTGAAAGATTAGGTTTCATTTTGAATAACCACCAGGGTATACAGAGGACTGGGAAATATCAGAAACATAATTTGTTCTATTGTACACCTCAATTCCGTTTCTTTTGTATTGCCACTATATACAACAGTTGCACCTGCAACGAATCACTTCAGAAAAAGTTAGTTTGTGAAGTGCTGACGTTATTATGAAAACATTGCAATGGGACCGGATGAAGATGATGAGACATAATTGTCACTTTATTTCTTAATTGAGGTCTTAGCAACTTTGTAAAAAAATATTCAACTCACTAGAATATGCGGGCCTGCTTTCTCTGGTACACAAGGGAAACAGAGCCGCATATCTCTTATTTTTTGGGTAAAATATAAGTAACGGTTAAATAGCAATTTCTGTTTTTACCTGTGTCAGAATAATGGAATTGAAAATAACTTTATAATTCGGACTGCCATTTAAAAATGTAGATGAAACTCTTTATTATACCTAAAATATCACTTATCATATAATCAGGATACATGCTGTTTTCCCAAAAAAATATTGAGTTCAGTCTGTAGCTTTATTCAGTTGACCTGATCGTTACTTACAGCTTTTCTTTTATTTCAGTGAAACTAATTTTTTCCTTCAAAGTATTCTCCAGTGTTGAAACATTAAAGACAATGATTTTGTTTTCAAACGAGTTGAAGCATTTAAAACACGCTTTGTTTGCATATTACTAACATGTTTCATGACACTGGATAACTCGTTCATGACAGACTTTTTCTACTGTTGATGTATCAGACTTTTCCATTCATAGGGATTTGGGCATATGACTCAAGCTTCAGGGACATTCGCTGGATGTCTCACATAAAGTATTTTATGTTCCTCAATTATATTACCTTCTTATCTGCCACTTGTGTTGAATTCACTCTTCATGTTTACTGTTCACTCTTCATGTTTTACTGTTCACTCTTCATGATTTATTTGGATGAGGAACCTAAAAAAATAAAGATTTGTCTCCACCATACGAACAGCGCTTTGTTTCACTTTACTCACTTAAAAAACGCCCTGGTCTTCAACCTGATTAAAACAAGTGTTGCTGCGAACTCCCCGGATGCAAAACGTGGCCCAAGCAAACAAAATACTGCTCTCGCTCTTATGAAGTACTCACGTTTTACACCAATTCACCAAAATAGAAAAATAATATTTTCATGCAGAGCCATTCGACATATCTTTGCAAACATATCTCACTTGTGGAAATGCGATTTTCAAATGCAAAACCACTGGAATGAAAACGCGTGCAATTTGCCATTTTCCAACATTATATAGGGAAAACGTCTTGTATTAGCTTTCGCATAATTTAATAAAAGCTCCCATGCAAAGCAGCCTTATCGGTGAAACAAAATGTATCCTGAATACTGCTTTGTCTAAACTTGATCAATAAAAAGGGATTTCAATCCCTTTCAGTATGAATAAACATGCATAAATGAAATAAACATTTTGTTGTCTTAGGTATTAATCAATTCTTTTTTAAAGATATTTTACTGCTAAGTGTTTCTGATTGTCATGTTTCAGATGAATCCAGAAAGTATGATGCATTATATTACCGTAAATAATAACTTTTATGAAGTAATTTGGTGATGATCGACTTTAACATTTAAGTGGTACGTAAGTACTTAAAAATTATATTCGAGTCATCCCGATTAACACTGGAATCGTTTGCCTGATGTTAACAAGTAAGGTACTATTGGAAAGCCCTTAAAGGGAATTATCAGGTGATACAAAGAAACATGATAATTAAAATTATAATTAAACATTCTCATAAATTCCATATAAGATGATCCGCGAAATTACCCCCCAGGCCAATTAGTTAGTCGCGAGGCGGGGCTAGGGAGGTTACGTACTTAGTTGTAAGTAAATTTATCAAATAATTCGGGATTAATTATGCAGTAATTAAGTAGTGATTAGGCACGTTTGTATCAACCTACTTGGGACTCTAATTATTGGAATTAGGAAAATTAAAAGGGTGTGAACAATAAGGGAAATAAGTGTCTTACAGAAATTAATCTTCTTGCGGGGTCAATGGCTCTTTAAAACTCGGGTCTGGACGCAGGCAAATGGAAGAATTCCGCACATCGATTTTTCCAAACGTGTGATAGTTGTGTAGAACCTAGCGACAAAATGGTGATTTAACGCCTCGAACTAAAAAGCAGGGAGAAATCGTTGAAAGTGTCAAGTGGGGAAAGGGGACCGTGATATACGTCGTTCTCAGTTGCGGGTCTAGACAGAATAAAGGAGAATTAACAAAAGATCAATTAGTCTAGCACCTGAAAATTCAGCAAACAAAATAATTCAGGGCCGAAATGGTGTATCACCGAGATTCTTGCGCTGGGGGAAAAATGCTTGTGGCCAATTCGGGTTGTCTTGAGACAAATGCCAAGGTACATAGCAACAGAGAAGAGAAACTTGTAAGGCGGGACGGAAAAAAAGAGGAGTCTGGCCTGAGCTTCCGTAAGGGTAGGTATACCCTAACTAAACAGTAATTTATTTCGTGCATCAGTGATAATAGATATATTTTATTTTACCGTCTTTACACGATGAAGATTTTGAATCTAAATATTCAAATCCGAATAAAGATGTTAAAGCCACCTGCAACTAGATAAATATCTTTATTTGATCACGCACACACTACCAGATCTTTCAAAACGCCAAGCGTTTCATCTTCAGGTATTAGCTGATCAACAAAAATTGGAAACATTATGTATATATTACAGCAATTCAAAATGGGTAACGTATTTGATAATCATTCGCGCGATGTCAATAGCGCGTGAGTTATTACTGAATATCATACAACTGCGAGTGTTATTGGCTCGTGCATTAACTAGTCAAAAGTAAGTCTTAGCGAGTATTTTGATTGGGTTTGACTTCGCCGAAATAATGTTGTCCATGGAGTCAGGATCGTGATGGGTTGGTCCTCGTTGCAACACTTTTTATCATACTCGTGGATAAAGAGACTTTCCATAAGCAGCAGGGATCTTCGAGTGTTAGTTGTTGCGAATACTTTAGACTCATTTCATACTGGCGTGTGCGTTCCTTTGCTTACTGCTCTAGATAACACAGATCCTTCAGAGTGAATTTTAACGGCATATTTATTTTCAGAGAGTCTTGTGTGGAAGGTTCGCAGTGTAGATCCTATATTTGCTGTTTCTTCATGCTCATCATTCGGCTTCATTGGTATGAGGTAAACGCCGTGTCGATGTTGTATTGCAATGGGGTCTCTATCATTTTTGACTATTGAAAAGATGTTTTTGGTGCGTCCACCAAATTTTATATGGTTCCTTTTGCAAGCATTGCGGAGTCTTGTTGTTATGCCGGGTATATAGTCCATTGCACCGACAAACCTGTTTGATAATGTGGTTCTGATTAAGACTGTGCTGGAGGAGTGTTGTAGTTTGTTAACTATGCGGTAGATGGTTTCTTTAAAGTATAAATTTTTACGGCTATATTTAATATGGGATCCTTGCATGCATATATGCTTGATGAATGTGAGAACGCCCTTTTAACCAAAAATTGAAAACTGGACAGGTTATGGCTCATGAGGGGAGCTGAATTACTTGGAATGATAATCGTTTGGGAGGTTGGCTTTCGGTACACAGAGTACGTTATGTTATGAGTATCTTGATCATTTTCTAACATAAAATCTAGATATGGCAAATTATGGTCCTGTTCATACTCAGTAGTGAAACTGATGGATGATAATTGTGAAGAAAATGCATCAACTAACTGTGTTAACAGGTCTCGTCCATGTGTCCAGAAAATTAAAATATCATCGATGTACCTAATATATAAGCTATGAAACGCTTGGCGTTTTGAAAGATCTAATAGTGTGCGAATGATCAAATAAAGATATTTATCTAGTTGCAGGTGGTTTTAAGATCTTTTTTCGGATTTGAATATTTAGATTCAAAATCTTCATCGTGTAAAGACTACCGGTAAAATAAAATATAACTAGGATACCCTACCTAGTTAATGTTACTCGCACAGCACATAACATTTTGTATATGTTACAGGTACGTAACAATGAAACATTGAGACTTTTCAGATGCGTTGCACAATGTAACAGTAATGTTTCAGAAACCTTACGGTTACGTTAAAATATCCGCAAATGTTACAAAACTTTGAGACATAACTGATACGTTACAGTGAAAGGTCTTTGTAACTTCAAGATACCAACTTCATGTTATTGTTACGTGTGTGAAAGATATCTGTAACTTCGTTACATTATTGTTACGTGATAATAGTGGGTTTCTGTAAAAGGAACGCGTCCACGTGCTGCCTCAAGGACGCATGTGGTCGATTCCTGGTCAATAAAGACGTAAGTCTCAGCCATTGTTTTTCCATGTAATCTTCCCGACCATCTTTTGCTCGCCATTTTCTCTTTGTGTTCAACCATAACTTTTTGTGTGCCACGTGGTCCTACCGAACATGTATAAATCGCCAATTTTTGTTTACGTTCACAAATGGTTTCACACGATATCTTTTGTACGCCTTTTTTCCCCCCATCAGAAAATTTTACGGTGTGACGTCACGACGCTAGAGAAATTTTCTTTCCAGGGAAATAGAAGTCCTCGAAGTCACGCCAGGTTCGAAGCCCTGTCAAGCAGGTTGCGAGGCGGATGCATTATCCCACTTGATCATCGGACGCTTCGCGATTATAGCGTTATGTAGGAACTAACGAGAAGGCCAGTGCTTTGCGAATACGTTGTTTAATAGAAATGCATTACTTTTTCCACTGATCATTTTATTTTTCTGAAGGATGATTTAAATTTCTTCATGATTAATCAACGAAATGTACGTTTTAATGTACATCTTATTCTATTTTTTTAAATGCTTGGCAAATATATTATTTAACAGAAATGCATGATCTTTTTTTCTATAGATAATTTAATTTTTCCGTAGTTATCTGTTATCTGATTTCTCGCTCTGTTATCTGATCTTTGACCCCATTTCGATGATATTAAACAGAATGGGTTTAGTGTGTCTCCTGAACAACATACTAACGTTTTGTCGCAACAGAGGAATTTGTATTCAAGTTATGAGGATAATGGAATGAGCGGCCACATTTGATTGATTGATTGGAGGTTTAACGACCACCGTGAGGAACTCAATGGGCTATAAGTAGTCGCCCGTCCCTAATTTGGGGTCACTGGTTCCAGGGAAGGGAGAGAACCAGTGCTGTAAGACACACACAACATCCATGCCTCACCGGGATTCGAACCCGGACCCCGTTCGGACGAATGATCAGAGGCCATCGCTTAGACCACTGCGCCACCGGGGCGGCGGCCACATTTGGGATTTGCTGTTTCAATACAAACAGCAGATGCTAGATCAGGGTGGTATCTAGAAAATTTGGAAGCCACTACAACACTGGAAATTCTTCGTCATGCTTCGTGTACTATTCTCGAACAATTCGAGCAGCGTGGGAAGGCGCCGTATACGAGGCATCACTAGAGGAGAGTACTATTGCCATGAAATGATATACCTAATTGCAGGGATGTTTAGTTCAGGTGCTAAAAGTTATAGCTTCCGTCACATAAATGTCTGGACCCAGGGCTCCTCAGCAAAATACTTCACAAATTGTTACACACTTCCCATGGGCTTGTTTTCTTCCCAGGGGGCAACCTGCTGTCACACACCAACACCTTCCCAGGTAAATGAAGCACACGTACTCCGGCATCCGGTTGGTGCAACAGGAAACTATATAGATTAATTTTACATACAGCTGTCTCTGCACGATGTAAAACACTTCCATCGAGTGCACGCAGCCTCAGGAGTATAAAATATTTATTTACATCTAAAAGCAGTATATGCAAAAAAAGTAACTTTAAAACGCAGGCAAGATCCTTTGAGTCATCACAAGACTCATTATCAAGACAACGTACAGTCCAATGTGCAGTGAACAAGACCATGTATGTAAAAGTAAGACACCGCAATGCATCTCTAACTATAGCAACATCTAGGTTCATGTGCTGTAAGCATAGAAATAAACTTTCCCGACATTTAATCTAAGTATCCAGGGGTTTTAATGTCCTAACATATTGACGCCAAGGTATTGGTAGGTCTTCATTGCAACATTGATCAACAAACCATGTGATAAATCTTGATTCCGTAAAAAATGGTATCTCCTTTATTTTTTGGTAAAAGCCAGTTGATTGACGTTTTCGCAACGTGGGGTATATTTGCCTTCGGCTACATGACGAGCAAAAGCTGTAGTCGTAACCCTCGTTTTGATATAGTACTTGTGTTTCGAAACTCGTTCACCTATCGTCCGAAGTGTGGAGCCAATAAATGTCCTAGGTTGGTCATTGGGAAGCTCAGGCTGCAATGTTATACAGTATATACAATGTTTGTTTTTCGTGAACACCAGATCACGGTCTTATTTTGTTATTTTCAGGATGTTTGATGTCCGTATTCCAAAACTTATATGATGTTTGTTACAGAATAGGTTCAAAGTGTTAATGATGCTTGGTTGGTAATCCAGTGAACCAACGAAACGTCTGATAACTTGCTCGCGTTGTAATCGAGTGAACGACGGTAGATGAGTCTGTTGAACTATTTTATCAGCACAGTTCGCAGGGTAACCAAATTTCTTGGCTGTTTTGACTATATAATCGATTTCAATACGTCTTAAACGTGGAGACTAAGAGTGTGTGAAAGATCTTTGATTCTTGAGCGCAACCTGGCAAATATATATTGAATGCGGTGAGCTGAAGAGAATGGAATCAGTGTCGGAATGTGGGTCGGTTTCCGGTGCATGGAATGGGTTACGATATTCTTAACAGGATCATTGTTAAGAAGGATATCAAGAAACGACAAGGCTAGCTGTTCTTCGAGTTCGACAGTAAATTTAATTGATGGTAATAAAGACGATAGAGCTTGAGAAAATTGTTGTAATCTTTCAACCGAGGGTGGCCAAAATACTAAGACGTCGTCTACGTATCTCAGTATTTGCTTGTAACTTCAACGAAGTATCATTTTTGATTGTAACTTCAACGAAGTGAAGTTAAAAGCAAAAATGTGCAAGTGAGGAATCTCAAATCCAGTTCTGAAAAAAGCGTTCGTTTCCCTCTAATCCACATACCTTTCTCCGATCTCCACTAGTGAGATATAAAAGGATTTAGAACCATCTGCTGACTTAGAAGGCAGCTGCTTGTAGTCATTTCACGGATGTTCATAGAATTCCTCGTGATATTTGAATTTCGGAAAGTCAAAGACACAAAAATTGGTCCTTCCTCTTCAAACCAGGGCAACAATTATTACTTTGCATGAACTTGGATTCAGTAGTCGTAAAATTGCTGTTAAATGTGGCTGTGATCATTCCACTGTCTTGCGCACCATTAAAAGAGTTGCAGAAACTGGTTGTATGGGAAACAGAAAAAGAACAGGTCGAACAAGGCTGTGTACTGAACGTTATTATCGCATGTTGATTCGTCGTTCCTTAAAATCAAGGTTTAAAAAAGCCACTGATTTAAGAAATGAGTGGCCGAATGAAGTAGGCATTATTGCATCTGCACGGACAGTTAGTCGTAGGCTAGAAGAAAATGGACTGACTGCACGAAAAGCTGCACGAAAACCTTTCCACACTGAACAACAACGACACAAAAGGATTTCTTTGGCCAAGTCACACAGGAATTGGACTGTTAATGAACGGAAAAATGTTTCTTTCAGTGATGAAACAACTGTTACTTTTTCCGCTAATAATGGAAAAAAGTATGTACGCCGTTTGGCTGGTGAAAGACATAAGGCATTTTGCACACAGCCAACAATCAAGCACCCACATTCGGTGATGTTATGGCCCTGTATTTCAGGCTGTGGTTATGGCCGTCTGCACGTTGTTGATGGCACAATGAATGGATCAAAATATGTGGATAACTGCTACCATCTACACAATATATGGGTTTGCGGGAATTTAACCTTTCAGGACGATAACGAACCATGTCATTGGTCAAATTTGGTTGACGAGTGGTTTAATCGAAAAGTTACAGCAAAATTTCAGTGACCGGCACAGTCATCGGATCTTAACCCCATAGAGAATCTGTGGGTGAGATTGAAGCAAAAGATCCGTCAACAAGGACAGACATCTAAACCAGCATTCAGTCTCTAAGAGTCGTATGGCATCGGGTTTTCACCAATATACAACTAGAAAAACTTATTATTTCCATTCCAAGTAGGAGCAATTTGTTACTAAGAAACCATGGTTATCCAATTAAATATTAAAACCTACTTTGCTTGCTTGTAAGTTATTTCAAGTGTCCTGCAAGTTTCAATAATGTACTGTACAGTAATTTTGCGTTAAATGCATTCTACACTAATTTCACAAATTCCACTATTTTTTGTTTTTAATGACTAGACGCTGTTCTTCTGCCATTCTCTAAAAATATTTGAATTTAGTACGAAATTTCCTTTAAAGTAATTTATATTATGTATTCTTGAGATTATCATTGCGCTTTATAAGTTGACTTCAAACATCAAATATTGCCTTTCGGTCTACTGGCGCAGGACTTTGGGACACGATTGTACGTATATATTCCTACGCCAATAAATCAGATCACTAGTACAGTTTTACTATTTTTAACAAAAGCTATCTCGGTTCGGTTCAACAATTCTGTAACTAAAAAAATTATTTTGCGAGCTAACATTTTAACATATCTTTAGCTTGATTAAGAAATCGCGGATATTCTCTGTGTTATTTACAAATCTTTTACGACATATCTCTGCTCCTCTCTACACACAATTCTGTTGTAAGTATAGTATTGTATCAACACTTGACTCACTTCCAACGATGTAATCTTTGAAAATTCGTCAGAAAAATAATGTGTCGTTAAGGTTGAAAACGTTTATTCAGAGAAACCGAAATTACACATGGATACAAACATTCAAAAGGACGGTTCAATTGGAATTATACTTCACGTATTAAAATCAGTTGAAACCGATATGAAATTATTTTCCCAAAAAATGAAAAACTTTGGATAGCTAGTGACAGTCAGAAAATCATAACACAAGTAGTAAAGTGAGCTTGTTCCAGATATAATACTCATTTGAAATATATCAAAGTCTTTCAAGAAAAGAGCTCCGAAGTCTTATCTTTGACTACCGGAAAACGCGCGGCTGGCCTAATGTATCAAGATTCTACCAAACACATACCGATAGGTGGGAGAAATTGCTCTTTCCTTTCCACGAATCGATGGGTTCCAGCTCCCTAGGGAAAACTGTGTTGTCCGGAAAAAAAATCTATTGTTCTAGAATATCTGTGATGGAGTCTATTTCGTATCTATGTATTTCTAGTACAGAATGTGAATGTCACATGGTATATTAACAACACTGAAGACCATGCACAGTCGTATATGTTCATGGTGTTTCGTCATGGAGAAGGCTAGTTCTGGCAGGATAGTGGGCCACACTTAAAGAATCCTATCGACATCTAGTGGTTACAGGTGCGCGACAGTTATCTCATTGCTCTAAAATGGAATACATAACCATCAGATCTTATTCCAATTGACTACTTTCAAGATGATATTCAGAGTGCCATTCGTAATAGAGATCCTGCTTCTATGGACATTTGGTGATTTTCTGAAGCCCTCGCATCCGCTTCGCTGAACATACTTGTTGAGCCAAATCAACGTGTCATTGAATCCATGATCCATTAAATCGAGGCTGTTCTGAAGGCCAAGGGAGTCCGAACTCAATGTTAGGTATGTGTCCGTATTGATTTATTACTTCAGTTTATATCGTTGTATGTCTTCTAAAAAACACTCAATACTTGTCTACCAAAATTTCTCATTACTTTTATTAATTTCCACAGAAAATATATTTTATAAAAAGAAACATAGATGTGGGAGTTAAAATTAGGAAACACATTTGTTAAAAGTTTTTCACTAACTTCAGGTTAAAGGCAGAATTAAGTAAGTTGTATATGAACTATCAGCGATATTAAAAAATAGAAGTACACTGAAGTGCCAAAAAAACTGGTAAAGACGAGCTTATGCAAAATACAGAGCAACGTCACCTTTGCGCGTACTCCATTGCGTCCGCCAGTGCGGACGCAGACCTCTGATAAGTTAAAAAAGAGTAATTCGCATGCAAATAAAGTCGTGTTTCTCATATATTCTGAAAATAAATGGTCACAAAGGACATACTGAAAATAAAAATGAATCTATTCAGATTTTAAAAATCCCCCAATCATTCTTCATTACTTAAGTTTTAGAGTGTATTCGCGTCATTTCGACACCAAGCTGAAAGCACGTTGGTGTTTCTTCATATGCCTTTATGTGGAACAAAGCGGAGATATGAGACTCGAACTCCAATTTACTGATCAAATCGCGCACCTTCAGTTTTTCTTTTAACTAGTGCCTTAAATATTCTGACTTTGGAAGCAACAGACACATGAAATAATTCACTTACGTCCTTCAGCTTCTTCTATCTATAGCGTTCAATTATATCACAAAAAATCTCAATGTAGATTCAGCCGTTGATTGGTTTCAATACAGTTGTCAATGGAATTTTATTGCAGAAAACCAGGTTTTGACGGCACCGTAGGCTTCACTGATGTTCTTATGACAAAAACTAGAGATGTGTTGTTCACGAATTATTATCCGAAAAGTACAAATCAGCAAACTGAATCTTTGGGAAACTAATCTTCCTTGAAAATAAACAACTCTGCGACAGAACCGATTCCCTGAATGATTTAGTCAGAATTACTATTTACTAGACGCTAAAATTTCCCCACGGTGTTTCGGTGAGTTTCAAGTTGTAATCAGATAATCGTTCTTGATTTAAAAGTGTACAAATTCAATAAATTCCGTGAACGTTTCGAAACAAACTTATGTGCAAACAGAGGAACAAAATTTCTTCAAAAATTAAAAACAAATTTGAACTTAAAAATCATTCACTTATCCCGAAACTATCAAAGAAAAAAAAAAAAAAAAGGATTCATCTCAGAACCGCTTCCTCAGACACAAATCTTTCTCTGAACCAAAAGATTTACCGGCCGGAAGCAACGAATCTCTTTAATGAGACGAATCGAATGAATCAGTTTGCCGATCTCTAAGAACAACTTATTCAAGTTATTTTTAGATTGAACAATGCACACGATGATAATTCAGAAACATAGTTGGTGAAGGAACATAAGTAACATAAATGCTATTGAAAAACTATAAGAAATACATTATTAAATGTTAACAAATGATAGGTTATTTGGGTAAAGCAGTTTAAAATATAGGACGATTCTTTGTTCACGGGAAAGAAAACAAGAAAGAATGAAAAATAGAAACAAAAATCGAAAGAAAGAAAGCAAATACGCATTTTTCAAAACGTTTAAAAATTACATATTCTATTATATTTCAATGAAATCAAAATGCAAATGCACTGATAAGAACATGTTTATTCTCAAAACCCGCATTATAGGCCATTTCCTTGTTTGAAAGAAACAACAAAATGCAAAGAAAATACGACTTTTGCAATGAAAATATAATAGTGAATTTCGCTTTTTAACACCTGCACAATATATATACATACACTGGTGTGCAAAAATTTCGGACGAAGAGGAGAAATTAGCATAACAGCGAAACGAGCAGGCAGAACAGACCGAAAGACCACTCAGGAGATAGACAAGGGTCCGGTACGGTAGGGCGTGCGTATGTATGCAGCATGACGGGGAGGGGTGTCGGGAGGGTGTAAGACACACGGGCGGTGTACGCTCAGCCATTCAGTGAAAGCTATTACATGGTGTACATCGGTTTGAACGACATCGAGTTGCTGTCACCGTGCGATATGGCCAACAGGCAATCCAGTAGACGACATCTGGATGACTTTACCCGAGCTCGCGTCATTGGGAAGTTGGAAGAAGGTGACTAGTGTGGACGAGGAGTTCGGGATCGCTCACAGCATTGTTTCACGAGCTTTGAGAATATTTCAAACGCCAGGAACAGCTGTCCGAGAGTTTAGCAGTGGTCATTCACGAGAAACCACGGCGGCGGACGACCGGTATATTGTCCTACAGGCGCGACGAAACAGACGGCAGACAGCGGGAGAAATCGCAAGTCACATGCAACAGACAACTGGACGTCCGTTATAGCGTTTTACAGTGGCCAGGAGGCTGCACAAAGGTGGCTATTTGCACGACGAACAGTACGGTGTGTGCCATTAACGCCTGCTCATCGGAGACGGCAGTTTCTGTGGTGCCAGGAACACAAGAACTGGACACATCAGCAATGGGGTCGAGTTCTCTTTACGGATGAGAGCCGACTTAGTCTGACGAGCGATTCTGGACGTATGCACATCTCGAGAAACCAGGGAACACGCAATCACACCTCCAATATCATCAAACGCAACTGGTTTGGAGGTGGCGGAGTTCTCGTTTGGGGCTGTATCATGCTTTGTAGCCGTACTGACCTCCACATCTTCCAAGGAGGTTCAGTCACTGGTGTCCGCTATTGTACCGAGGTTCTTCTGCCTCACATGCGTCTGTTTAGAGGTGCTGTGGGTCCTGAGTTCCTCTTCATCGATGACAACGCTACACCTCATCGTACAGTGGCTGTCGCAGAGCTGTTGGAAAGTGAAGATATTCAACCCATGGATTGACCCGCAAGGTATCCGGACCTATATCCAATCGAACACGTGTGTGACCTTCTCGGGACACGCTTGGCAGCACGTCACCAGCCGCCAGAACGATTCCGCAACTGCGATTGGCGCTAAAAGAGGAATGGGCCGCGATGCCTCAACAGCTCCTTGAGAACCACGTCTTCAGCATGGACAGACGTTGTAAATCCTGCAACGCTGTCAGGGGTGATCATATCCCCTACTAAAGACTGAATTTTTCTTGGCAGCCGCCTGTCACATGGACGTTTCTGTCTTCTGTTCAGTTGTGCTCGAAGCTACCTTTTCAATAAAGTGCCTTTGTATCCTTTGGATTCCTTGTTTAGACGGTTTTTCTGACTTGTCCCATATTCTTACTTCTTGAGGATCTAATGGCATGATTTGAGTCGATGTGGAGCATTTCTGCACGACGTTATATTCGAAAAACCGTCTCGTCCTTAATTTATGCACGCCAGTGTATATATACACTGGCGGAAAGTGAAAAAAGAACACCAAGAACGAATTATCGGACGATCATTAAATTTACATATGTTATTGGGGTCGAGTTTACGTAGGAGTGATGTTAATTTCGGGACCAACCGGTGAGCGCTTACGCCACAGCATGGCATAATATGCAAATTATCGTCGGTGGTATTTAAGGAGTACGTCGAAGTGAATGTTTTCAGTCGTCGGCGTACGGACACGTGCGAAGACCCTGAAGAAGCTGCAATGCCTGGACATGGAAGACGTGTCTGATTTCAGCAATTATCGGACTTTGAGCGAGGTCGTCTAGTCGGACACCGCTAGGCCAGGTGGTCGTATCGTCGTATTGCGGAGCGAATCGGACGGGAAGTATCGGTGGTGGTACGATGCTGGCGTAGATGATCCGAGGAACATTAACACACGAGAAGACGTAGAACCGGGAGTCACAGACGCACTGATGAGCGGTCCGATTGACACATATGAAGAGCAGCGTTGTCAAGCAGAACCTCCACTGCGACGCAAATCCGAGCTGCCGTTACAACTGAGGTGACTGTGCGAACAATCCACAACCATATACTGGATAAAGCACTACGTACACGTGTGCGTCTGGCATGTGTACCTCTGACTCCAGCCCACCGTCAGGAACGGCTGCAGTGGTGTGAACAACGTCTGCACTGGAGAACGCAATGGCGATCTGTCGTGTTCAGCGATGAAAGGAGATTCTGCTTGGGAGCCTCCGATGGCCGTATGCGCTTTCGCAGACGCACAGGGGAGCGTCTCCACCTTCTTGCATCCGCCAGCGACACACAGGGCATACTCCTGGTCTCCTGGTTTGGAGAGCGATCAGCTATCACTCCCGTACACCACAAGTGTATGTTCCAGGTATGTTAAACAGCACCTCCTACATCAACAACATCATTCAGCCCGTTGTTGTGCCATTTGTAAGGTCGGTCTATCGTGGTGTTTTCCAGCAAGATAACGCACACCCACACACGGCACGTGCAACGCAACATGCACTTCAGGGTGTGAGACAACTTCCATTGCCTACACGTTCACCGGATTTGTCCCCCATTGAGCACGTGTGGGATATTATGGGACAACGGCTTATCCGGCCTCCACAGCCAGCCACGACCATCCCCGATTTACGCGTCCAGGTTGAGGATGCTTGAAACTCAATACCACAAACTTACATCCAACATCTGCACGACAGACTCCATGCCAGAATTGCACAGTGTAACGCAGTTCATGGCGGTTCAACCTCGTACTAACCATGTTACATGCAAATGTTACTTTTCAGTTTACCAGCAAATACAGCTGTATTTTGCCTTAATGTTTTGATCACGTTATCCTCTGTATTCAGTTATTATAGCGTATAAATTTCGTTGGTATCACACGTCTTCTTCTTGGTGTTCTTTTTTCACTTTCCGCCAGTGTATATCAGTACTGTGAAGCATTTTTATTTACCTAAATAATAAATATTCCAGACGTAGGTCTTAGAATTCGAATAAAGCTAATATTAGTTCAATTTTTTCAGAGTAAAATGTCGAAAAAATAATATAAAGGAATTTAAAGTTGACTTTAAATTCGAGAAAAATGTCAACAACAAAAGTTATTTTTGCAAGCGAAAAACAATTCGCTGTTATAAAATTCCTTTTCCAGTTGGTATTAAGCTGTCTACTGGGGACTTTGTCGGAAGACATGCTTCTGATGTAAGAAAGAGTATTCTACCGTTCTAGGCGCTTGAAGTGCCTGTCGTAAAGTACCTGATGAACTAATGTGTCTTTAGAAATAATGAAAGAAGAAACGTTCTAGTGGCTCTTTACCAGATAGGTCGAAGAACAGACTGTCTGTATGTAAAGTTTCAATTGACATAATCCCACTACAAAGAGAACCAGCGAATTCCCCTGATAATGGATTGGACGTCAAGTGATTCCGTATTGAAAGACGAAAGGAAACACCTGCTTGAGATGTCACGACATGTAAGTTTCTTTAAGCTGTGAAACGGGCTTCTTATGAAGTCTGTGATCAATTGCCAGGTATAACCATCCCTGTTCAGCGATCTGCCCAAGGTGACTCAAACCTTAAGGATCCGTTTATCATGAGCACCTTTTTAACGAGGAATACGGAAAGTTCTTCGGCATCCAGTTACTGTCAAATAATGTCGTTTGATCTCGGTTATCCCGATTGGGAACTACGTATGTCAAAGAAGGACGGAGAGTGGACACTTTACAGGCAGCCAGCTGATTTCTCTCTACCTACGCTTTCCCAGTTCCTCACAAAAAGTGGGTTCATGTGTGTGTACGCATGCGACGTTCTACCTCGTGCACGTGAGCATGCAGAGTGCAATCTCTTGTGTGCTATTACAGCCACAACAATTCATATAGATTACCATTTTTAGAAGCTGTCAAGATGGTCAAATTGTAATCAGACATTATATTTGTTCGTATGATTTCGGAATCTGATGTGAATGAGGAGCGATGATTGTATGGGAATAGATTCAATGTATGAAGAATTTGTCTGTCAAAATTATACATGTTTTTCTCATTCCACTGTGAATTTCGATAAATTTCATTAGGAAAGCAAACACTGGAAAAATATCCAAGAGCGGAGGGCAGTTGGTAAATTCTATATATTTAAGTACACCATTAGGAGAGACCTTTACCTTTTTATATCATGTTTATGAAATGTCTGTTGTCTCTTGGCAGACTTTAGGCTGAATGAGTGGAGCTTCCCAGCACGTTCCTACACAAAACTCTCTTTCCTAAAATTGGAAAATATGGCTGAAGGTCGGAGCTGATCTTTGTGATATACTGGCTTTAATCTCCGCGGTTAGATATACGCTGTCTACCGTAGTGCAGGAGTGAATCCTGTTTAATTTCTTTATTGACGCCTATCAGCTCCCTTAGCACTATGACGGAGGCCACACATATTTTTGTTTAAAAACTTTGGGTCATGAGGATTTGACTTTCGAAAAAAATCAACATTTTAAGTCTTCCTCGGTTGTGTCGAACTGTAAAATATCGACAATAAAAGCTCGGGACTCTGCTAGGTGCACATTCAAAAAACATAGAGAACCCGTCTGAGAAGAGTTAAGAAATCAATTTAATCTCATCGGTCGAACCCAGTTCGGGAATTTTATTAGCATGAGTACAGTTCAGTTTCCTTGTGTGGCTGTATGAAAGGGTAGAACACCCAGAGGCAAGCCATATTCTTTCCACAAGATTTTGGGTAAACAATTTCTCGTGGTCTAAATACTTAACAACACACCTAAAACATTTCGTGTCTTTTCATTGTTACGACTAAACGACTATATTTGCATTGTCAAATATTTCAGTTTAAGCACTTCAGCGCAGATCCAGGGAGAAGAGAGAAAGGAGCAAAAATTTAATAATTACCAAGATAATAAATTTTTAAGTATATTTGAAATGAAGATCACTTGAATTTTTGGTTAACACTAAGAGTCTTTTTTAAAACTCCCGATAAAAATATCGCATTAGAATCACCCTTCTGCAGCGAAATTCGTGAGAAATGCAGCAGAGATCGTAGTGGTGGAAAGGTGTTCATTTTACCTAAATCTATCGGACAGCAAAAATATTTAATTTCGAGAACTTTGAAAATGGTCTGAAAATTCTAAACACGCAAATATATTTCCTTAAGAACTGAAATATTTGTAAAAAACTAAAAATTTTTGTTTTTGACAAATTACTCGCATCTCTATAACATGACCGAAGTTTATGAATTTAATAATTATCCAATCAGCTGTTGCCGCAATTTACTAATGCAAACACGGGTTTTATACAAATTCAAATTTTAATGCAAATATATTTCAGAAATATTTCCAAAAAGTTCAACGCTTACGCGCAATGTATTAATTAATTAGTTTCTTGCTTTTATAGCATGGGAATTCAAATTTTTCTTTCATCTGCATTAATGATAGGATTACGTAATGTCACTAACACCATTTAGTAAAATATTAAAAAAATATATTATATAAATTAAATTAACTTTTGCCATTGAACTGCTTTTACAGCCACTCTTTTGACAAAGAGTGATGATCAGTCGCTTTCTTTTCAAAGAAAGTGATACCATTCTTCTCGGTAAGACTGTTTCATTAATGCAAATCACTTATTTATTTTACAACTTTAAATTCAAAGTAATTTAAAGCCATGCATCTTTCAAACGTTACAGCTCTGTGAAAAAAAATTATTAATCTCTCTAAAAGTGATCTTAAGAATTGCAGCTTAAAATAACTATTCTGACTCTCTCCTGTTTTTTACTGAATTTTTTTTCTGTGTTATTTCTGGCGAAATAGTATGAAACATGGCTTCACATTACTCATATTAACCAAAAAACGAAGATACTGTTTTTCGGCAAAAATCGCATCTACCAGTTTCATTTTATGAACACATCTGTTGTCAGAATAAGTTCAAGTCAATCTCCTAGCCCGTATCACTGTTAGACAATACAACGCAATATCTTCACTGAGAAGTTCGTATGTCAATAAAATCCTGATCATCCAGAATTTGTCTTACCGGATGTAAGGGACGGAAATTTTAACCTGCTTTTTAAATGTCCAGGTTTTGTCCTGAGAAATGAAAATTTGCATTACTTAAGTAATGTCAATTCCGAAAGCGTATACAACTTTTAGGAAAGGAAAATGCAGAGTTTTCATACGTTACATAAATAAAATTATTGGGCTACGGATATTCACTTATATATAATTATTATATAAAATATTTACACTTTTATACTGGTACCCAAAAATTAAGCAAGCATTGTTAAAATTATACTTTGAAATAAACGAAAAGGGTTGAAGAAAGGTAATAAATTAAACTGCTAAAGACTTTTGAATATGACAATGCGGAAAGCATATCGCAATTCCATGTGATGAACGAAAATTTGTATAAAAGGCGAAGCAGCATGTTTGTGCAGTTGAGGAAGAGCTGCAAAGTTATATAACAGATTTTGATAAAATCGGTCAAACCTTCTTTTTCTTTTCCGGATTGGAGATTTAACGACAACCGTGAGCAACTCAGTTGGCTATAAGAAGTCGCATTTCCCTAATTTAGGGCCACTTGTTCCAGGGAAGGTAGAGAGCCAGCGCCGTAGGGGAAATATAACATCCATGCCTCACCGGGATTCGAACCCGGACCCATCTCTTACGAATGATCAGAAGTCATCGCTTAGACCACTGCGTTACCGGGGCGGCCGGTCAAACCTTTCAATATATTTATTAAGAAAGAAATTCATCGGAGAAAAGCTGTGGACGACAGGAAAATTCTTGTTGCATATTTGTGTTCTGAGCGGAACGTTATGTTAGAAAGACTACATTGCTTCATGTGCCAAAAATCGAATTGACCGGTATTATCGGTAAGTTTCGCCACAGTGTCCATTTTGTTGGCCCGTACCATAGGAGACAGCCTTCGCTCACCTCTAACATCGATGGGACATGGCAGGTCCTCACCGTGCAGGCTGTTTCGTGTTTATTTTATTTTCCCGACCACTTTTTGGATGTACTAACCACGGCTAACAGTGAGCATGCCACAAGCTATGCCGTCTCGGAAATGTTCTGATTAATTTGGTCATTGTGATTGGGCCTTCGTCAAAGTCGCTTCAGTCCGCTGAAGCGATTCGTTTACCTGCAGAGGTTTCGATTAATATTTTGTCTATTCGGTGTATTAATATCAAAATCCTTTCAGCAAGGAGTCCATTCTTGAAATAAGTAAAATTACGAGATCATATACGTTTTCAATTTTCGTGATCATCATCAGCTTAACAAGACTTTAACAGCATGTCAAAATCAATGCCGTTAACACCAAAATCAGATTAAAGCTTTGCTAATGGAACGTTACATCATTCTAATTTCTATTAGGACCATTTCACCACAATCCCTAAACAAAGCATTGTTGCTTGCCAATATGACGGTAGCAGCCAAAAATGAACAAAAAAATGACATACTGCCAAATATCGTAAAAAGTGTTGCAATCATGCGTAAATTGTTTATGTAAGTAGCTTCTGTTAATAGTATTAATGGGAATTTACTTTATTTCCAGTACGAAGAAGTTCAGGTTTCAAGATAACTTCAGAGAAGTCAGTGAAGAAGTGCCATTCACTCTTTCGTTATTTGTAAGCAAGTGCTCCCATTACGGAGCAAGGGTTGTTAAAAAATATTTAATTTCCTTCTTGTGAAAATGAATTTTTAAATTTTACCAAACAGACAGTTGCATGAAAAAAAAATACTTTATTTTGGTAGAGAAAATTCTGTACCTCTGACTTAGATCCTATAAGTAAAAAATCGTCGATGCATAAATCAACCAGAGGAGCTCAGCTCATACAACTTTAAAACGATTGACTGCATTTTTATCCAAAATACATTCAAAATAAAATACAACAAATAATAATTTAAAAACACGTTTTAGGTACATTATTTCTGTTGATGTACTCGTAATAAACGATATTTTTATAGGAAGTTTACCGACAACTCGAAGGGCTCTGAGGAGTCACCTATCTTTCATTTTCGCTCCTGGTTCAATCGAAGGAGAGCGCCAGTTGCTTGAAACAAAGACAACATCCTAACATTTCGGGATTCAAACTGGGATACATTTCGAACGAATGATCAGAAACCAGCTCCCATACCACTGAGCCACCGGAGCGGTACATAAAAAGTTTAATAACCAATACTAAAAAAAACCGTTGTGACCTAAAATCTGTTGATGATAAAAAAATATTTACTGTAATTTAGATTTCAGAGTACGCATTCACGCTAGAAAAAAGGGAAATGCTGTGCGGGTCAAAAAGTGTATTATTAGGGTGATCGGAATGCCAGTCGACAAGAGTTATTCCTTTGTCAGGCGCAAATCATTTACTCTTAGGTTTTCATGTGAGATGCGTCCAGATGCACGAAGAAGCGGCAGTACAAGTCCCGATTTCAGTTCGTTTACGCCCTTAAAGAAACGTCCATGGCTTTCGGTCTCAGCTTGTGTGTTCCTACAAAGGATAATAACACGTGGACGAGCTGAACTTGTGTCAGCCACCGAAATGGTAAAAGAAAACTCTTTGACGAATGGGCATTCGCTGAAAGAGGCTGTTTTCCGCGAGGAAGAAGAGGTGAATACCACTAAAAAGTTCTGAGAAACTCAAGGGTGCACATGAGATATTGGTTAAGTTCCAGTTATTATACATTCCATTTCCGTGCTTAGTAATTGCACAGAATGTAAAAAAAATGAACTCCTGAAAGAATAAATGGAGAATTACATCATTCCACTCACAAAATTTGCACTTTCTTTTTCAGTTAAAATACACGACAGGTGACAATTGAAATAGAAAGTAAGTACTATCCTTTGAATTACCCGTTGACATGCATTATGTAGACTATAGTGCATTATGTAGACTAATACGTTCATAAACTTATATGTGTGCTAGGCGTTTCGAGTTCAAATGCACACCAACATATCAAGTAGGTTGGTTGGTTGGTTGTTGGATTTTATTGGCACAAGGGCCAGGTTTGGCCAAAGAGCGCCAGACAAAGAACTATCAGCCACAGATTTTTAAAAACGTGGAAAATGATTAAGAGCAGACAGGCTTGGTAAAAGTTGAAAAAGAGTATGATGAAAGCTGTGAAGACAAGGTAGTTAATTAGGTTTATATAAAAATTTATTAATTTACTATTATAATTATAATTTTTTTTTTTTAAACACAACTACACAAAGGATGAGTCACTCTCCTCCCCCCACACTCCTCTGCAATGCTGGCAGAGGGCGGGGACGAACTGTCACTCTCTTCCCCCCATGTTCCTCTGCAAGGTTGTTTGAGGCTGGGGACGAACTGTCACTCTCCTCCCCCTATGTTCCTCTATAATGTTGGTTGAGGGTGGGGACCTCGCTGAGGCCGAGACAGTTGGATGGACACTGCACACCTTTGCGGATTGAGGGCCGGGTCTTCCGCACGTGCAGGCTTTCGACTGGAAACTGGAAGAGACGGTCGGCAGCAAAAGAGAAGGCCCAGAATCAGGTATTCGAAAAATCTCGAGCTCGGGGAAAAACACCTGTGTCGCTTGGTCAGCTGTAGATCGCTTGGCAAGGGCGGCGAGAGCTACAGGGCGCGGAACAAAGGGCTGCACGGGTTGTGGCAGAGACTGAACTACTGCGGCAAAAGTACGCTGTCGGGTGGTGGGTATACCCAACTTGGCCTTGGTAGCAGGGTACGAGAGGCCTTCCAGGGTCTTGAGCCGCTGGATCGCCATCTCGTCCTTCCATTTCATACAGTTGCGGGAGTAAGCTGCATGGGCCTCACCGCAGTTAACACAGCAGGCCGCAGAAGTGCAACCTTCCCCGTCATGTTCACTGGAGCCACAATTTGCGCAACGAGCGGAACTCTTACAGAAACGTTGTGAATGCCCGTACCTCTGGCACCTGAAACAGCGCAGAGGACTGGGAATGTACGGGCGAACTCCACAGACCAAGTAGCCAGCCTTGATTTCGGTCGGAACTTTCGGGGAGTTAAAAGTCAAGATGACATTTTTTGACTTAATCATGGAACCATCACGCCGGAACATCATACGACGTGCAGCAATAACACCTTGATCAGCAAGTTCAGTCACGAATTCGTCTTCACTGCACGGCAAGAGATCAAACTCCGAAATAACACCCCGAGAGGTGTTAAGAAACGGGTGAGGTGTCACTTTTATAGGAATGCCTTTAAGACTAGTGAGGTTCAGAAAAGTGTTACTCTGAGAAACACTGCAAGTTTGGACAAGCAGGTCCCCAGAGCGAAGCTTCCTCACAGACTTCAAGGGGCCAACCGCAGCGTCCAAAGCTTTAGAAATGAAAAAGGGAGATCTGGTGGACAGTCTCTCATGCGGATCGATGGATTCTACAAGCAAGTGAGTAGCATGCGTAGTCACAGCAATCGAGGGGAGACGACGCTTCGGAGCGACTGGTACAGCTGCCGAAGAAGAGGTTCCACATTCTTGGTACAGGTCAAGGTCTAAAGACCGTTTAAGGGTATGAGACTTGGTAGGTTGAGAAGACGAAGGACAGTCGTTGTCAACTATCATTTTGTCAGGTGACTTAAATTTGGAGTTTTTGTTCTTTTTACCCATGGAAAAAAAGGAGGAAGATTCGTCTGCAGACTACTCCACCCAACACCGAGCCCTACAAGGGAGAACTGGAGGTCTGCAAGCCAAGAAAATGACGCTGGACACAGTTCTGGAGCTTATACGTTGCAGATATTGTCCGTTGGCTGTGATCACACGCACTCGGCGGACACTTCGGCCTCCGGGTACCGTCATGCCAACGCCTTTGGCATGATCCCACAGCCCCCGGGCTCACCCTGCCGTGCTATACGACAAAAAAGCCGCTAAAGCCGTGTACACAACTTGGTACAAGACTTCTGACTAGAGGTGGGTTAGTCTCTAGCCTCCCGTTTACAGCGAAGCCGGGGTCGAAGAGGAGTGTTGGTACACAGGAGGCACTTATCCGGTCTCCTGCGACCTCAGCCGCCAGACATCCCATTTCCGCCTCACGGGTCTCCGCACGCGGCAAACATGCAGGTAGGTCTAGCACCCAAACCAGCTAAAAGGAAAAAAGAAATCCAAAGAAGACAAATCCTGGAAGGGAACCTAAACGGAATCTCAGCAACCTACGAACTGAGCGGTTAATATAATACAGTTAATGGTGGAGGGTAACAAAACCACAAGACCGGGGTGTTAGTGCATAACGTGGTAGCGATTAGGTAAAGTATACAACACGGGCAACTAGCCAGTGGAGAAACTAAATAAAAACGAAAAAGCGAGACACAAGACCAGCTTGGGATCGTGGGGCCGCGACTCCCCAACAGCCGGATGAACAGCCGTCCCTGCAAACACCGACAGCAAAGCGGTGGCATGACATCAGATGTTGACCAGTCACAAGGTCAGCTCGGGCCGTGGGGGCGCCGCTCCCCAAATAACTGGAAAACCAGTTATCCCCGTGCGGGCACATATCAAGTATAAGATTGATTTTTTCTGGAAGGGTAAGTGCTAGACGGGATGCAAAAGAACGCAATAATTTATCCACATCGAAAGAAGAAGCAAGCGTGAAAGCTTCCAACATCTTTCGTTCGTATTAAAATAATCTGATTCCTGCTATTTACCAAAGGATCCTGCCACTCATGTGTTCCATGAAATAAGAAGTAATTTTCATTTAAAATACAAACATAACGTTCAGGGTTTCTTAAAAACCACTTAAATCTTGGCCCTCAGTCTCCGGCAGCTGGAATGTAACTGGCCAAGGCAGCGGCCAGTGCGACATGAAGGCAGAGGGTGCTAAGAATCCCCGGAGGACCGGACTAGGCTGCCATCTGATGCTGACCTTGGCTACGTACAACCGACGCTCCCTATCTTCTGATTCAAGGCTTCTTGAATTGGAAGGGGAACTACAAAGGATCAAGTGGGACATCGTCGGGCTAAGTGAGGTAAGGAGAAAAGGAGAAGATCTCATTGAACTGAAAAGTGGACATCTCTTCTACTATCGTGGGACAGATACTGGCAGAACTAGTGGTGTTGGATTTATAATAAACAAGAAACTGAAGGATAAAGCTGTAGAAGTTGAAAGTTCCTCTGACAGAGCTGCACGACTCGTTATCCAACTCTCGAGAATATACCAGGCTCAGATTATTCAAACTTATGCGCCCACCACAAGTCATGCTGAAGAAGAAATTAAAGAATTTTATGAGGAAATTCGTGATCTAAATAATAAAGGTAAGCAGCACTTGAAGATAATTATGGGAGATTTCAATGCAAAAATAGGGCAACGGCAACAGAATGAAACTTCAGTAGGTAAATTCGGTCACGGCAACAGAAACCAGCGTGGAAATACTCTCGTAGAGTTTGCAGAGGCAGAAGGTTTTTTCATCTTGAACTCCTTTTTCAAGAAAAAGCCACACAGGAAATGGACATGGAGACATCCAAATGGGACGACAAGTGAAATTGATTTTATTATGTGTAACAAAAAATTCGTCATAGAAGACTGCAGTGTGCTAAACAAGTTCAACACAGGCAGTGACCATAGATTGGTGAGATGTAAGATGCACCTCAACACTAAACTAGAACGTAGCCAGCTTATAAGACAAACAAATTGTATTGACATAACCAACCTTAAAAAACACCATAATACCTTCAAATTGGAACTGAAGAACAGATTCTCTGCTTTAGAAGGCCTAACATCGGAAGAAGTGGATATTTCTGAAGTTAACAGAAAAGTAACCAAAGCTCTTATGGAAACAGCAACAATTTTTAGCTGGGTCTAAGAACAAATTGCATGTGAACAAATTATCAGGAAAAACCAAAATGTTGATGCAAAAAAGAAGAGTGATGAGGACAACTAAAGAAGATGTGACTTCCAAAGTGGAATATATAGAGCTATGCAAGACAGTACGAAAAAGTATCACTGAAGACGTAAGGAAATTCAACTGTGAACTAGTAAGGAAAGCAATTGAAAACAACCAAAGCCTAAAGATAGCAAAGGGACATCTCAGTAAGGGGAAAAAACAGATTATGGCACTGAGAAAAGAAGATGGTTCTGTAACAAGAAATAGAGGCGAAATTTTGACAAGAGTGAAAAATTTCTACTCCAAATTATATGAAAGGGATGATACATGTACTCCAGACATCATGAAAGGTACCAGTACCAAAGTTCTTCCAGTCCTCCCAGCAGAAGTTGCACATGCAATCAAGAACATGAAGCGGGGAAAAGCTCCAGGAGAAGATGGAATTACTGTAGACATCATACAAGAAGCAAGTGGAGAAATCGAAACAGTACTCTCCCAAATTTTCACTCGATGCCTTAATGAAGGGAAAATTCCTGAGGATTGGAACAACGCTACAATGATCTTGCTACATAAAAAAGGTGAAATTGAGGATCTCAGGAACTACAGACCTATCAGCCTCCTATCAGTGGTTTATAAAATCTTCACTAAAGTTCTTTCACACCGCTTGAAGGTAACACTGGACATGGCTCAACCGAGAGAACAAGCTGGATTCAGGAGTGGCTACAGCACAATAGATCTTATCCACGTACTGAGAGAACTAATTGAAAGAGCGAGGGAATATGAACTTCCATTGTGCATGGCTTTTATCGATTATGAAAAAGCCTTTGATTCGGTGAAACCATCAGCAGTTGCAATGGCTCTGAAATCCTGCGGTATTGAAGATGCATACATTAATATTATTAATAACATCTATGAAAATGCAAGTGCAAAGATTCGGCTGTTTGAAAATACAACACACATAAAAATTGGAAAAGGAGTGAGACAAGGTGACACCATATCTCCGAAGCTCCTTAATGCCACATTGGAAAATGTCTTTCAAACACTGAACTGGGAAAACAAAGGGATAAAGATTAATGGAGACTATCTAACCCACCTTCGTTTTGCTGATGACATAGTCATTTTTGCAACTACCCCATCAGAGCTACAGAGTATGATCCAGGAACTTGCTGACAAGAGTAAAGAAGTGGGATTAAAAATGAACTTTCAGAAGACAAAAGTGATGTACAATGCTTTTACAAGAAATGAAGATTTATCGATTGTTAGAGAAAAGCTGGAGATAACAGACACGTTCGTTTATCTTGGACAGCAGATATCAAGTGAGGGTCACATTGGTGAAGAAATTAATCGGCGTACAAAACTTGCCTGGAGAGCTTTTGGAAGAAACAGCATAATTTTCAAGAGCAATATGCCATTATGTCTTAAAAGAAAAGTGTTTGATCAATGCATCCTTCCAGTGCTTACGTATGGTGCAGAGACGTGGACCTTAGCTAAAAGAGACATACAAAGTCTGTAGACAACTCAAAGAGGCATGGAGAGGTGCATGCTTGGTGTAACCAGGAGAGATAAGAAGAGAAACGCGTGGATCCGAAAAATGACAAGAGTGGAAGACATCATGATCAGAGTTAAATCCCTAAAATGGCAATGGGCTGGACATACTGCCAGAAGAACAGACCATCGATGGACAGCCGAAATTTTAGATTGGATTCTAAGGGACTAGAAAAGACCCAGAAGAAGACCACATGGAAGATGGGTGGATGAAATTCGAAAGTATGCGGGAGTGACATGGAGGAGACTGGCACAAGACAGACCGTTGTGGAGGAAACTTGGGGAGACCTTCGTCCAGCAGTGGATTGATAATGGTTGACAATGATGATGATGATGATATATATATATAAAATTTACATATATTTTAGACGTACACTGTAACGTTCTAGCTTCAGCAGAAAGAATAACGATTGCACTATCAGTCACATTAATTAATTTTGGTATTTTGATAAAGGTACAAGGTTTGACGTTGCAAGAATATATCAAATTTCATGAGTTTACATCATCATATTGCGTTTTATGATACGTTCTTGTTCATAAATGTGAATCCGTAACAAGTATTAATATTTTTCTTTGTTAAACGATGAAATTAATTGTTACTTTCAGAATATATTATTTTCAGTAAGAAAAGTTAAAAATTTATTTAAATAAAATTCTCAACATTCTTGAAATACGTTTTGCAGTTGATGCCATTGAATTCGTTCGTGAGCCTGGGTTAGACGCATATTATTCTGGTGTACCAAATGAATTGGATGCACATATGTGCCAAGAAAGTACATGATGAGTTATTGATGTGTTCCGAAAAACATTTTAATATGGTTGTGGGGTATGCGAAGTCAGCTAGCGTAACACCTAAGGATGGAGGTGAAAACAGCAACAGGATACTAGCTTTGAAAAAAAATATAAATTCACCACGAGGACTCCATTTGGTTTGCTCATTTTGAAACACTGTATTCCCGTCTTGCTCATTATTTAACCGTGGAAGATAGTGATCGTATAAATCATTCTCTCTTGGAAGTTTTTTTTTATTTTTTTTTTGATTGGAGGTTTAACGACCACCGTGAGCAACTCAATGGGCTATAAGCAGTCGCCCGTCCCTAATTTATGGTCACTGGTTCCAGGGAAGGGAGAGAGCCAGTGCCGTAAGACAAAGACAACATCCATGCCTGAGCGGGATTCAAACCCGGACCCCTTACGCACGAATAATCAGAGGCCAGCGCCTTAGACCACTGCGCCACCGGGGCGGCCTTGGAAGTTATTTCATCATTCACGAAAAAGGAACTACTAAAGAATGGTCATTGAAATGAATAGCCATTAAATTTCCACCTCTCCTGTGTGTCCCTTTACACTTACTAAGTACTCGTACATTATTCCATGCGGGGATCCGTCTTTGTGCCCTAATCAGAAATTGTGCGCTGCTCAAAAGTGCTCGAGCATAGTTGTAAGCCATTAACTGTTCACGAATGATCTTCCATCATTATAAACATCAATGTATCATCAAATCGTAAGGCCAGTGTATAAATCAGCAAACTCCAAAAATACCGATAGGTAAGAACGTATTTGCCTTTAACCAACAGATCTCAGCTCTCCTCGAACTTACTGGTAAAATGAATACTTTCATTTTAAATCCGATTCCTAAATTTTGATAACATTTCCTATCTGTTACTTATTTAAAACGGAAATATTCATACAAATTCTTATGTTAAGAGAAAAGAATTAAGAAAAAAAAAGGAAAAATCTTGTTTAATTTTAAATCAGTAGTAACACAAGTAGATCAATCGTGATACTGCCAGTCTTCATAAAATCCCGCTTCTAAATATAAAAATTATTAATATTATTCAAAAGTGAACAGCGTGGAGAACAATAACTTTAAGTTTCTCCTTAGAACACAAATGCCAGATTGAATGATCCGTCACAATGGTGAGAGCGAATTCTTCTTTTCTTTTTTTTTTTGGAGCGGGGGGGGGGGGGGGTAAAAGGGAACAATGGGCAACTCAGTGTTATATAAGCAGTTGCCCGTTCCTAATTTTGAGTGACTGGATCCAGGAACATGAAACTGTAAAACAAACACATTCATGCTTCGCCAGAATTCGAGCCTGGAGCGAACTCCGAAGAATTGTCACAGACCAAACTGTATAATTACTTTCTGAAACCCAATTTAATGCCGGGCGCAATATTTTGTTCGCTGCGTTTACCATGAGATCTACAAATAGCTTTCTTTAACAGAAACAGGAACATTGTCAACTGCAGTATGCCGTTACTTTAAGATAAAATGGTATTTTGTACCAAAAAAAAAAAAAAATACTTTATTTTATTTTGCCTATTGCTGCCTAATATATTCAAATAGTTTATATAAAGGTCATTCAGCTGCTTTCCGATGATGTAACGTTTTACTGATTTCATGAAATGTGCGTACCAGAAATATTTCATCAGTAGCTTTTTAATTTTTCTTAAACTGATATGTTTTGCACAATTACTTGCATACCTACAATTTACGTATTTTAAAATATATCGTCATAAAATCTGCCTTTCTTTTGCGAATCTAGAAGTACCCCAGCTACACTAAACATCTTTTCCTCATAATTGCAAACTTACTTCTGACGTACACCCCACGATTCAGCTTTACTTTACCGATTCGCTAGTAGCAAAAAATACGGAATTTACTATGACAAATAGGCACATGACAGGTATCGAATTAGATAAGAACTGTAATTAAAAAGGATTTTCATTATTGTGTCAGGGCACGCGGCTTCGTAATTTAAATCAGACTTGTTAATAACGAAGAAAATGTGCACCGATGAGTAATTACATTATGACCACCACAAGTCTAGAGAACTGAGCGCGCCTTGGGACGAAACAGTAGCGCAGGTGAAGTTCACTATGAGGACCGGCTTTCGGTTAGTAGAGTGTTTTTAGTCATAATTGGAAAAGCCTTCGATTTATAGGAGTTTGATAAAAAGCAAATTGTGATGGCATGGCGCCTCCGAACTACGATCTCGGAAACTGCGTGTCTTGTAGGTTGCTCACGTACCGCTGAAGTGAGTGATCATCAAAAGTGGTACACCGATGTTCAAATGACGTACCGTCGTCTAGCCGTGTTTCGTCGGTAGGGCACTCGTTCCAGAGGAGAGCATATACTGTTCCGCATTTTTCACTGCGACCGCAGTGCCACAGTGAGATAAATCACCCGCAGCTACAATAGTAGTGATCAGGGCAATGTGTATCAGCACACAGTTCATCGCAGCCGTCTGCGCATGGTTCTGCGTAGCCGAAGACCCAGCCGGGTCTCAATGTTCACTGTACGTCATCGCCAACAACGCATGAAATGGGACCAAGGTCATCGAGATTTGACCCTGTAAGATTCGAAGAATGTGGCCTGCTCTGACAGATCAAGATTCCTGATGCATCACGTAGACGACCGAGCGCAGATATCCCGATTACCAACGGAGGCTATTACATCTGGATGCTCTGTTGCGCGGAGACAGGCCCGGCGGCGGCCATGTTGTGCTATGCACGATGTTTTCTTGGAACACTTTAGGTCCCATTATCCCAACAGCGCAATCCCTGACAGCTGTTAGGTTTCTGAGAGCTGGTTGCATGCAATGCTGTTCAGAGCAACGACTGCAAGTTTATATCCCTCTCTACTGATTGCATTGCTCGACTTCAACTAGATCAAACACGTGACATAACCGCCGCAGCCTATGCGTTTATGCAAATATTGCAAATGCGTTAGCATATGCGTTTATGCAAATTGCTAACATATGCGTTTATGCAAATTGATAACCTATGCATTTATGCAAATATTCAAATATCGCATGTCAGTACATTACTTTTAGATAAATGTTCGCTGCGAAACCAGTTAACATCAACACAATTTTGTGTTTAGTCATTCAGAACAGTCATGGAATCTGATTTAATAAAACAGCACATTATCCCACAAAGGAAAAATAAAAAAATGATAAAAATCCAAACGCAAGAGACGAATTCGTTTCATTATTTTCAGAGTTGAATCACTTTCTTTTTATATTTAAATCAGTGCTTTCGATGGTACTTCCTTTAACATTAGATTTCAACTTAGCTCATGTCTTTTTTTATTCTTCCTTTTTAGGATGATATATTGGTAAAGATCTGCCCTGCCATTCAAAATCATGAGAGACTTAACACCATTTATCACAATTTCAAATTCTGGGTAGGCTGTTTATTTGGAATAGGTTTTGGAGAATAGAAACAAATCGGGACTTCACTCTTTGTCATAAAAATCCCCGCCCAAAGACAAAACCGTGCGATTGACACGAAACTCGGTGAACATCTACGGGGAAACGGCGAATATCTTCTACCATTAACACCTGATCATCTTAGACATTCAAATGCTTAAAGTTTGATACAATTTCTCAAGCCCGCGCGTCCACGACCAACGCTGCAATCGCAATACTTGGGGCTTATAAGGCGCCGCGGAGGGGACTCCGCATTCGCGCTGAAGTGCACGGTAAGAGTAAGGTGAGACTCCTGGGAGATAGACATGCCGAGGAGCCGACGTAGATATGTGTACGGTCAACTGACAAGTTTGAACGAGGCCGAATGGTCGGGATGTTAAAGGCAGGATGGTCGACCAGCCGAATCTGCAGCCGTTTGGTCAGACAGTGCGGTGCGATCGTGTTGGGAGCAGTGCACAAGAGAAGGCACTCATACACGGCGGACTGGCTCTGGACGAATCAGATGCACTACCAGCGGAGAAAACCGTAGAATCGCGAGAGCGGCACGCACAGATGCAACGACGTTCTTGTCCAATATCCGACGTTCTTGTCCAATATCATGCAACTTTACAAGGTGCCCTTGTTTCTGCCAGAACCGGTTCCAGATTTCTGGCAAAGGCGAATATGTTTTCTGAACGGCCCTTACGCTTTCTACCATTAACAACTGACCATCTTAGGCGTCTATTGCAGTGGTGTCAGCAGCGAGTAACGTGGAATGTTTCGGACTGGTGACTTATAGTGTTCAGCAAGTAATCGCGCTTCTGTATGGGAACGGACGACTACTCTGTCAGAGTGTAGAGGACCGCAGGTGCTCGCCACAATCCCAACTTCAATCTACAGCGGCAGACGTCCCGAACTGCATGCGTGATGGTCTGGCGAGGCATCGCATATGACAGCCGAACTCCCCTCGCAGTGATTCGAGGAACGTTAATAGCGTACGCTGCGCACAGGAGATCCTGCGGCCCCATGTGCTGCCTTTCCTATCGGTTCTGCCCGGAGACATTTTGCAACACGATAACTCCAGTCCTTACACAAGTCTGGTTTCCCAGGACTGTCTACGTCATGCTTCGACACTTCCGGGGCCTGCCAGAACTCATGATCTCTCGCCCACCGAGCATCTATGGAACCAGATGGGACGCCACTTTCTCCATGTTCCACTGTTCGTGATATAGAGCGTCAGATGCAAGAAGTGTGGGCCGATCTGTCCCAGGATAACGTACGAAATCTACTTTGACTCCACGCCGGACCGAATCACCGCAGGTATATGGCGGTCCGAACCGGTACTAACGCTGACCAGAATATGTTCTGTATATCCACGGGAAATCGTCTTGCTGCTGTGATATTTTGAATCACTTCTGTCCTTTGGTATGTACCATCTCATTACTAAAATCTCATTTCGATCCGTCCCATCCTTTTTGGTACGATGATTTTTATGAGAATGAGCTTATAATCAAAATTTGCTTCGCTTATTTGGGCTGTCGCGGGCTTTACAGGTACAGATGCTGGAGACGGTCCACATCTAGTGAGTGATGCAGAGATCATTGCTTGAGTCCGTTAATACCGAATCGCACAACAACGAAGGTGCAAATCTGCTACCTCCGATGGCTAGAGAATATGCTTTTGATTACTACATACCCTTGTCTTGTGTGTTAATGTAAAGTTGGTGACGTTTGCATCCGAAAAAGGGTAACACATAGTGTTATACGATTTTCATTGTTTTGTAAGACCTGTGCCACTATGTTATGAAAAGTTAGAACGTTAAGTGATAAAATCTCCTTACTCGATTAAATGAGGTTTGAAGTTCATTTGTAAAGCTTTCTTATTACATGCACAGCAAACTAAATCACTGGAGTTTAATATTTTTAATGAATTAAAATTGATATTCGCAAAGGATAACTTCAAATGTGAATGTTGAAAACAGAAAACGAAATTGCTGCTAGCTCGAAAAACTGAAAATTGATCGCTATAGATTAGGTGGCATGTGTAATAGCTGAATAACTTTATAATGTTACAAGGTCAACTGTTTGGAAAAAATGCAAAACCTTTCCAGTGGTGCGCCTGTCGATTCAGCCTTATAATATATCCGGTATAGTATTTAAAAAATGAGTTACTTGAATAAAAGCTGAACAGTTTGCTATTAAACTATTCTCCAAGATTCTATTAATCCGTTAAATACCCGTTCAGACTTGCACATTTGAACATGACGTAATAGTATTTTTTAGATGTGCACATTATTTGTTTGATGTGTTATCCTGTAACTGACTTGATTCATTCCCGGTAGTTTTAGAGCTTTTAATGAGGTCGTATATTAAATTTTTTAATTTAAATTACAGTATATCTTTTACCCATAAATTAATTACTTTATATTTCTTTTCGGTTTCCTCATTGCTAAAATTATTTACTATTAACAAAAGGGTAAGCGAAAACAAAAGACGCAAAGAGATTCCATTCTAACTGCTTTTGCCAGTGTTTGACTTCCCGTACTCCAAGAGATTTGCTTGGAATTTCAGTACGAATAAAATTTTCCTCGTTAACTATTCTTAGATTCTTTCAAAACTACATTACCTTCGTAAACAGGAAGCAGAAGTACTAAGAAAAAAGAGACTTGACGATTTAACTGCCAACTAACAATTTCAGATGGCAAGTTTATAGGTATTTCAAAGATTCCCTAGTTTTCACATCTTCCGTAGAATTATGTACGAGATCTTACTCAGAATGAACCTCACACTCATCAACCCGTAGGATAGAGTGGAGTGAAGCTTCAACAACAAGAATTTCAGTCAACCGCAGTGCATTTGTTTTCTAGATAAATTTGTTTCCAGCGCAATAGGAATACGAAACTGACGTTATCCTGTCGATAACTTTCAAAATCATGAAAAATTACTTCAGAATTTCGAAAGAAATCTTGTACGTTATTATCCATGTAGCACATGATAAATGTGAAATCATGAATAAATTTACATTGTGTTCAAATTTAAAGACACTTCTTTCAAATGTACGAAAAAGAGATCAACTCTGTTGAGAAGTTATGGTTAGCAGTCATTTATGTACAAAATTAAATAGATCTATGATGTATACAACAATTTCCCAAACAAAAAACAAATGAGAAAATTATTTGAGCCATCTTTCCGTCTTCGACGTGAGGAAAGGCCATAAACTTTAAATAGACAAGAATTGTGTCAGGAGAAACTGAAATACAGAATGTACAGAGAGAAGTTACTGAGAAACTATTCTATTTCAGTAACGTTCTATATATTTCTACAACCATAATGATTTGAAATTTAACAGCATATTTGCCTACATCCGTATCGTTGTAGTACATGTTTGCGAAGTGAAATTTGACGACAAAAGAGCATGCCATTGTTTTCTTAAAAAAAAACTATGACGAATCTATTTTTTTCTCCATCATTTTTATGCCAGGCGCGGGACTCGAAGCCACAACGGTCGACTCCGGGCTCAGATTGATATCCACTGCACTACACTGGAATGTGTTCTCACTGCTATTTGCCTTTATCTTATGTCCGCCCTGCGGGCAGGTACCTCAGATTTCGGAAAGGGGGCCGGGAGCAGGGCCAACGGATCAGCCGGGACCATGTGTCACTGTAGCCTGTCATCTAATGAAGAAGGTGCGTTTGAGAAATCCCAGACAATTTAGTGTGTGGAACGTAACGTCACACTAATTTATTTTTTTCGGAGCACTGAAGAAGGGCTTAACATTTTTCCTGTCTCGCAGTGTGGAAAGAACATCACACCATTGCGAGAAACTTAACGGTCAGGTCAATCTGGAAGTTTAGGCGCTAATATGAAGAAGTAAATTTCTCCATCATTTTTATTTAAGGGGCGGGATTCGATCCCACAAATCTCCGCTACGGAGCACAGAGTGCTATGCACTCTACTGCCCTAGTATGTACTCTCCCTGCCATCTGATTTTATCTCATGTGCTTCCTGCGGGGCAGGCACGTCACAAAAAAGACATATCAATATAGTTAGAGTAGAAGTAAATGTAATCATCAGTTACTGTTAAATTTGACCCATGGAAATCTTAATCATGCGTTCTGGCAAACTCATTGTTCAAGAATTTAGAAATGATTGTTCAGAATTTTTTCTGCATTTCGTCCAAATGTATGAACTGTGTTTTGTTTTCCTTTTCTTTTGGATTTCAGTTTCAAAGGTTTAAAAATTATCCCTTCTCAGTAGGTGAATACATATCTTCTTCTTGCGGATTTCGCTTTGTTTTCTACTACATCCATCATGTATGTTGCAATTACATTACTTAAAATTCTTTAGGCAGCTAACATAAATTTCCTTCTTCAGCTTACACACACATACGCACATGGACACACTCAGATATATATTTACCTTTTGTTTTTAGCTCAGCTTATTTCCTTTGTCCATCAACAATTTCAGTTTTGCGGTTATTCCATACACGTACCGTTCATTTACAATATCTCGCAGTACATGTAGCTGTATTATACTTACTGAATCTTTGTATATCACTTTTCGGTTAATATCTTTGCAAATGACCAAGATGTAAAACGCGTATTAAGGAATTTTTCCATATTTGTAGAAAACATTTCAGCCTGTACTACCATTATTTGTTTAAAATGTTTTAGGAGATTAATATTAGTAGTATAAAAGGGCGGGTCAGAGGGCAAGGAGCAGCTCCTTCTAGAGAAGGAGCGGGGGCGTGGCCTGGCGCCGAATGGTGGGGGCGTGGCTTGTGGCAGAAGGATGTGGGGCGTGGCAGATGACGCTAGTGTGTTGGATCGATGCTGCCCCCTAGCAGTGCTTTTTCGAACTTTTCTCGGGAGATTTACTGGACTTTGTGAAATTTTTGAAGGAAGTTTTTTTGTCGTTTCCAATTTTTTTTTACTCGTATTTTTTTGTCCTATTTTTTCTCTAATTTATTTTATTAAATTTATATTTTCAGGAATTCCCTGAGGTATTATAATTTTTATAGACGTTGCATTATGTTTTTAATTTGCTCAGGAGGTTTATTAGACTTTGTCAAATTTTTGAAGGAAGTCTTTCCAATATGTTTTTTTATTAAATTTATATTTTCAGGAATTCCCTGAGGTGTTATAATTTTTATAGACGTTGCATTATTGTTTTAATTCTTATATTTGTCCTCCCTACAATTTTAATTTAGGTGAGGAAAGGCTTTGTTTAAAAAGATTTCGTTCCCGTTGATTCATGTTCCACCATTTTAGTTTCACCACGTTGTCATTTTGTGAGCCATGTGTTTTGGGATGAGTCACCATTTTCTCTTTGACTCAGAAAATTTTGTATGACACGTGTTTTGGAATGAGTCATTATGATGAGTGACGCATTCGTGATAGCAGACATGACATCAGCCAACGTCGTTTTCTCCTCAGCGGGGTCGGCTTTATTTATTTTTTTATTTTCTCGGGAGATTTACTGGACTTTGTCAAATTTTTGAAGGAAGTTTTTTTGTCGTTTCCAATTTTTTTATTAAATTTATATTTTCAGGAATTTCCTGAGGTGTTATAATTTTTATACACGTTGCATTATTTTTTTTAATTCTTATATTTGTCCTCCCTCCAATTTTAATTTAGAAGAGAAAAGGCTTTGTTTGAAAAATTTCGTTCCTGTTGATTCATGTTCCGCTATCTTTTGTCCGACATGTGTTTTGGGATGAGTCACCATTTTCTCTTTGACTCAGAAAACTTTGTATGACACGTGTTTTGGGACGAGTGACTATGATGTGTGACGCATGTCGTGATAGGAGACATGACATCAGCCAACGTCGTTTTCTCCTCCGCTGGGTCGGCGGTTGACGTCATTTGAGATTCTGTAGACACATTAAGTTCCAAGACTGATTTTTTTTCAATAACTTGATCATTTTGCAACGAATTTATTTCTTATTTTTTCCCTAATTTCCCATTTTATATTCATAATTTTTCAACGTAACGATTTTTTTATTTTCTTTGAGGAGACTTCACGCATTTTCAACGGACGTTCCAACATAAAGACGTTTTCCAAAGTTTTGTGCTGCAGACATAATCTTAAAACACGATTGTTTATTAACGTATTTACGTGTTCAAGACATTTTCTGTTACGTTTTTTTAACTAGGAATTTTTATAGACGTTGCGTTATTTTTTTAATTCTTATATTTTTCTTTCCTCCAATTTTAATTTAGACGAGAAAAGGCTTTATATGAAAAAATTCGTTCCTGTTTATTCATGTTCCGCTATCTTTTGTCCGACATGTGTTTTGGGATGATTCACCATTTTCTCTTTGACTCAGAAAACTTTGTATGACACGTGTTTTGGGACGAGTGACTATGATGTGTGACGCATGTCGTGATAGCAGATATGACATCAGCCAACGCCATTTCCACCGCGGGGTCGGCGGTTGACGTCATTTGAGATTCTGTAGACACATTAAGTTCCAAGACTGACTTTTTTCAATAACTTGATCATTTTGCAACGGATTTATTCCTTATTTTTTCCCCCTGATATCCCATTTTATATTCATAATTCTTTAACGTAACGATTTTTTTATTTTCTTTGAGGAGACTTCACGCATTTTCAACGGACGTTCCAACATAAAGACGTTTTCCAAAGTTTTGTGCTGCAGACATAATCTTAAAACACGAGTGTTTATTAACGTATTTACGTGTTCATGACATTTTCTGTTACATTTTTTAACGTGTACCTTTTTCCGCCATACAAAGCCGCAATGTTTTATACATAGTTAAAATATTTTTTTTTATCTTTCCGTATTTTCTTTTATGATTAATCAGTGAAATGTACCTTTTAATCCATTATCTTAATCTACTTTTTTTCTAAATGCTTGCATACTCGTTAAACTTCTCGATGTACCATCATTATTTTATTTTCTTACTTTTCAATCTAACAACTACTTTTATCGAGGCTTTATTTTTTCTGATTTAAACAAGCCAACGTTTCTTCATTATTATTTCTTTTTCCTAAGCAAAGAGCTTTTCTTACTTGTTTTTAATGTATGACTTAATCTGGTTTTTTATATAGATGTTTCATGTTTGCGCAAGAAATATACAGATCTATAGCTGATATACATATAATTCGTTCCTAACAGTATCTTTTTTTTTTTAGATTTACCCCAACATACGTTTCTTAACGACTTGATATCTGTTCCACAAGGTGTTACAAAACTTCAGATTTTTAATTTTTTCCCTCTGAAACTGTTTTTTTTGTTTACTTGCTTTTTAATGTATGGTTTAATCTATTTTTCTATCTTATTACTTTTCTATATGTGTTCAAGAAATATACGAATCTATAGTAGTTAAAATTCGATTTAAACAATATTTCTTCATTCTTACTATATTATTCCATTTCTTTTATCTTTAGTAGTTAAAATTCGACTGAAACAATATTTTCTCCATTCTTACTGCATTTTTACATTTCTTTCCAACAGACGTTTTTTCTTCTCAATTCCCGCTATCTAACTTAATCTATGTTTTGAATATCATTCTATGTTCGCGTATTCGTCCATTATTTTATTTCAAACTTTGCTAACTACCTCATACTTATATTCTGACTTTATATTTTTCATTTCAACCACCGTTTCTTAACGACTTGAATTTCCGGATGTGACAAAACTTCAGATTTATTTTTTCTCCTCTTAAACTATTTTTTTCTTACTTGCTTTAAATGTGACTTAATTTATTTTTAACATCGCTGTTTCGTGTATGTACGAGAAATATACAGATCTATAGCAGTTAAAAATTGGACTGAAACAGTATTTTCTTTATTTTTACTTTATTTTTACATTTCTTTCTGACAGCCATTTTTTGTTTTCACATTTTCCACATATTTAATTTAATTTTGTGTTTTTGAATATCATTCTATGTTCACGTATTCGTCCATTGTCTTTTTTTCTAACTTTACACTTCATTCTTATTGTATTTTTCCATTTCATTTCAACCAACGTTTCTTAACGACTTGATATCTGTTCTACAAGATGTGACGAAACTTCAGATTTTTAATTTTTTCCCTCTGAAACTGATTTTTTTTTCTTACTTGCTTTTAATGTATGGTTTAATCTATTTTTCTATCTCACTTTTCTATGTGTGTACAAGAAATGCACGGATCTATAGTAGTTAAAATTCAATTGATTTCTTCATTCGTACTGTATTCTTCCATTTCTTTCATTTACAGTAGTTAAAATTCGATTGAAACAATATTTTCTGCATTGTTACTGTATTTATACATTTCTTTCTAACATACGTTTTTTTCTTCTCAATTCCCGCAATCTAACTTAATCTATGTTTTGAATATCATTCTATGTTCGCGCATTCGTCCATTATTGTATTTCAAACTTTGCAAACTGCCTCATATTTATATTCTGACTTTATTTTTTTTCATTTCAACCAACGTTTCTTAACGACTTGAATTTCCGGATGTGACAAAACTTCAGATTTATTTTTTCTCCTCTTAAACTATTTTTTTCTTACTTGCTTTAAATGTGACTTTATTTATTTTTTACATCGCTGTTTCGTGTATGTACGAGAAATATACAGATCTATAGCAGTTGAAAATTCGATTGAAACAGTATTTTCTTTATTTTTACATTTCTTTCTGACAAACATTTTTTTCGCATTTTCCCCTATTTAACTTAATTTTGTGTTTTGAATATCATTCTATGTTCACGATTCAGACTTTATTTTTTCATTTCATTTCAGCCAACGTTTCTTAACGACTTGATATCACAAGATGTAGCAAAACTTTAGATATTTTGTTTTGTTTCTTCATGTAACGTAATATTTTTTCAAAATTCACTTTTAAGTATTCCTAAAAGCTTACATTTATGAGAAATATACAGATCTGTAGTGGTAAAAATTGGGCTGCAACAGTATTTTCTTTATTCCAACTTTACTTTTCTATTTCTTTTCAACAGGCGTTTCTTCATTATTATTTCTTTTTCATATGTAAGCAACTTTTCTTTCTTTCTTTTAATGTATAACTTAATAAATGTTTCTATCTTACCTTTTCGTGGGTATACGAGAAATATGCAGATCTATGACAGTTAAAATTCGATTGTATTAGTATTTTCCTTACTATGACTTTATTTTTTTCATTTCATTTGAGTAAACGTTTCTTAACAAATTGATATCACAAGATTTACCAAACACTTCAGAATTTTTGTTTCCCTCACTTTCCAACTCACTTAAGTATTCCTAAAAACCTGCATGTATGTGAAATATTCATATTTTTTCATTCTATCCTAATTTGCTATACTTTTCTTTAACTGACCCAACAGGAAAAGCATTCATTGTCAAGACATTCATTCTAAAGCATTATTTCTTACGATAAAATTTATATTCTTTGCAATATATTTTCAGTATATTTTTTCTAAATCAACAGAAAAAATATTTATTCTGGAGACATAGCGACCAAGTCCGTACTTCCACTAAACATCGTATTCTTAGCAAACATTTTTTCCCCTACATAGCAATTTCCTAACTCACCAGAAAAGCAGCTATTCTCAACATGTATCTAAAATATCGAATTTCTCCAAACAAATGTAATAATTTTTGTGAAGAAAGACTTAGTTCTTTTCTCTGTATAACGACTGAATCTATTTTTCGAAAAACTGTTCTACGTTTACGTATTTTGTTTAACTTTGCTTTACACTGTACTTCGATTTTTTTCTTTGTAGTACTTTTTTCCTGTTTCATTCCAACAAACTTGTTTCTTTTCGACTCGATCACTCTCACATTTCCATACAAACTTTCCTAATATCAGAAATGTAACAAAAACTTCAGTTTTTTTTTTCAACTATAGAATAAGTCTCACCGACATTTATTATCATGACATAAACTAAAATTTCATACTTTTCCCAAAAATAGTTTTCTTAATGAGTTGTTTTACACTTTTTTCATAATTGGCAAAGACTATTTTTTATACTGTTAGGAACGAATTATATGTATATCAGCTATAGATCTGTATATTTCTTGCGCAAACATGAAACATCTATATAAGAAACCAGATTAAGTCATACATTAAAAACAAGTAAGAAAAGCTCTTTGCTTAGGAAAAAGAAATAATAATGAAGAAACGTTGGCTTGTTTAAATCAGAAAAAATAAAGCCTCGATAAAAGTAGTTGTTAGATTGAAAAGTAAGAAAATAAAATAATGATGGTACATCGAGAAGTTTAACGAGTATGCAAGCATTTAGAAAAAAAGTAGATTAAGATAATGGATTAAAAGGTACATTTCACTGATTAATCATAAAAGAAAATACGGAAAGATAAAAAAAATATTTTAACTATGTATAAAACATTGCGGCTTTGTATGGCGGAAAAAGGTACACGTTAAAAAATGTAACAGAAAATATCATGAACACGTAAATACGTTAATAAACAATCGTGTTTTAAGATTATGTCTGCAGCACACAACTTTGGAAAACGTCTTTATGTTGGAACGTCCGTTGAAAATGCGTGAAGTCTCCTCAAAGAAAATAAAAAAAATCGTTACGTTGAGGAATTATGAATATAAAATGGGAAATTAGGGGAAAAAATAAGGAATAAATTCGTTGCAAAATGATCAAGTTATTGAAAAAAGTCAGTATTGGAACTTAATGTGTCTACAGAATCTCAAATGACGTCAACCGCCGACCCCGCGGTGGAAATGGCGTTGGCTGATGTCATATCTGCTGTCACGACATGCGTCACACATCATAGTCACTCGTCCCAAAACACGTGTCATACAAAGTTTTCTGAGTCAAAGAGAAAATAGTGAGTCATCCCAAAACACATGTCGGACAAGAGATAGCGGAACATGAATAAACAGGAACGAAATTTTTTCAAACAAAGCTTTTTCTCGTCTAAATTAAATTTGAAGGAAAGAAAAATATAAGAATTAAAAAAATAACGCAACGTCTATAAAAATTCCTAGTTAAAAAAATGTAACAGAAAATGTCATGAACACGTAAATACGTTAAGAAACAATCGTGTTTTAAGATTATGTCTGCAGCACAAAACTTTGGAAAACGTCTTCATGTTGGAACGTCCGTGAAAATGCATGAAGTCTCCTCAAAGAAAATAAAAAAATCGTTACGTTGAAAAATTATGAATATAAAATGGGAAATTAGGGAAAAAATAAGAAATAAATTCGTTGCAAAATGATCAAGGTATTGAAAAAAAATCAGTCTTGGAACTTAATGTGTCTACAGAATCTCAAATGACGTCAACCGCCGACCCAGCGGAGGAGAAAACGACGTTGGCTGATGTCATGTCTGCTATCACGACATGCGTCACACATCATAGTCACTCGTCCCAAAACACGTGTCATACAAAGTTTTCTGAGTCAAAGAGAAAATGGTGAGTCATCCCATAACACATGTCGGACAAAAGACAGCGGAACATGAATCAACAGGAACGAAATTTTTGCAAACAAAGCCTTTTCTCTTCTAAATTAAAATTGAAGTGAGGACAAATATAAGAATTAAAATAATAATGCAACGTGTATAAAAATTATAAAACCTAATTGAGTTCCTGAAAATATAAATTTAATAAAAATATTGGAAACGACAAAAAAACTTCCTTCAAAAATTTGACAAAGTCCAGTAAATCTCCCGAGAAAATAAAAAAAAATAAATAAAGCCGACCCCGCTGAGGAGAAAACGACGTTGGCTGATGTCATGTCTGCTATCACGAATGCGTCACTCACCATAATGACTCATTCCAAAACACGTGTCATACAAAATTTTCTGAGTCAAAGAGAAAATGGTGACTCATCCCAAAACACAAAATGACAACGTGGTGAAACTAAAATGGCGGAACATTAATCAACGGGAACGAAATCTTTTTAAACAAAGCCTTTCCTCACCTAAATTAAAATTGTAGGGAGGACAAATATAAGAATTAAAACAATAATGCAACGTCTATAAAAATTATAACACCTCAGGGAATTCCTGAAAATATAAATTTAATAAAAAAAAACATATTGGAAAGACTTTCTTCAAAAATTTGACAAAGTCTAATAAATCTGAGAAAATTAAAAACATAATGCAACGTCTATAAAAATTATAATACCTCAGGGAATTCCTGAAAAATATAAATTTAATAAAATTAATTAGAGAAAAAATAGGACAAAAAAAATACGAGTAAAAAAAAATTGGAAACGACAAAAAAACTTCCTTCAAAAATTTGACAAAGTCCAGTAAATCTCCCGAGAAAAGTTCGAAAAAGCACCGCTAGGGGGCAGCATCGATCCAACACACTAGCGTCATCTGCCACGCCCCCATCCTTCGGCGTCAGGCCACGCCCCCTGCTCCTTCTCTAGAAGGAGCTGCTCCTTGCCCTTGGACCCGCCCTTTTATACTACTAATATTGCTGTTACCCATAAGTGGACTTAATTCACTCTAAAGAACTGTCCAAGATTTACGTGCAAAAAAATAACAAAATTCTAATATTCTGAATTTCTATTATTAATACTTTTTGGACGGCAAAGTTTTTTTTTGCTTAAATTTAAGATTTCGATGCTAAACCGGACGACAGTCTTAGCTAGTGAAGACTAACTGAGGCTGGTTTGGAGCGTAATATAGATCTTCTTTACTTCTCATCTTAATTTGCCGTGGGGTCCTTGCATTCTTCGCTTCAATATCCAGACATGGGATAGAATTGACCGTTCTAGGCTTGCGGTATCCTTACTAACATGCAATCGTGTGTCACACACATAGCCCTTAAGGTTTCGTTTACAAAAGCCTCAGGAGTCTCAGATAATTATATTTAGGGTAAAAAAAAGGGGCCGTGAAGTGATTTATTTACAGCTTGTTCTCAATGCGAGATCATACACAATAGAATTAAGACCTCTATATTTCCCTTTGATCATAAGCGTGAAAAATCATGGGGTCACTATTTGCAGTTCTTTAAAATAGGATACATCACACGATCTGTTCTCCTACTGCACTCAAGAAGTTGGATGATTTTTGTTGTTATAAAGGTCTTTCCATTCTTTCCAAAGTATTCCGAAATTGATTGCATTCATCACCTGTTGTATTAGAGCAGCATGAAAAGAAAATGGAGATGTCCCTCCATTTTTTTTCAGTTCTTGCAATGCATCACCATGCAAAAACGTTTTCCATTGAGTTTATATCCCTGGAACGTACATTATTTGCGTAACCATCGGCTGTTATTGTACATAAATACATACATCAAATTTTTTACTTTTCATCAGTCTTTTACGGAGACGGAACGTGCTCCGTTGTACAGAAAGTGCAAACAAAAATGGAAAATCACTGAATTAAATTTTCATTTATAAACAGAACCTTTTCATCTTTTAAAAGCCCTGATAAAACTTTACCTCCCCACACATTATTTCTATGATTAAAAAACCGATGAACAATTGCAGGGAGTGAAAGTTAACAAAGATGCGGGTAAGATACAGTGCTGCTTTCTTCTTATATTACTGATGTAGCCAAAATCTGAAACGTATCAAACTTTGAACCAAATACTAACGGAATACCAACATGCATCACACTTCCATTAATAATGATCGCCAAAATGTCTACAAATATTCTTAATTTCAAAGAGAAAATATTGTGTGTTTAACGATGACCTTATAGACGGCGTCAAGTCTTCATTAAATACTCTCCAGAACTTGTATATAAACATCCTACCATATGTTCCGCCTTTAAAGAAGTGGTCATTTTCTTTTTCATTTCTGTTGACCTATCTCTTCTTTCGTGTTTTGAAGGCGTACTACACTGCCGGACAATTGCTAAGGACGGATGACAATAGCAACCATAAAATGGAAGGAGGAAGGAAAATGTGGAAATTAGCATAAGTGCGGGATACAGTAAGACGTGTTGTGCGTATGCAAATTTTGGATTGCCGAACTTGTTCGTGACGTCAGAGCGCTGATAAGAGATATAAAGGATTTGACGCGTATTGACCGTTGTTGTTCAAACGCAAAGTTGAATGGGGAAGAATCAATTGACGAACTTGCAATTTTCAGTATGTCTTCCCGACATCACCTAGATGATTTTACGCGTGGCCGTATTATTGGCAAGATTGAAGAAGGGCGAAAAATAACAGATGTTGCCAGGGAGTTCGACGTCAGCCACAGTGTTGTTTCAAGGCTTTGGAAATCATTTCAAACAAATGGAGAGTGTAGCAAACGTCACGGGGAGGCCGTGTTCGCAGTACGACACCTGCAGAAGATCGGTACATAGCGCTATCAACAAAATGACACCGGCGCAGCACAGCTAGTGAGGTAGCAAATCAGTTTATGGCTGCTACTGGCAAGCGGATCTCCCGAAAAACTGTCGCCAGACGTTTGCATGAACGAGGACTATACGCCTGCCGTCCTGTTGTGTGCATCCCAGTGTCGAGACTTCACCGTACCGCCCGTTTGCAATGGTGCCATCAACATCGCAATTGGACTGATAACGACTGGTCTGCTATCCTCTTCTCAGACGAGAGTAGATACAGTATATCGTCTGATTGTCGACGACAACTTATCTGCCGTGATAGAGGTACTGCATATTGTCCAGTAAACATAAGGGAAAGGGACCGATATCTGACATGTAGTGTCATGGTATGTGCTGGCATCATGATCAATGGCCGTACGTCCCTCTATGTGCTTCCAACTGGGACTATGACTGGCCAACGATACATTAATGATGTTCTGCTACCTCCTGTTCGCATGTTCCGTGGTGCTGTCGGTAATAGATTCATTTTCATGGAAGACAACGCAACATGTTATCGAACCGTCGCTGTCCAGGAGTGTCTTGAGAGCGAGGATATTCAACGCCTCGTATGGCCAGCACGTTCTCCAGATCTGAATCCCATTGAAAATGTGTGGGATGCTTTGGGGAGGAGTCTTGCTGGTCGCCAATGCCCTCCAATAAACAAGGACACCCTCATCCGTGCACTGACAGAGGAATGGGGTAAATTACCCCAACAGCTGCTTGATAATGTTGTGCAAGGCATGACACGACGTGTGGAATCTTGCATCGCCTTCCATGATGGCCATATCCCGTATTGACATCTTACGCCGGAACGCTTGCGGACGGTAATTGCATTTTTTTCACCTTTACATATTCTGCACAAAATGGCCTGTTTGTCCCTTGAACACGTTCCAAAGCCTTCTGGATTTCAGAGCACAATAAATTGTCTTTCTTGTAATGTCCTGGCATTCTGACATAATTTTATTTCACTTGACATCCAACCACACTCACTTTTTTATGCGCTATATAGCCGTTTATGATCCGTCCTTAGCAATTGTCCAGCAGTGTATAAAAAACACAGACATTTTCACAAGGCATTGGTTGATTGCTCGAAATTTGTTATTATAACCTTTGGCTTTGACGTAGGCGGTACAAAAAAGAACTTTATTTTAGTGTTCGATAGACAATTATGATGTGAATGTATTTCCTTGTTATACTTACCAATATTTATTTGAGTCTTTTTCTTGTATATTATGTCTGATCGATATGATATCTATTACTTCTGAAAAGGCAGCGTTTGATATGCTACCATTGGAAGTATTTTGACGCAGCGCTAAGAGCCAGCCAGTATCCATGTTTAACAGAGAAAATGGTTAGAAATATCTTTCCCATTGTCAGTATGCATCTGTGCGAAACTGGCTTTTCAGCTGATGTTTCCACAAAATGCAAGAATTGCAAAAGATGGCATGCAAAGTCCAACATGCGACTGCAACTCTCCTTCATAAAGCAGCGGCTGAAATAACTTTGTAAGGAGAAGAAACAAATGCACTCGAACACTGAGGTCAGTGACTGTCGCATTGAGGTTTTGCATGCGAATCTGTATTTGACGAATTCAGTAAAAATTATTTCAACATGTAATTGAAATTAAATTGCTCGGCAAACTCCAGTGATGCGCCGTGTGGAAATTCACGTTCTTCGTTCAAGTTTCCGAAGAATGCTTTCCAAAAGTGTTTTTGGTTATAGAGAAATGAATGTGTTTAGGAGAATACTTGTTCAAACAGTGTTTGTTCTTAAATATGATTTTCAGATAAAGGAGAGCTTTTTAGAGCCAATTTGCTTTGCAAGAAAGAAATTGCTGTTGTTCACAGTAAAATTACGATTTTCTAGAATGCACTACTGTTTATATTGAAGTGATATCTACGAAGAGTACTTACTTACCTCCAACCAACTCGCGGTGAAATTAAGTTTTTTCAGGCATTTAATTTCTGTAAATCCGTATTATATGACATCTTTGATAAGTTGTTCAACATGGTTATCCAAAATTTTATCAGTAAATTTGTCAAATGTTCAGTAGAGGATTCGCAAATTTGTGCTTAAAATTTGGTGAAATGCTCTAATAAGCAGTTTTTTTAATACTGTTGGTGAACCTTTGGAAATTAATGTGTTCAGAAGAAAAAATGTTCAGTGTTTAAAATGAAACGTTCATTCACTGCAGTAATAGTTAGCATGCGGAGGTTTGCATACTGCAAATTTTAACCGACTGAGAAAATGTAACATCTCTTTGTGTAAAATATGATCGACTGCATTTCCGTTGCGAAAACAGACTGAATAATTTCTACTGTAACTAAATACAAAGCTTTATTTTGTATCTAAGTTTTATGTCTCATTAACTGCATATGAAGAAGATAGTCATGTTGCTCTGTACCTAAGCATCTCCTCCTACTTCACACGCTCTGCACGTGTTTGAGACCACCACGCCAACTTGTGGGAATCGCTGGATTCCTAGTAATTCCATAACTTTGGCGTTTTACCAGAAAAAATTCCAAATGTTTACAACCATTATCGTTTGCAAAACATTCCTTAAAACTTTGACAGAACCGTTTCTTATATACACTGAGGAGAAAAAAATCCCAACACCACGAAAAAATAGTTGTAGAGGAATGAAATGGCGGCAATACATTTGTATAGGTAACATATATAATCGATTAAAATTTCAAGATCACAGCTTAATGTAAGCGCGAGAAGAGCCATTTTAAATGTGAAATGCTGGTACATTAATAACCGGTGTAACCGCCCGAATGTTGAATGCAAGCACGCAAACGTTCATGCATTGTGTCGTACAGGTGCTGGATGTCAGTTTGTGGAATGGAGTTCCATGCCTGTTGCATTTGGTCGGTCAATACAGGGACGGTTAATGCTGGTTGGGGGTGAAACTGGAGTTGTCGTCCAATGATGTCCCATACGTGCTCGATTGGTGAAAGATCTGGTGAGCTAGCAGACCACGGCAACTGTCGACACTTTGTAGAGCATGTTGGGATACAACAGCGGTATGCGGGCGAGCGTTATCCTGTTGGAAACACCCCTGGAATGCTGTTCATGAATGGCAGCACAACAGGTTGAATCACCAGACCGACGTACAACGGTGCCGTCAGGGTGCGTGGGATAACCACGCGAGAGCTCCTGCTGTCATAGGAAATTGCTCCCCAGACCATAACTCCAAGTGTAGGTCCAGTGTGTCTCGGCCGCAGACAGGTGGTTTGCAGGCTAACACCTTGCTTCTTTTTAACCAACACACGGCCATCTCTGGCACCCACGCAGAACCGGCTTTTATCAGAAAACACAACAGATCTCCACTCTGTCCTCCAATGAGCTCTAGCGTGACACCACTGACGTCACAAAGGGCAGTGGTTTGGAGTCAGTGGAATGCACGCTACAGGGCGTCTTGCTCGGAGCTTTCCTTCAAGGAACCGATTTGTAACAGTTCGTTGTGTCATTGTGGTGGCAACTGCAGCTCAAATTGCTGCCGCAGACGCAGTACTATGCGCCACGGAAATATACCGTACACGGCGGTCATCCCTCTCCTTAGTGCCACGTGGCCGGCCGGAACCCGGTCTTCTTGAGGCAGTACCTACCCTTGAGCTCCGCCGCCAACAATCATGCACACTGGCTACATTCCTGCCAAGTCGTTGTGCAATATTGCGGAAAGAAAATCCACCTTCTCGTAGCCCTACTACACGACCTCGTTCAAACTCTGTGAGCTGTTGATAATGGCTTCTTCGTCTTCTTAAAGGCATTCTTGACTAACATCAACACCCTACGTCGAATCCCAACGATAACTAACGCTCACGAACGTTACAGCGCGTATTTACAGCAAACCTGCTTTGCATGTTCCGAGGAGCGCTACTAGCGCCACACGTATGCGCCGAGCGCGAAATTTTCATAGACGTCATCTTATAGATGTACTCTCACCGCCTACCAACAGTCGTTTATCTAACACAAACCCTTCTTGGTGTTTTAATTTTTTTTCCGTCAGTGTATTTGGTTTTCAGGTCATTATAATTTGAGTAATGCTTCAAAGCTGAGATTTACTTCCGCATCCGTAAAAAAATGAATTAATGTACAACATTGCAGCTCTTGATTTCATGAGAAACGGATTTCCTAAAACTTGAATGTTTTTCTTATATCGTCAAATGGTTAATATTTTTATTTCACTAGCAGTTTGATAAAGCCTTTAAAAATGTATGCAAATCGTTCAAATTGCATTGGATATCTCATGCTTAATCTACTTTCCTGTGCATAGCAACGCTTACTGAAGAATTAGTGGCGTGAATGAAATTTACATTTACGGAAAATAATGCTTAAAATGGTCATTTCTCAGAGTCTTACTGGGTAACTATTGTATAACAAATATATAAAGGTTGCATGAGCAAATCCCTTAAAATAAGTAAAATAAGAAGAATTGTATTTACAGTCTGTGTAATAATTGTCTTCCTATGAATTATGGACCACCGGCATAGCGCAATTGGTTAGGTCACTGCGCAATGTGTGGGATACTGATGTTTCTGACGTGTGTTCCAATCCCAGTCCTGGCATCCGTCTAGTATGCGGCTTTTCTAGGGTTTACCGCAAGCACCCTGTGGTTGTGGAGAAGAGACGAAAATGCTTAGGTGGTTCCCTGTGAAGCTTTGCCCGGACGCACTTTGTCCTTTGCCCCCATGCAGCTGAGGAATGTCATGCTGGCTGCATCAATCCGCCAGTAACCGTCAATGGCGCATGTGCGTCTTTGCGGTACTCACCCCACCATGGGTGGAAGAGATAGACAGATAGATAGATGGATAGAAAAAGTGATTTGTACGCTGCAACTACACGGATTCTTAACTCTTAGGATTCTTATACATGAAGGAGATAGAGAACAATGACAGAACGGATTATTTCTTCGGTTAAGCTGAAAGGTCAGCCTCTCCCCTTCAACCGTCTGTCTAACCCCAGTTTCACACGCTTGGCAAAACACACATATGCATTTTCCATCTGCTCGAAACCCGGTACAGTCATTAGGGAATAATTCATGTAACATTAAGTATATGAGGTTGCCAAGAATGGATTCATACGGTGCCGATAAGACGCGACATTGCAAAAATACCAGTGCCTTTGAGGAATAGAATGAGCAGCACATACAGAATCCGGGATCAACCTTCGTGATTAAGATTCGAAACCGAACGGTCGTTATGGTACCTTTCCGCATTGTTTTGCCAAATGTGAACCTCAGACAAGGTGACAAGTTTCCAGTTTTCGTTATCGCTTTTTTTAGATTGGAGGGTTAATGACCACCGTAAGCAACTCAATGGGCTATAGGCAGTCGCCCGTCCCTAATTTAGGGTCACTGGTTCCAAGGAAGGGAGAGAGCTAGTGCCGTAAGACAAACACAACATCCATGCCACACCGGGATTTGAACCCGGACCCCTTTCGGATGAATGATCAGAGGCCATCGCTTAGACCACTGCGCCACCGGGGCGGCTCGCAATTTTGATTAAGTTTGCTCCAGCTTACGGCTTTTGCTGCATTGATGTTGGTAATAGAGGTTTGTGGGATGCAGGACGGCTGTAAATACCAAGATGATGTAGTTCCTGAAGAACTGTCATGACGCAAACTGGATCCCGTCATTTAGTGTTCAACTCTGCTGGAACTTGCCATGTCGTGATCTTGTGTCCCGTTCTTCAATCCCCGTCAAATTTCACCTATCCCTATTTGACTGCTTCTTATGATGGAGTCCATAATTTTCACGTATGGAGGCAAACGCCGTGTCGATTTTCCTATGTAGTCTATTACATTGATACAGTTCCTCGTTGTACACCTGCTATTTCTCACGTTCTAGTTACTGAAGCTCCTACGAGATGCTCACCAATGATCATGCTGTTTTTGAAGTCGCTGAGATCTGATATTTTCCACAGTCACGCCAAGACAGATGTTTGATGTGTGACTATGGTATTGCTACGTAATACTCGACATCGCACGACACTCCTTTGTATATATGATACCTCAAAACCGGGTTACCTCGTCCTTCTCACTTGCACAACACGAATTGAGTGTATGGCAGTCGCGGTTGGTATTTCAATTGTTTGGATAAAAATCTGTAATAATTCCGTTACAATATCATGAATCATTCCATTTCAGCCAAATTGAATACGTTTTTAAAATTTTCTATCGAAATTCACTACAGCGGAACAAAGTTTTGTCGACAGCATATGCTTAAGTAACTTAAAAGAAAAATATATTGAATTAAAATAAATATAATTTACCAATTGCTTTTTGAATGTTTCATATAAACTATAAAAATATGTTTAAAATTTTCGTCACCAACGCGTTCGACGAAAGATGCACAGCAATTAATGGAAATAACTTCAAGTTTGAAAGCAAAATATTCACTAAAACAGACATCATTAAACAGTTAAGATTCGTTTTCCGAAACCGATATATCCAGTAAATTCAAAGTCATAAAAAATGTTTATTCCAGAACGATCAATTTTGTTTGGATGGCGATATTGTTTTGAATAAAATTTTATAATTACTTTTTCTTGGTATAGGAGAAATGCCAAAATCACAGTTCCTTTCCTTAATTTGTGTTACGCACTAATTCGGCCATACACTAGGTTCTAGCTTTGCCATTTATTTTCATATACGTTGAATGTGGGGGAATTTTTGCTTTGAATATTTGTAAAGTATTCTTAAGAAGGAATTCAAAACGAAGTTACTAATGTACATAAACAAAGGATCGAACGAACAAATGAAAACATAGTTCGAATTTGCACGAATGAATATCAGTGATTTTTCAAAATCATAACATCAAACAACTCCGCCAAATTCCATATGCTGTCTAATAGGTATCTTGGGTTGGCCTGGCACACAATTCCTTAATCCTATTCAAAGAAACACTATCAGTGGACTTCGTTTCTGAAAGACAAATTGTGCGAAATTTAGTGTCCTTTCATTTTGTCTCAAATACGGCTGAACTTAAATTGCGATGTCTCAGGAAGAGAAATGCAAAATTTAAGTAACATCTGGCAATTCGTCATCAAAAACAAAAACAAATTGAAACGATTTCATTAACCTATACACTGTGACATACAGCTAAGAGCTAAAACTTTATGACTAAATCTTCCACATATTCATTTGCTTAAATCTTCCACATATTCATCTGGTTTCGTATCAGTCCTTCAAAGGCTGCCAAAGCGGCTCTTATAGGGCAAGCCATGGAATGCTGAAATAAGGACCAGTTCTAGGTACTGAGAGCATAGAAAATATATTCAGAGCCGAGAAATAAAACAAACTCCCAAATTTACTTCAAATGAAAAGGCTGTGAAGGTCGCTAATATAATATGGCTTTAAAAAAATCTTGTATGTTAAGGTTTGTCGTTTATTTCTTTTGGTGTGCCTCAGTGCATTTAAAAGAAGAAACAGAAAAAAGTTATTGTAATAACAATACTGTGCCAAACCTTCGATTTAAACTATTGGGGTATTAATGTACAGTACAAAGTTTTCGTAATAATTCCCATTACTTTCTCCTTGCCATTTTATTTTTACTGAGCTAAAACGTTTTGTACGCATGCTGCGATGGAAAAAAACTATGTAAGAACTAAAATGTCTTTTAAATTACAGAAATGTTTTTTTTTAAATAACAAACAATAGTTACGCACTTTATTTGCTGGTGAAGGCATTTTGTTTTTGATCATAGATACGAAAAGCTAAAACAGTATTTTGTTTTTGAATGCTTCAAAAATCAGGCAGGGAAAAACTAACAATTCGTTCAATTACGATGCTTCCCTCTACGGGGAATCATGATAATTTTTTCTGCAACTCCCCAAATTGAATGTCTCTAAGAAACTATGGAATGTGACACTGCACTTCTCATATTACCATTTATAGTTTCTCGGTAATGGAGCAAACTCATGTTATTTATAGAGCAGAAGTGTACCTTATTTTTAGATTGGTTTTTAAAGGAGAACAATTTTAACAGCAATGAAGAGACCATGGATTTCATGTAAAACTTAATATAATCTTGATATGCACATGTATTTTTGTTCTCCTTCCGTTAAATAGAGATTAAAGAATTATGTTTATACCCACGGTCAGATAAGACGATTCTTCGCTTTTGATTCAAAAACTGCTAACGTTTTGTACAGCCTAAACAACGTGAGCACTACAGAATAACTTTGCGGTTGTGTGCAACACACTTCTGCGATAGCATGAGAAACCGTGTTTTTTAAGGTTCCTGTGATATTAAATTTTCCAAACATTTTGCTGAGATATTTCGTTTCTTGCTACATGTAGTTGGAATATTTTCTTACAATATTATGCTTTCTACAGTTAAGCGTGTTATCTCTTACACGTTTTAATTATTGTGTGACTTTTTGCTTAATTAGTTCTTGTTTTACATACATAACTATAAACATATTTTGGGAAATAATACTGATTGCATCCATAAATATCTTGTGAATTTTTTTATTCTCAGTGGAAAACTTTCTCTCATTAGGTAACGCAATATAAAAGAATAAGTTCGACAATATTGTGAATTAAGCCAGTTGAATAAGGTTATATCAGTGTTTTTGCCATGGCGATATATTCGATGAGCTTACCCGCTTGTCACTGTGATTCAGTTTAAGTATTACATCTAGTAAATGTGGTTTTAAGTGATTAAGCGTTTTCTTGCAGCATTTTAAAATAGTTTTTATATTTTACTCGAAATGTTTTGCTTAAATCTTCCACATATTCATTCGCATCCGTTTCCCCTCTCACTATGTTGGCCTTAGAATACCACTCACAGCCGTGCTGCTTCTACAGTATTATCACAGTTTTTACAACGCATTTTTTTTGCCGACCCGGTGGCGCAGTGGCGTAAGCGATGGCCTGTGATCATTCGTCCGAACGGGGTCCGGGTTCGATTCCCGGTGAGGCATGGATGTTGTATTTGTCTTACGGCACTGGCTCTCTCCCTTCCCTGGAACCAGTGACCCTAAATTAGGGACGGGCGACTGCTTATAGCCCATTGAGTTGCTCACGGTTGTCGTTAAACCTCCAACTAAAAAAAAAAAACGCATTTTTAAAATACACATTAATGACAGAAAGTAAAACACAATCAAGAATATATTACATTATAAAATACAGGGCATATTGAAATAGGCTTTCTGCTAAATTAAATATAGATATCTCAGTGATGAAATAAATGTGCTGTACCAATCCGATAAAAATGATGAACCAGGAAAATTCACAAATAGTCTAACATGGTAAAAAGACATGAATTTTCCGGGTCTTTTTTATTTTGTACAATAGTCTAGTAAAGTGTGTGGTGACCTACTGCGGTGATAAAAGTTTCACACAAATACCTCATATGGTTGACAACGGATACGAGTTGACAATATGGCCACAAATCCCACCTGAGCAAAAGCAGATGACGTGGACTCCCTCACCACTGAAAATGCAGGTCAGAAATTTCGATGCAGCTCTTTTGGCAGTGTTTTTTTTTTCAAGGACTGCTGCTGTAGTGTTTGTATTGGCATGCACCAATTTCAATTCTAAGTTATGGAGGAGTGGAGGTTCATTTTAATTAAAAATGAGGTATTCAGAGATATCTGCAGAGTGAAGTATTGAACAGATTTCAACCAAATTTTCTGTTCATACTTTCCTAAGTATGCGATTTTGATTTTCGGAAAAAAAAATAGAATGCAGTTCAAACTTTAACTGCTAGGTTGAAATCTGACTCTCATGTTCCTTATTTGCATATTAGATAGGTTTTCTGACGAATGTCGTGTATATCAAGGAGTCGGAAAACGTTTTTCCTAAATCTTCGAACGGTGAAAGGTCATGGAGCTCACTTTACCTGATCTCACGTTACTTGTTAAAGTCTTCTGTCAACGAAGCAGCAATGACAGTGGTGCACTTAAAGATTTTCAACGGTTAACAAGTTTACAAAGAGATCCACTGACTATTACTAATTTTAGAAAAAATATTTTCTATTTTGATCAAATTTGAAAATTTTTCTCAGAGTAACCAGTACGGTGTCGCGAACAGATGGAACCTCTGAAAACGGAGGAAATTGCAACAGCAGTAGTGAAGCACGGAATAGAAAGTTCTTAATTAAGACAGCAGTAGTGTACATTCAATATCACAGGAATGAAACACACTCTATTCGACAGTGTTGAACGTTTTACAAACATTCTTGCATTTTTTCCCTTAAAAGCTTTTGGTCTGTCAATAATCGGTTTCTGGTGATAATGATAAGCGAAAAAGATTTGCCTTTAAATTCGTAGCTTGCATTAATGAGAGCTATTTCAATTTAATGCGACTCTGATCACTCATAACTGTCTTATTTGGTCTGACGGAAACCAGCACGTCCACCACCAAATTCCATTGCATTTAACAAAAGTAACGGTTCGATGTGATTTCACGTCATCATTTATTATTGGTCCTTATTTTTTTTGAAGAAAACTCAGCATCGGCGCCAGTGACATGTTCTCCTAATGCCGATAGTTATGGAGATATTCCCCAAAACTTGGACATCCCAACACTTCAGCAGAGAAATTGTCTGAACACCACAAACTTTATGCAAGATGGTGCTCCCTCATATCGTATTAAACCTGCAAGCCTAACTTCAACAATTTTTTTTCGAACGAGAGAGTGATAAGCCGGTCATTTTCAGCGTCATGGACGCCACTCTCAGGAGATCTGTGCCCCTTTGAGTTTTTGTTGTGGAGATGCTTAAAGAGACTTGTTTATCAAGGCGATGTTGGGAACAAAGCTGTCATAGGAGACAGAATTTCACAAAATGTAAGACAACTCTACTCAGGTCAGCTGTATTCCGCCGTCAAGTGTGTTCTTAACCAATATTTTATGCAAATTAAAGGGACTGCAGCGCTGTATTTCACCCCATCGGCAGAATTTGGAACTGTTTTTTAAATCGAAAGCCCATACTCAGGAAACTATGTGCCGTATATCAAATATAGTTGAGATTTGTCCATTGGTTCCTTCCGCAGAGAGCTCTGTGGAAATATATATTGATTCTGATCATCATGTCTTTGAATTCAGCATTTAAAAATACTGAGAAAATCATATGTCTTCTGAGACAATGTTTTATAGACCAGTGTAACAGTGCTACAAAAATTTTGTAATCAGGTAAATTGACTTAGTTTTTGAAGAAAGCGGTACAGTATTTTAAGGATTCTAATGGTATCAGTTCAGAACTAAACAAACTGTGTAAAATCACAACTTTTATAACGTTGTATAAATCCATTTATTTTGTAGCGTAATGTAGAATAGTAAATAATATGCGGTCGTTCGCTATCCGTTACGAGCTTTTTTAAAAGCATATGTTAGACATAAAGTGTTTAATATTTTATGGTAGACATACTGTGTAGTTTTACATGAAATGTGTACCATTTTCTGCGTAACCTTAAATTATTACTGCTCTTCATGTCATACCTATTAATTTTTATTTTTTTTATTCAAGGTTTAACGACCACCGTGAGCAACTCGATGGGCTATAAGCAGTCGTTCGTCCCTGATTTAGGGCTACTGTTTCTAGGGAAGGGAGATACCCAGCGCCGTAGGAAAAACACAACATCCTGCCTCACCGGGATTCCAGGGACCGCCCCTAACAAATGGTCATGAGATATCGCCGCACCACTGCACAACCGGGCCGACTAAAACGATTTCCAGCGATATTTTATATCCAACAATAAAATATCCAAAATTTTGAGATAATTAAAATTTAACCAATGCACTGAAAAATTATCTAGTGGAAAGGGAAAACTTCACAACTTGTGAAAACTGTATTACGTATATAAATTTCAGGGTACAAAATATACCTTAAAACTCTATGCCATTCTTAAAATGGTGACGAGAAACAAAGGTACCACACCTGTGACAGCGGCAAATATAACTCTGAAACCGTTATATTTGCCGCTCTCACTGGTATGGTACCTTTGTTTTTCGTCACAAGTGATAAGCATTGGTATAGAGTTTAAATTATATTTTGTACCCTGCAATTTTAATATCTTCCAGCGCATTAAGTAGGCCAAATGACTATTGGTTTTACTGTATTACCATATTAAGAAATCAGATATATACTATGCTTTAAACGCTTTAATGTGAGCATTAATTTCAGCAACAAGCTGAACGCTTGCAGTTTTCTATGTTAATAATTTATTATAATAACTTTATGCCACAATAAATGTTTCCTCAAAACTGACCTCTCTTATTTGTTTCAATTAGGTGTTAAAAACACTGCTTAATTAAATACCTTTGGATTTGAAGTGTATGTTCGGTAGTATTTATTGCGAATTCTAGTACTGATAATTTAGAATGAATTCGAACGGGAGAATCTAACTTTACCCTTAGCAACAGCATCCATCGGAGCAGAAATGTTGAAATTAAAATCACACTACTGAAAATCTACTCGACGGGAAATCTAGCAATTCTTGAGTGAACGCACCAGACCCTGTTTTAGTAAATAATTTCAAGAAATCTCCGCTCTCCGTTTAGTTTCAATTTACAAGTGTTTCCTGCAGACATTATTTTAGATCAGTTTTGAAAAAGTAGGATATGGAATAAAGTACGCGCCATGTATTCCTCAGCAAATAAGAAGCAAATTAGTAAAATCATGCAATGCACTGATTATGATACGCTTTTCAACATACCAGAAATCATTTGTTATGAGTATAATGGCTGTAGAATAAATCTCACTCCTGTGCCCTGACCTTTGACCCCATCTCGATGATATTAAACGGAATTGGTTCTGTATGCTTCCTGAACAACATTGTAAAGTTTTGTCGCATTAAAAACATTTTTGTCAAGTTATGAGGATAATTACTGTGGAATAAATCTCGCTTCTGTGCCCTGACCTTTGACCTCATTTAGATTATATTCAACAGAAATGATTCAGTATATCTACGAAAAAATATGAAAAAGTTTTGTCGCAATCGAATCATTTTTAGGTCCGTTAGGACGCAAAAGAATGATGGAATGGATCGCGCTCATGTGTCCTGACCTTTGATCCCATTTCGCCGATTTTCAACAGGGTTCGTTTGCAGGTTGTTCCCTACCACATATACAAACTTCCTCGAAATCGAACTATTTTTACGCGAGTTATCGAGCGGATAGGCAGACGGACAAATCTGGAGCATGTACGCTTCTTCAACCTACGGTTGGAAAGCGTGAAAGAAAAAATGGCAATGAATATAGTAAAATGCATCTAAAAATTAGGTATCAATCTTTCTCTGTCTCTGTAACGTTACCCAAGGTGTGTTAGTTTGTTAGACGTATCCGTTTCAGCTTTCCATGTTGTATTGGCAATTAATAAAACGACGAATACTATGTTTTAGATCAGTTAGTGTATTTACAAATAGGATACTCAGTTTGTCTTACATATGACACAATAATCCAAATCTAGAAATGGTAATGTTTTTTACAAATTTAAACTCCCGCCATACCATTATATGGACAATTCGGAAATGTAAAGCATTATAATTGTACTACGGACAATGATTTTTATACTTCAGACTTCTGGCCAGCTTGGAGATAGGTGGATTCCAGTCCCGCTCATTAACATCGGAAACACTGCTAGGGCGTTTCTCCGGCTCCTTATGGAAAGATGACACAACGCCATGTATTGGCGTAAACTGATGATACACGTAAATGAGAGTAGTCTGTTTAAGATGTCTAATTCTGTTTTGATATCCTATGAAAAACCTTTTTTGATATTCTAGCAAATTAGCAGCATCAATATAACACAACTTACATTTACTTGACCAAACATTATTCATAAAGTTGACGTAGGAAATAAATGTCTGTGTGTCTCTCTCTAACAGCACACGAATAACATTTTAACCACTCTTAGGTACTTCAGATATATTGATGCTTCCTATTTTGCACTAAGAGTTGAAGAAACACCTTATTATTTAAAAAAATATATTTATTACTTAAATGAAAATGCCCGTTTGCTGAAGTTTTTAGTTTAGACATACGTATGCGATCTCATGATAGGAAATTCAGGTGAAAATCAAATTATGCAAATCTGTACTTTGTTCATTCTCTACATCGGAATCGAATTGTGACGTACCGGATGAAGTTTAAGAGAGAAATAATTTTCAGCAAAGAATGAAATAAAGGGATATCAGAGAAGAAATCTTTGAGAATTTCTGTTTGTTTTAGATCACCATGTTGGTACGTTCAAGTCATACGTACAAATATATCTAATTCCACAGTGGCAGCTTGACATTGAATACTTTCCCTAGATTATCATACAAATATTTTGCATATTTCCCACAGAACTGTACAAAATAATTATGTACTTAAAAATTCTGAGAATTAATTAAAATCTGGAAATATAAATGATTCCGAAAACTACCCATCCTCCCGGGAAATTGCTCACCCTATTGTGATTCATCAGACAAATTAAAGAAAAATAACCGACTTGGATGAAAAGTACATAGCTCGTACCTTTGCTTAAAGCATTACGTACCGACCATTGAGCAGAGGAAAAAATCCACAACCCTTCTTTCCTAAAATTATTTAAGAGAAATCATAAAAAAAAAAAAAATTAGCATTCATTTGTGTAAAACTTATTTCGCAAATATAAGTGATACCGCGTAACATGGATTCCCATGAACTTAGAAACAAATCCGTTGGTTTTTTATTGGTGTAGGAAACCAGTTGGCATAGCCGAGCTTTCGTGCACAAACGTGTAGCTTTGTCAAGGTTGATTAGAATCTAACTAATGCGGAGAGAATCACCAGTAATCGTTAACGTTTGAAAATATTTACATGCATATACTTACATTAAGTTCACATTGTTCAGGACGGCTAAAGCGCGAGATCAAATGTCAACAAGTGAAATACAAAACGTAATGAAAATTTGGGTTTAACATTTCAAGAAAACCATCCGTAGATGGTGCAGGTAACCGTAAGCAATATCGTTGCATGCGGTCGTCGTTGTGAGGATTTGAACTGATTCTCTGCAGGGGGTCTCAAAGTCATTGGTGTATGGTGCTAGCTGGTTATATCTTGTCCACTGTGGTATTGCGTTTCTCAGGCAAACTTCTCTGGAGAGGGAAGAGATAAGGGCTTCGTTTATCACGTTCCTTTTGTGTTCTGTCACCCTGGTACTAAATAATCATTTTGTCATCCCTATGCAGCACTTTTCCGTTCCGTCAGGATATTCTAGTGAAATGGAGTAAACAGTAGCTTTTCTGGTCAAGTCAAACTTCTTTAATGGACTTGAGCATATTCATAACTGATGTATTTATTCTAATGCTGATGGGCATTCCTAGTTTCTTTAAGCCATTTTTTTATGACAAACGTGAAACCGGGGATGTATTGTAGTGATCCTATAAAGTCTAGATGGCGCGTGCGGATCGCTGCATTAATTAAGTTCTTTACTTTATAATGGATCGAAGTTATGAGTTCTCTCCTAAAACGAGCAGACTCTGTTTGATTAAAGATGTTTCTAATTTCTATTACTTTGGTTTCATTATCTGAAGAATACTGGATTGCTCTTCTTAGACAGGTTCGAAATACGCTGATTTTATATTCCAAAGCTGAAAATGTGTCAGGCGCAGGAAAATTTGGAATTGCGCAAGGTTAATATTATACATCAGTGTGTAAATTTCGATGTTTTCTGATCTGTGTAGGAGAACGTCAAGATATGGTAATTTACTTTCATTTTCGAGTTCCATGGTGAAATTGATAAAGGTATGTATTCCTATAATCCTTCCGAGGAAAGAGTCTAGTGAATTTCTTCCATGAGGAGATATGAAAATTTATGTCATCTGCATACCTGTGCCATGGTGAAGGTATTGGTCCAGTGCTATTTAATTTAGAATTTTATTCTCGACAGGAGGCAGAACTGCCTCCACAAGAACCACAGACAGAGGAGAGCCCATTGATGCGCCTACGGTTTGTTTGTAAATTTTTCTGAGGAATGTGGAAAAATTGTAATTTGCCACTAGGATTAGTAGACTATTAATGGATATATGTTTTCCTGGGAGAATATGTTTGAGCTTCTTACCGTTTCCATAATGTTGGACTTTGATTCCTCTACGGGAATTGATGGATACAGGGAAATTACATCAAAACTTCCCATGATGTCAGTAATTTGTATTTTTATTGAGGCAGCATTCTTGATGAAATCAGGTGAGCTGCGTAATACGTAATCTGAGTTCGGCAGGAATTCTTTCATGGAAACAGCTAACTTATTTTCTATGAAGTACGTAAGCAATCCTCATTTTCCCACAATAGGTCTTATAAGAAATAAGATGTTTTATTATAGTGTTTTAGACGGCCGAACAAGCAAGGTATTTGCGTACCTGAGGAACTATAGCAGTTTTCTTTAAGGCTGGCGGTAGGGCTTGCATTTTTGCTGCCCGCTAAACTTTAAGAATAATAGAATTTAGAGGGCGTTTTTAAGGGTTTATTGCATAATTAAATATGGGCTCTCATATTTAATTATGGAAATAAAGGAATCCTACGAAAAGCAGAGGTGTAGGATTTCAAATTTATGTAAACATCCCTTTATTGTTTTCCCAAATAATACTCGTCCCATTTTCACTCCATTATATTGAGATTCATGTATGTCTCGGGGGAATCGTTGCACATGAATTCTCGATATGCATAATATTCTGTGGAAACACAATTTTAAATCAATAGGCTTAACAGCACGATTTTTAAAAAATGGTAAAAACTGGTTTTTATTTTAAGTCCCTATTACATTGCGCAACTAAAACCACTGCCATATGCGTATAGAAAACTATTTATTTTCATGCAAACTTGCAAATAGCTTCTAAAAAAGTCAGGTACCAATTTCCATCAACAACCATATCTTCTTACAAATTTTACGCATAAAATTTTAAAAAACATTCTAGATGATAGAGAAAGGTTAACTCTCTCTTTGCATCCAAATTTGCTCTTTTGTGATACTACCAAAATAATTTGTTTTCATAAAATGTAAAAATTATTAATTTATTTATTTTATTTTGATTGGAGTTTTAATGACCGCCGTGAACAACTTAATGGGCTATAAGCAATTGCCCGTCCCTAATTTACAGTCACTGGTTCCAGGGAAGGGAAAGAACCTGTGCCGTAAGAAACACACGACATCCATGCCTCATTGGGATTCGAACCCGGACCCTTAGCGGACAATTGGTCATAAGCCAGGCCTTATACCACCGCGCTAACGGACCGGCGAAAAGTACTACACGAACCTTGCATTTTAACTAAAAGATGATATATAGCTTACTAAAGTTTGGGAAATATAACTGGTGTTTTTGTTAAAAAGTATCAAAATGTTATGATTTTTTTCCGCAAAAAAAGTGAACAATGTGATTTTAATAAAAGACAATTTCATACAGAATGATGTATGAGTGGTGAACAGAAATTCAATTCACTGTTATTGGTTTAAAGCGAATTTTTTACTGTTCTCTCTAACATTTACCTGTGAATGATTACAGCCGTTGTATTTATATCCGGGTGCTTAGCAATTTTGGGTAGTATATTAAACCTGAACTATTTCACAAATGTGGCAGCACTGCTGTTTTTCTTGCTCTTTTTCATGTGTTATTCTCTACTTAAAGAAATAAGGTTTTTCTTTTTTTTAAGAAATACTTTTATTATAGAAGTTAATAAAGTATATTTCTATTACTGATAAGAAACCGATAAGGTGCGTATTCACATTTAAGTGTGGTAAAAAAGCGTAATGCATTCATTTAAACAGCTTATTCGCGAACGGCGGAAATTTTTTTGTGATTACTGAATTAATGCTGAGCTCTCCCTCATTATAGAGTTTTGAATTTTCCACTGTTCGCTTGTAGGCGAGTTGTGCGTTCTGGAAAGTGGAGTTTCACTCCACTAAGCTCGCGCTCGTTTTGGCAATTTTTCAATCACGGCAATACTTTCTATTGTTGAAGGAAACATTTTTGCAATTGTGTTTGTTCTCCCTGTTTGGGAAATTTCATTGGTTAAAATGTTTGCATTTAGATTTAGTAATTTGAACCATTTGTTGAATTTCATCCTGAATCATTTCGACTGCCTGTGGTTCGGGTATTTTCGCCTTCATCTATTTTCTTGATTTATATTTTAGTGTTTTAAATTAAATCTGTTACAACAGAAACACAAACTGTAACACGACTGTAAGAAAAGGTAAGGTATAAAACATTAACATGACAAGAAACGGTGTTATAGGCAAACAATGAGACAATGGACTACAAAAAACGAAAAACTCTACATATACCTTATATTTTAAAGTGCCCAAGGACCTTTCTCGATTTACACGAAAATATAGTACATTAGTAAGCAAATAGTATTGTGTCACAAAACAAGCAAATAAACTGTGAAATTATTAACACTTGAATATAAAAACACATTTAACAGCATGCCACAATATTTTGCACTTATAAAAGTCCTAGAGAAGGACATCCATTAATGCACCAAATTCGGAAGGATCTGCAGAACGATTGTAATGCATTACTCTTTAACCTTATTATTGTGGAAAATGTCGTTAACCGAACTGACGTTTCTTTCATTTATTTTGTTGCCATGTACGCATCGGAACTAATGCTCGTACCTTCAAGACATCACGAGCAGCTGCACTGTAAAAAACCTGAAATTCACATTACTTTTTTTTCTGTGATTTTACATAAAAAATCTGTTTTTTCAGCTGATCTGTGTTTTTCCTGGAATTTCTGTAAAACTTTCGAACATTGTGTTAAAATGTTTGTAAATTCACAGAAAAACTTAGTCAGAAAGATCTGGCAATGGTTTATAGCGTAACGCGCATGCGCAGTTCAACTCTACCTACGAAAACAACGATCAACGTGAATGCAAACCCCATGTGTAGCACGAAACTTTTCTGGTAAGTACATTTTTCTGTTTCATTATGATTTAAATCAACTGCAGTTAATTGATTTCAGATATGTGCGCTGCTCTGTAGTATATTTGAAATTGTGTGTGTTATACTAACATCTTCAAAATCCATCATTTACACAGTACGGGGCTGTTTACCAAACTGTTTTGTTATGATATTTTAATTCACATATATAAGGTATTTTGGTAAACCTTCCAAATTGTAAGTTACATTAGAAAAATAACTTAAAATTTCATGAACAGGACGAAATTTCAATAGGGAACGTTGCCTGACCAAACCGATCCGCCTAATTGAAACGCCAACAGGCAACTCCCAATACCAAATTTTTCAAATCAGAAACCCTCTGGCTCTAAGGTTTTGTGTAGTACAGATACATATAGCGAAATATCGCAATCCTTCGCATTTTTTTTTATCGCATTGGTAATGTAAAGAATTGCCAATCACAAACGTGGTGAGAAGTAATTAGAATCGGCAAATTGTCAGAAATTTTTTAGTTACACAACCCTGAAAATTTAACTATCTAGCAGATACAAGTTTCCAAAGGCTCAAAGGCATACTGTTTTTGTCCCCCTCCGCCCCCCATCCAATTTAACTTTCTTTTTTGTAAAAAGTTTAGCCTATATGTTCTAGCTAATTTTTTTTTGTATCGATTTGCAGTGGTAGGAGCCCCTTGGGTTATTTTTACTGAAAATCTAAATCCCTGCAAAATTTGTTCTGTTCCTATTAGGATTGGAAGAGACTTTGGAATGACGAAGACTGAGAATTTGAAGATTTGTTTTCAGGACATTTCACATGAAAGCATTTGTAATGTGAAACAAATCCAGCACATTTGTGAAATATCTGACAATTTTTTTTTTACCGATATTCTAACTTATCGGACCGTAAGCGATATTTTCCAAAACAATGATTTTCCTCGAAGTTCTGCATCAGCTATATTAAAAATCTAATTTAGGTTCGATATTTAACGGTGAAACAACTTATCTATTGATTTAAAGGCCAAGTCTTAAGTATCGCTATCACAAACTTTCCAAATCAGAAACCAATTCGATGGCACTGCGGGTCAATAAAACGAAGAGATGCGTAACTCGGAGTATGGCACTGCACCCATTAAACAAAGAGATGCGTAACTCGGAGTATGACCAGTCAGAGTTAAAAAGAATCGCTAAAAATGAATTAAAGGTACCGACCGGTCTAGAATACTATGAAACTAAAATTTGTATTTTTTTTTCTCTACATATGTGTAAAAAATGCTAAAACTCCCACTTTTTTTTTTTTGGCAGAACTGACATTATTTCGCTGGAAGTATCATACCATGAATTCAAGTGGATCTTCAAATTTCCAGTGTAAAATGTGCAAATCCTTTTTTTCGAGACTTAAGTCCTATGCAACTCATATAAAAATACACAAAAACATTACTAGGGTGCAGTTTCCTTTTTTTTTTCATAACATGCTCTAGAACATTTGCTAAATTTTCATCTTTGAAGACACATACTTCACGTGACCATCTGAAACTTACACCATTGTGTACTACTCAGACTATTAAAAATAGCCTGCCCCATTCAAACATGTCAGTAACAGAATGCAGACTGAGCTTCCTTAATTTCACATGTTCAACTACACATAAAAAGACAAGATGAAGTTCCACGTCCTTATGAGCAGTGTAGTAGTAAAACATTGGTAAATTTAGTAACAGGTCGACATTTTTATCGCACTTGTCTCAAAAACATACAACAAATTTTCTGACGGCCAATAAATTCAGGAACAACGAACTGTTACAACCTTGTACAATTTTTAATGCATGCAAAATAATGGGGAAAGGTGCACAAATATAATATTAGATAAAAGGAAAGAAATTTACATGGGACTACGATGGTTTGGAAGAGTACGTGCAGTAGGCCTAGGACGATGGGGTGAAGGTGGAGTCTGGTGAATGGAAGCTTCGTTTAGAAGGGCAAGTAATGTGCGGAAGATTACAGAAGAAAGTGGTTCCGCAGTACGCAGTCATAGAGGCATCTTGTAGGAATACGCTGAAGGAAACAGGTCAGCTTTACACAGCATTGTAAACTGTGGTATTGGTAGCTTTTTCAACTGTGTGAGTGGCTCTTTCCAAAGGCTCCATAATTCATTTCAGATTTCGTCAGGGCTTAAACTTTCATTATCCGGTACAATACATAAGCTCTTGACCTCCCTGCCATACTATGATATCTAAATTGAAGAAACTCCTTTATTTTCAAAAAATATCCGTTTCTGGGCGCAAAAATATTAGCTACACTATGCGGAATAAGAGCACAACTACAAATGAAGTACTCGAAGAAATCAACTACCCCTGTACATCTTTGAAAAGATAACTAAAACTTGAAATTCAACCGGAACCAAAAGTTCTTACTCAACACTTCTGTCGTACATGAAAACATTTACATTCCTTCATTTGTTTCCATTCGGATACATTATGAAACTAATAATGACATTCCGCAGATTTCTTTCTCAAAAATAAAAAAAAAACAGTTTTTTGAACTATTTCCACTTGCGCCGGATTACAGCACGCATCACACTCTTCCGAAGAATGCACTCCACTTTTATTGTATTCTTCCGGGCATTCACTACGAACTTCTGCTCCCTATCAAAACATGGAAGCTTCACGTCGTTGCCGTTAACATCGCTTAAGCCTCCTCCCTCACTAACTGCTACACACCATCGTACTCCAGGTAAATACTTCGGTGAAATTCTTTCACATTCTTTTAAATTACTATATTTTTGCAGCTTGCCCCATTATTTTGCATGCTTAACAAATTTTGTCGCACTCTCCCCACACAGTAAACTTTTCCCTGACTAAATAATTTAGGACGTTAAATTACACATTTACCACATTGGTAAATTTAGTAACAAGTCGAAATTTTAATCACACTTGTCTCGAAAGCATACAACAAGGTTTCTGACAGCCGATAAATTCAAGAACAACGAACCGTTACAACCTTGTGAAGATGTTGACAGTGAGAGTAACCTAAATAAGGAGAATGTAAATGAACTGAGTAGCAGTACAAACAGTAAAATTTCAGCGTTAGACATGAACACATCAGTTGCTTTGTTTTGTTTAAGGCTACTGGCCAAATTTTATTTACCTTCTTTTGTTGTCGATGTGATAATTACTTGAAATGCTGAATATTCATGAAATAAATCAGGAGAATATTATGCAATTCATAAGCAGTCGGTTGCAAAAAAGCAATCAAGTTAATGAATTTCAGATTACTGAAGTTCTCCAAAAAGAACAAAAGCACGATTTTCTGAATCAAGCATGCTCAAATAGAGGTTTGTTTGTTGTGACTATTTGACGAAAAAATATGTTAAGCAAAATTTCAGTTATGTTCATCCTGTTGCCATGAATTTAGGCAGAAATGGTGATAATAAAACATCTACTTTCTACTGCGTGCCAATCTTTAAAAAGTCTGGCAGTTTTAATACAAAATGCTTCTGTAGAAAATCAAATCAAATCTCCACTTCTGTGTTCTGAAGGAGTTTTATCAAACTTCACAGATGGGACCATTTTCAAAGGTGCTAGGTTTTTTCATGAATCAGAAAATTTGAAAATTCTGCTGTATCAGAACAGTTTCGAAACAGTAAACCCCCTTGGGTTTGGAAAAAAAGCATAAAATTATGGGAGTGTATTACACATGAAATATATGTATCCTTGGTTCAGATCAAAATGGAACCAATGCAATTAGTTCTGTTACGCAGACAGGTGGATTTTGATTTTTATGGGCATGAAGCAATATTCATGCCACATATGCAACAAAAATACTTTCGTTTCCCCAAAATAGTATAAACGTTCATCAAATTTTAGACCATATTTAATCTTTAAAGTGTTTACTAGATATTTACTTGTTACTGTATATTATTCGCCACTAAAGAAACTTTTGTTTCCCAAAAATAGTAAATGTTCACCAAATTTTAGACCACGTAATAATGATAAAGTGATAACCAGATATTAACTTCTCATCATTTTCTTAATTATCGGACAGTAAAAAACTGTGTCTCCCAAAAATACTAAATGTTCACCAAATTTTAGATGATATCTAATTTAAGATCAATAACCTGATATTGATTTGTTAGTCTCTTATCATTTGTAAGCAAAATAATATTTACCAAACGTAAGACTGCATACTTTTAAAACGGGGAAAATGTAATCATAATTATGTTGTTCTTATGATATTGGAACTGAAATTAAAATTAATAATTCATGACTAAATCTATAGTTATTTTTCTGAGCAAAAAATAACAGTAGCAGCGTTCAAATTACCCAGTGGTCGTCATTGGCCAGTAAAACTTCCATCGAACCATTGAGCTATTGATTTTACTGGCCCAGATGGCCAGGAAGTTTTTTTTTTTTTTTTCAAATTTGTCACAAGTTAAAAAATGAATTTCTGTTTTCTTTTTACCTTGCTGTATGGTTTTCTTTTTAGGCTGCAAACTAATGACAGGTTTAAAAACAAATATTGGATATAATTCCATTGAAATGATACACTATTTTCTACATATATTGTAAATGTCGTTAAATTTTTTTTTATTAGTTTTTTACAGACCAGTAGGCATTTTGGTGGACCAGTGGTTTGCCAATTCTAGTGGTCCACTGGGCCAGTAGATCTTATTCTAACCCTGAGTAGTAATACCCATATACCTGCCTGCAGTTACCTGTAAATCCTTGTAGTTATAGGTGTTAAGCTAACACAATGAAAACTAAACTTTTAATGAGCTAAAGTTTTATTATAATAATCATGATATAGAAATTAGTCTCACTAATTATTAAAAATAAAATCACATAATAAACGTGAAATAAGAAATTATTGAATTAGTAAGGGTTTTTTTATTTTACTGTCAGTTTTCTTTTACGTTTTTCCCTGATTGGTACATTCTTTGTTTCAGCAGGTTGTTCAACATATTTCAGGCGAATTGCTAACCCAACTAAATGTTTACAAACGTAATCACTGATATACTTTGGGCAATTATTGCATGCGCCATTCAGCCAATCAGTCTTGTCCTGTGGTAATTCTACTTCCCACTCGCTAAAATGTTGTTCCTTGTACTCATCGAACGTTTCCCAGGGATTGCCCGAAGTTTACACATTCCAATGCGTCACCACCTGAAATTTGTTTGGGGGCGGGGCTTATAATTACACCGAAGAGCAATTGAATTAGAGTCAGCTGGCGTTATGCAAATGTGGTGCTGTGGGTGGCCTTATAAACGGAAACGACATGACTTATACAATGATCCGACAATATAAGGAGTGATGCGACGGAAATCAGTAAGAGTCGGACGCAGTATGGGTAAGACGAAGGATCAAAGCGCATTTCATCATAGGGCAAGTTGTCGGGGCCCGACGAATGGGTCACTCCATCTCGGAAGTCGTGCAGCCACTGTGTCACGGGTGCACTGTGAGTACGTTGAATCCGGTAAAACCATCAATGCAAGGGCCAACTGCCATGGACAACAGCGTGTGGATGAGCGGGGTCATCGTCAGGTAGCTCGCATAGTAACAGCGGATAGACAGGCCACAGTGCAAGAAATCACTCGGCAATTTAACGCTGGTGCACAAAAACATGTAAGCAGCCACACCATCCAGAACCATCTCCTTGCTATCGGGTACAGAAGCCATCGACCAACGAGGGTACCGCTGCTGACCGCACATCACAGGGTGCAAACATTAGCGTGGGCACGGGAACATCGCCACTGGACTCTAGACATGTGGGAAAATGTTGCCTGGACTGATGAGTCGAGATTCACGTTGGTACATGCGGATGGTAGAATACGAGTACGGCGCAAATCACATGAAGCGATGGATCCTTCTTGCCAGCAGGGTACTCTTCAAGCTATGTGGGGTGGCATTCTCGTCTGGGCACTGTTTACGTGGACTGAAATGGAACCCCTGGTACGTGTGACATCGTCCCTCACAGGTCAACGTTACTGGGATATCCTGGACGACCATTTGCTCCCATTTGTGAGTCTTCAACATCCCACTGAGGACCTCATCCTGCAACAAGACAATGCACCATGCTATCGGTCCCAAATTGTATCCTAATGGTTGGATGAACACTCCACCGACGTGACCTTGCTTCCTTGGCCAGCTAGGTCACCTGACATGAATCCCATCGAGCACATCTGGGATACCATCAAGAGAGATGTTCGAGGCTCTGATCCCCCTTCTTCCCCTCATGAAATCTTCGTGAAATGTGGGAGCGTGTTCACGGGTCGTTGATCCTTATGGCTTGCCAAAGCTTCAGGTGTCTTGTCGAGTCCATGTCGAGACGAATCGCCGCCGTCATCAGGTCGAAAGGTGGTGCTACACGTTACTAGACAGGTATCTTTAATTCAATTGCTCTTCAGTGTATGCTAGCTAAATAATAATTTGATGTAATATTTTTATTTATCTTTTATTTTGACAAAGTGTTTATTGCAACAACAAAAACTTTCTTTTTTTCAGCATTGTCGGGTAAATTTAGTGTTACACATTTGGTAAACATTTACTAAATTCGGTATAGCAATAGTATTTAAAATACAGGCATTACTAAAACAGTAGATACCATTATTATTTTAGTGACTCAAATTTAGTTTTTTAATCTATCATCATTTAGTATCTCAAAAGTACTTTTGATATTCATTATTTTTTTTATTTTTTGGAGTACAGTGCTAATGGTTCAGAGTTTAATTTGGTAAACATTTAATTTGATCCCCTTATTAATGACCTGAAGAAACTAGAAAATGGAGTCGATCTGGGCACAGGTAATACAGTGAAAGGTTCAATATTTATTAATATTTAAATTTAAAATTACTTGTTTACCTTTTTATTGTATGAGATTGAATATATTTTTCAGTTGAAAAAATGCTGCAAAATGTTATGAAGTATAAGAAAGACATGTTTAAAAGTATGATTTCCCTGCACAACACTTTTAATAATTTTCTAAATTTTACAATACAAAAATATTCTCAAAAGTGATGCTACTACTAATTCAAAAACACATGTTATTCCCTGAAATTATTTATTTCTATATATTTATAAAAGTGAAAGTATGTTTTGTTGGAAACACAAGGAAAGATACTGCGCACTTCGCAGTAGTCGAAAAGTTACAAAAAGTCCACGCAAGAGAGGAAGAGAAAGAATTGTTTTGAAATTCGCTTTGCGTCGAGTGCGTGGTTCATCATATGAACTCTATATAGCCGCCCCGGTGGAGCAGTGGTCTAAGGCGATGGCCTCTGATCTTTCGTCTGAAAGGGGTCCGGGTTCGAATTCCGGTGAGGCATGGATGTTGTGTTTGTCTTACGCCACTGGCTCTCTCCCTTCCCTGGAACCAGTGACCATAAATTAGGGACGGGCGACTGCTTATAGTCCATTGAGTTGCTCACAGTGGTCGTTAAACCTCAAATCAGAAAAACAAAAACAAAAAAACTCTATACATTAAGTGGCAACCGAACGTAAGTTGTTCATCAGCAGCTGCAATAATGCAAGCTTTTAAAAGAAATGAACCCTCAATATGTTATGTGTATAGTGCTCCTATTAGGTTATTTTATTAAATAATAGTTTTGTTCATCTAATGAAACCATTATTCAAGGTGAGTTTGTTCATGCATGCAATAGTTCTTCTTTTCCAAAGTTTTAAGTCCGCCATTGGGGCATTGGGCTACTTGCTTTCGAAAGACATCAACGATAAAATGTAGATAAACAATATGTTTGTTCCGCATATGTTCGTAAGCGGTTTGATCGATTTACACCAAAATTGTCATACAAACTCTTCATCACCCAGATTAAAAAACAGGTGGGACGATTTTTAGAAATTCCATCCCCTAAGGGGGTCAAATGTGTTTTTATGAGGCCCTCTATAGACTGGGTGAAAGTCGGCTGCTGAAGTATTGCTCCATGTCAGAGCAACAGTCTTCAGGTGACGCCTCACTGCTCGCAAGTGTCCGTGGTACAGGTATACGGGAAAGAGTCCAAATGGTTATGCATCATTCTTGATGGTTTTCTAAGCGATTTGCTAGATAGTAGTGCCTTATCTACACTAGAAAGCTGAATGCGATGTGCAGGAAGTGTATTGTACATGCTTGCTATTTTGAGTTTTTAGGTCTCAGAACGGCCATTATAAATCGTGATTAGGTGTTGTCTGAATGGCAGGTGCAAATAAAGTACTGATTTGTGATCCAGCATGGTGAGTAATTTTGAAGTGCTCAAAAACAAACTTTGTCTATCCTGAACAATGCTGGGTACCTCCACTAATAATTGATAAAACATAAATTTTAAAATTGTTGTGGAGGAGACATTGGTTTTGAAAATGTTTAGTGTTAGTCATGCAAAACATATTTCCACTTTGTGTTCTCAGCTATAAATGTGCCTCAGAAATGGCAGCACTTGTAAGGAAAATCTCCTGTTTGTATTCTTGTAGCCACAGGGCAAGAATTCCTAACCAAAAAGCAAATTAAGTAGAAGTTAAAAATGTCCACTTCCCTTCACAACAGTTTATTTATTTTACATTGCATTAATAAAGGTAAATAAACCCACTTGAATTTTTTTACAGCTTTTCCAGTACCACAGACTCCATTAAAAAATAAAATTTCAATGTTACTTTAATTTTATCATTATTAGTACTTGCAAAATGTCATTGACAAGATAAAATGGTTATCAAAGTTATTGGTCTGGGCTTGCAAATAAGAAATCCAGTTGTCTGCCAGGTGTGCAAATAAAAATGTGTTGGAAGGAGAAATTCATAGGTCAATTTTTTTTTATTTTTTTTTAAATTAATGGAAAAGAAATTAAGTAAAATAGCACAAGAAAAAGTTGCTTCGAGGTCCACCCTCTCCCCCATGATTTCAGTACTGTCTCCCTAATAGTAAATGTTTCCCTGAATTCCGGCCCATACAGCAAGATAAGAGGGAATGCCGTCATAAGTCATAATCCTTTCAGCGAGCATTGTTCCTGATCATCCTGCTTTCCATTGTTCCTGATCACTCTGCTTACCGTGGAGACGACACAAAAAAAACCTCCAACGCTAAAATATAAACTGATACAAAAACAGAAAAGCCATGTGAAACACTTCCCAAAAACAAACTACCAAATACAAATAACCCAATGGCATGAATTCGTCGGTCGGTTGGGGATAGGTGTGGAATATCAAACACTTTTCCAAAAGTTATAGCTGCTTAACCTTAAATACGTATCAAATGAAACAAAAAGGTTTAAAGCAAACTTGCACGAACACTGAGTAACAAATCTCTCGGTGCTCTAATAAAAGCCCACCCAGACTTCACATCATTCGGAACTGCTATTCGTTCATGGCATCACATCATTCGGAACTGCTATTCGTTTAGTTCGCCGCTCGCGAAGCACTTGAAGTCAGGAGACATCAGAACTTGGAATCTTCGTAGATGTTTAGTAATTATAATGTTTCAGCAGGCTTTTAGATTAGAAAGGAAGGTCGCCCATCCTGCTACGGCAAAAAGTGGGTCCTCTGCCCTTTCTATCATTGCACTTAGAATAATAAAGATTGTTCTCTTTGAATATTAATTGAAGAGACGAGTTAAAAGGTCAACTGTTGCCTAAGTACAGTGGGTAAGCTTTGCTATAAAAAGTGCTAGGTTCTCAAGAAGTCCTTCCTCCATTGCACTACGGAAGGATAAATTTATAAAATAGGTATGCTGCCTTATTAAGTAGGCTTCTCTGCCTTTAGAGGAGTTTAAACTCCCCAATAAAAAGTGCTTTTCTTAGATCTTTTCAAAGCTTAGGAAAACTCGGAGCAAAATCTGGATTTTTCGCACAAACTCGTGCTGAAAAAACTATTTTTGCTAGGAATTGCGCACTAATTTATTTAGAATTCATTAAATTGGACAGCATATTCCTGGTCTTTAAACATACACAAGCACCAAAAAGATTTTCATTTTAGTAATTATTTTCGATAAATTCTGCATTTCTATGCAAAATGATGCAGATGCACTAAATAAAAATCTATGTGCTCCAGAAGTAAATTAAACAGTGAATTGAGGGACTTTTCTCAGATATAAAAGGCTACAAAAATAAAAACCTCCAACACCCAAAGCAAAATAGCCTTAAAAATAAAGATAGTAAGCGAAAAGCTGTAAATGCATGAAACAGCAAGAACTGGAGGAAGTGTGCTCCGCCCTCCGGAAAAATCCAGAACAAGGAGACAAATTTGGTTCTGATAGAAATAAAATTAGATTATAAGAGAAGCATGCATTTTTCTCTAAAGAGAAAAAAAGTCCAAACGGCGCACAAAATAAAGTAGAAACCACATGCGTTCGAGTGACGTGGGAAGCTAAAAAAGTGGTTTAAATTCAAAATAGACTGCGTGGGGTGGGGTGGGGTGGGGGTTAAGGTGGTTGTTCCAAGAAATCAATCATCAGAAAAGGTATTCCAGTAAAGAAAACCGTCAGCATTTATCCATACTAACTGGAAAAGCAGAGGGAAAGGCCTCGCTCAAAAGTGCAAGTCACCATAACACGGAGTACCAGTTAATGTGGAATCAGCGGAACGAATGATGTTACGTCACAATACCTGGACCGCCATTCACTTTAGTGTCGACCGAGAACAAACAAGCACTGCTAGAAGATCAACAGCCAATGGGAACAAAGTAAAAAAAGGGAGCATCAGAGCTGGACTGGCCATTCTCCGAACCATTACGCCGCACATGTGTAGGTTTGAACTTCAGCGTTCAGCATGGAAGAAAATAATTTGGCGTACGATTACGAAAAATTTAGTTTTGGTAGTGTCGTGATGGCGGGCCAACGCGACACCTGTCCTGAGACATAGGTTGTGCATCATTGTTCTGAGGTCTAATGACATCGCATTTTCCTTGACGTCTTCTTGGACGGTTTTCAACATGACTTCTCCACCCTTACCGATGAGTTGAGTGAACGAGAAAGGTAAAACCTTAAATATTTCCTTTTTTTCCTTTGGCCATCAAAATTCTTCATAAACAAATGCTGAAGGCCCATCTCCATATGCAGAAAAAGAAAAGAGCAGGAAGCAGAAATTCCAGATAGAAAGTGTTTGATTGCTATTTTATAATTCTGATGAAACATGATACTTTCTAGTTGCACATTATGGTATTAACCAAATCATGCCATTATACGTGGAACATATATAGTATCTGAAACAATCATTTGATGTTTCTGAATATTTCTGTTTCACGCGTTATGTCCTATCAAAGTTTGACTGGCTGATACGTAATGTCCGACTGTGAAAATTATTTGTGTGTCAATTGACCATTATAATTAAAAAATACATATTAAGCGTATTAATGCTTACCACTTGCGAACTACTCCGCTTTCCTTCGCTGACAATGAAGGAAAGCGGGGTAATTTTCAAGTGGTAAGCATTAATATGTATTTTTTAACTATAATGATCAATTGACACAAATAATTTTCACCGTCGGACGCTACGTATCAGCCAGTTGAACTTTCACAGAACATAACGTGTGAAACAGAAATATTCAGAAACATCAAATGATTGTTTCAGATATGAAACATCATACATTTTGCCTGATAGAAGAAAAAAAATTCAAGTCAATGAGTTTCTGATGTTGAGCAAGTGTTGAATACATTTTTTTCTATTTTTTGTATGTCTTCGTGAAGGAAGAATGAAGGGGGAATTGCTAAGAATGTTCTTTTCTGTTTGATCCATCAGATGCTGCCCAAAAGGCTATGCAAAATTTTTAAATTGGAGTTTTAAATCAAAATGTTGAAATAGAGAAAGAGAAGGTACTTATGTTAAGAGGATTTGGGGTAGAAAATTTAGAAATTTGCAAAGCTAGAAGAAGAGGTAATGTAATGCATTACTGTCTTTCAAAAATTCTGTATCTGTTAATTTTTATTATTGTCCAAAGTGTAAAGATGTGTGATGTATTCATGTACATGGAGTGGTATATTCAAGCTGGGGGAGGTGGGGGGTTAGAAATGTGACTGTCTTCAAAGCCTGTTAATAAATATGAATGAATAATTACAAGGCAATTCTATATAATTTTGGTACATTGGCGTAAATTTGGTAGTTGTGAAAAGAGTAGTTATCCCATGCTTTTGTGATAATTTATTTCGGTGAAAAATATTTCCAAAATGAATGTAAATTAAGTGAAGGAACTAATCAATGGTGTAGCTTGTGAAATATGAGTCCCTTCAAAGTTCACTTGGGTGTAAACCTCTTTTGGCCTTCTCGGGTGTGATGTGTTAAAATTAATACTCAAATTCGTCTGTTAAAGAAATTCTGTGAAACAAAAAAAGTTCTTTTCAGCCAGGCAAGAGGCCTCAGCTGCAAATAAATAAATACAGCTGAAGTCAGCTTTCTCACCCAATTTCTGAGTCACATTTGCTCTTGTGTTCAGTGATTCTAGGATAATATGTGCAATTTTTGTGTTTTGTTTAGTGACATCTCATACAATCCCCCTGGCAGGTCATTTTTTTTAAAACAAACTAGTCTATTTTTGTTTTGGGGATATTGCGGCAGCGTAATTTATTTATTTAAATTTGTTTATCCATTATCATCACGAGCCTTACTAAGTTTTCTTTGGTGCATACATATATTTTGAGATATGATATTGCAATTTCGTAATCATCGAGAATATTAATGATTTTAATGTTTAACCAAATGTACACAACAGTTATACGTATCATTATTACCCTACTTTGCACAATATTTAATGCTATGTGTTTAATACTAATTCTTTGCATTTTCTGTTTTTCAGGGTGCTTTGCAAACATAAACCCTCGGAGGGGAACGAAAGTTCCAAAAAAGAAGGTGTAGCAGCCTGCAATAGCACCTAGGGTGTTGCAACTTGAAGAAAAGATTAAAACATTGTTGAAACAATTTTTCAAATTTGGTCCAGTTTTAGAAATGAAATTGAAGCATTTTTTTTTCTGTACATAATCGGAAATAAAGTGGGGCACATATCATTAAATGTAGTTTGCTGAATCTTTAAAATCTGACATACGCATTTGCATTTTGGTATAAGAATAATTATAGAACAAATATCATGACAGACCATGAATGTTAATACTGAAGGTTTTAAAAGAGCACGACTGCTCCTCTAAAATCATCCATCTTTATGTTAATGGTCAAATCTCATTAATATTCTATGAAAACTGCAGTAATTAGCTTTGATCTTTTTTTTTAACTACTAGTAATGCAAGGAAAATGCTAGCACTCCTATATGATACAGTAGCATTAACAGATGTAGTGTTGAAAATCACAATTACAAAATGTATCTACATTTATCTTTCCTGTATAATGAATTAGCTTTATTTTCTTTCCGCTAAGCTAATTAATATGAATGATGCTCTTCCTACCAGCTAGCTAATGATATACTTGTACTGAGCTTCAAAATAGTGAATTCAAAAGGTTGTTGTTACCAGTTAATTACGAAAATGAATAAAGTCTTAACGCTGGTTATTTATGGTAATACACTAATGTTATAAACCTAACAGCCAGACAGATGTCTGACAAAAACTATAAATTGAGAAAGACTAACTTACGGCAACTTTTTTATTATAAGACTCTTGGTCATCTAAAGCACACACACAACTTGTTTTACAATAATGAAGAATCTCTCCTCACAACAACAACGCTCTCCGTAATCAACAACGCTCTCTCATAACAACAACAAAAGCTCTCCCTAAGTCTCGATGAACGCGCCTATATACTAGCTACCACCACGTCATGACTTACACTCATTGCCAGATCTCATTAAGCGGGTGAAATAATATTTCGTTCAGTAAGAAGATAATTTACATAGTAAAATAAAATAACCAGAGATAGTAAAATCAAAAGGAAAGTGAATATAGAGTATACGTTACACCTGTTTATAAGCAATGGTAATTTCTGGTCTCAGTGTAAACACATGTAGGCATTTACAGAACTTTCAGCTTGATACAAGCTGTTAATCATACCAGCTAGCTTTGAATAATCTGGTGGTTTTGGAGAAATTCAAATATACCTAAGAAATGTTAGCTGGCTAACAACATCTTTGAAAACAGCGAGCTGTGGGTAATTACAATTTGTAATTAATGTTTCATTTGTTTATTATTGTTGTGTCCTAGCATTTTACTGTGCAGGAAAATAAAACTCTGTAACATTAAATTCCTACCAAAACACTTGAAGTTTTTTTGTTTTTTTTTATGCTCACATAGTTGCCATGACCGATTTCTACTCCTATGAAATATTTTCATTCCATTAAAATTACAAGTTGATTTATACAACAGCCATGTTTATAACTTGGAACATAGATTCAGAAGAAAACCCAAAAGCCATTCCTTGAAGTGTTAAGAACAGGCAGTTTTTTTTTTTTTTTAATTCTACAATATTCTTCCAAAATTCTACTGGAACAATGACAAAAAATGTTATACACATAAGCTGGTGCTAAAAGATACTAAACATATGAGTGACGGCAACAAGAAAAAGTACTGATCTGCTATTGATCATACTGTCATTTCGTAAACAGAACACATTGACCATTAACATGTGGTATTTGTACTGTTTGTATAAGGTGGTTTCTAAAAATGAAAATCTGAAATATTCCTGCAAAAACTATTTGTAAACAACGGTTTTATAAAACAGATCTTCTAACAAAAAAAATATTGTGTGAAAAAACCTGCCAGTTCTTTTTAAATAAGAATTCCTGTAGGACGTTTTGTTGCCAGAAATGTAAATACTATTTACATAAACAGAACTGACTAAAATATTAATTACAAAGGAAAAATTTGTGGTGAGTATAAAAAAAATATGTGTGGTAAGTATAAACCAAAACATTGTACAAAACAAAATTTGCCTGCTGAAAACAAATACTACTTACATAAACAGTTTATAGAAATAAAATATTATTGAGGTACTTTGCCTATTTAGTTTTCACACCTTATATTTCGCCTGGTTCTGTGTAAATGCATGTTCCATGCGAAATGTTTTTGGGTGTTTTGTTACATACAATATTATATGATACTCGTTTCGACCATAATGTGTGCAAAGAAATTATGTAAAAAACAATGTAATTAAAAGAAAACCTAAATATCACAAAAATGATATTTAGAAATTAAAATTTATGAAAAGAAACATTGTCTGAATACATATTTTATTGGGAAACAGAATATTTAAAAACAAAATTTGAAGACCAGACCTAATCTGTCAGAAAACATCATTATTTTGCGGAAAAGTGAAATAATATAAAAGTTTCGTAATTAAATTTATAATTCTATCAGAAAGAAATAATTTGTGGGAAAACGTTATTAAACATAACGTTTCTATGTAAAGAATTATGCCCAATGAATAAATAATTGGATAAAATATAAAACATAATATTTGTAAATATACATAGTAACTGTCAGAAAACGCAAATATTTTGTGAAAAAACATTACGTTATAAAACAGTTTTTGTAAATAAACATAATAATTCTATCAAAACACCAAATGTTACAAAACAAATTTTGTGAAAAAACGTAATAATTCTGTCCGAAAACAGAAATATTTTGTGAAAATGCGGAATGGTATAAAACAGGTTTTGTAAAATAACGTAATTATTTTGTAAGAAAAACACAAATATTTTGTGAAAATACTGAATAGCACAAAACGGTTTTTGTAAAAAAACGTAATAATTCTGTCAGAAAACGTCAATACTTTGTGAAAAGACAGAATGTTATAAAACTGTTTTTGTAAATAAACGTAATAATTCTGTCAGAAAACGGAAATATTTTGTGGAAAAACATAATATTATAAAACAGAAGTTTTGTAAAAAAACAGAATTTTTATTAACGGAACGGAATTATTTTGGCAACTGTGCTGTCATAAGATTTTACGTTAATTCACGGAAATTTTTTTACAGTGCATGTATTTTATATTAGGTGACATTGATCCCTGCTGCAGAGCGCAAGGCCATGAGATCCTGCTTTGCAATATATATATGTATATACATACATTCAATAAAACCCAAACGAACCACACGTACTCCAAAGTAAGGAAGACTCAAGTATGAACTAATATATCAGAAGCCAATAAATATAATAAAAGAGTCCATAAACAGAAATATAATAACATGGTGGGAAAAAAGCAAAAGCGAAGGAACAACAAAAACACAGAAGACAACTGACCTATATTTATAACTTATATTTATTGGCTTAAACCATTTCAGTTCATACTTCAGTCTTGATTACTTTGGAGTTCTTTCGGTTCGTTTGGGTTTTATTAAATGTGTATTGGTGTGGTTATTGGTTTGCTGTTTAGCGCGTCCTTACTTGCATCTTACATTATTTTATTTTACTGTATTTTATTTTATTATGGCTTCCACTTTGTAATTTCTTTAACATATATATATATATAATCCCCACATTCCCTTAAAAACAGCTGTGTTGGACATGGGACACCTATCCCTGTATCGATGAAACTGCAAATGCCATATACTACACTGCTCATCATCGAATATGTATTGTTACAACTTATTCTCCGTTTGGCGGTAGCTCATTTTACTGCTGAATTTACAATTGTAAAATATAGCAAACTACACGACACCAATTGATGGCTTTTAAGCATTGTGAATTATATTTTATAGTGTTCTGACCTTCAAAAATTCACATACTGCTATTTCAAATATCGAGGCTTCTATTAATTGAAAACCATGCTAAATAACTATTGAAAAGTTTTGTGTGTTTTTCCTGAAATATATAAGTACTCGTTTGTAACGGAAAAACAATCTTAAATATCAAATATAATTTTCTAATTAGAGTATTTCGTTTAATGAATGAGGATTTGCATGCCATGTAGTAAGTTTCAAATAACCTGTGACCAAAGGCGCAAGATGTTTCGGCGGTGCAATGGTCTAAGGTCCGGTTTCAGACCATTCGTCCGAGACGCGTCTTCATTCGAAACCCGATGAGGCATAAAAGTTGGGTTTGTCTTACGATATTGGCTTTCTACTTTCGCAAGAACCGGTGGGACAAAATTAGGGACGGGCGACCCTTATAGCATATGATTTTAAAAGTAAACTTGTAAAATAATATTAGTACACATCAGCAGCTTGCTATTTCATTCCTAAGAAGTTCAGATAATTGCAAATATTAGATTACTTATGTTTGATTTAATTCGCTACTTTACTTGAGAAATTATTTTGTTAAAGACGACTATAAAATTTTAAATCTTTTTGTTCAGTATATAAAAACGATACTATTCGAAATCGGATTCGCTAAAGGCAAAACAAGACAACAATAGTTTTTACCGGAAGCGATATTCGTCTTAAAAATGAAACACTTCATATTATGCTTTTGATTCTGTTTACCGTTTTTAAATCGGTAACAACAACTCAAGGATGCTTCCGTATGTCTATTAGGCACCAAATGAGTCGGTTAATAATTTAAGAATTATAAAATATCTAGTGTATACATAAAAAGGCTTAAACTAGCTTTATTTAGTGTTGCACAAAAAGGTGACAATAAAAGACTTAAATCAGATTCGCTTTGCGTTCCAGGAATAGATACACAGTCTTCAAAGAGCAAAGCACACAACGGAACGCGGTGTCGTCGCTTATGCGACCGGTTCCTAAAAAGTAGCTTTTGCGCCCATTGGTAGTACCTTGACACTCGCTTTTCCCTAGCAGTCTCCGTGTCTTTTATGTTGTTTCCCCACCATTAATCGCCGCAGGGATGCTAAACATTGTATGGTTATGAAAATCGCCCAGCCTAATGTGGACTGCAATTTCGTTACAATTCGTTTTGGGTGTACATAGTTTCGCATTTTTGCAGCAGGCTTTGTAAATTGTTTCCGACATGTAACGGAACATAGAAGGTATTTGCTAGTCAAGCAAGAACACTGGTGGGAAAAATGAAGCTCCGCCCGGAGGAATTGAGATACAGAACTTGAGAATTTAATAAGACAGGACTTACGAATTTAATGTATTGACTGGTAGTGGAGTTACATGATCTCGAAACGGGGTGCCAATGAAATTTTGAAACAATGGATTCCAGGATACACGCCATGGTCAATCCTATCGGCTACGCCATTATTCGCACTAGAAGCCTAAGCCCCTGACGGAGTTGAGCTGAACACCGTAGACTGAGTAATATATATTATAAACAGAAAAAAGGACGCAAATCTCAGAAGTAGAAAAATCTACAAATCATGTGTGTAGGTGGTGGAGAGGGCTGCAAAGTGGTGTCTGGTAAGGTTCAGAAAGGGACAGCAATGGCGAATTGTTCTAACAAAAGAGTTGAAAGCTTTGAGGCAAAACTGAGTACGAACGTTGAGGGAAGCGTCTCTATATAGATTCAAGACGAGGCAGAATAAAGCCGGGGAAAAGCCAATGGAAAGTAGAGCCTGAAAATATATCGACAGTGATGGGAAAAATATGTTATTAACAAAACATCGCAGAGGTCTATTAATGTATGCACCCTATAGTTTCGTTTGCACATGAGGGCACAGCAATGGTGCAAATTCATATTATTTAAAATGCTCTCACTTTCAAACCATGAGAAGTAGCACACATTTGGTACCACAAGAGAAAGAAACACCGTCGTTACCGATCGAACAATCCCTTAAATGATATAGACGAAGTTTCAACTTGCTGGATTATCCAGTTTCAAAAGCAGTCGATTTGTGTTATGAAAGAGACAAATTACATGCTTTCTACATCTCGAAAAACCAATGCGCATTTTTTTAAAAAAGAGAGGAAATGTTCTTTTTTAAAAGGAGAACACATTCTTAACCTTATTTCAGAACATAATCCTAAAATCATGAAACATCTTTATTAATAGTATTATTTTACGGTTAATTTTAGTTCATTAGGTCCACAAAGTTATGCTCCAAGTTACCATTTTCGCGTTTTCAAGCATTTCTGGAAAAGCATTACAAGTGTTTACAAGATTCAAAAAATATTCTTTGCTAATTTTAGTATCTACATTTTCAGAAAATACTGAAACAAAATAACATCACTGAAAATAGAGATATCTTTATCGTACAATAACGCCTGGCAAATAAACAGCAATTCCGTTTTACAATAAGAAGATGATAAAATCATACAAATCCGTAAATCGGTTTTTAGAAAAAATGTACTTTATTGTGCCTAGCTTTCGCCTTCCAACAAAAGGCTTTAACAAGACGAACTTACAGTAAAACAGCGATGCGTTTAGAGTTTAAAAATTAAGTATAAGCACTAGTATAAAACGTAAATATCATGCATCTCAAACATTTGAACTGGCAATAACTAACTGCCTAACTAACTTAATGCTTAATAACTGTGATATTTAACTAACCCGGATGCTTACGCAAAGTAACATATAAAATCCAATCCTATTTCATACTAGCCTGTAAAAATGGAAGTCGACGGTGATAGCAGCTCAATGGATACCCCATCATTGCATTCGTCACTTCTTGTTATTCTCTCAATATATTCCCTGATCATAGTTCCCTTATACGTATTGAATTGGGCCACGATTTTTCTTTCATTCCACACGTGAATCGTTGCGTTGTAAATTAACTCCTCTCTAAAACAGTCGTTCGTCTTCATTTTCTTATGAATATCATGTGCTCTTTATATCCCACACACGAAGATCTTTTCGTCATTCCGATGTAGAACTTTATAGAGGAATCTGGGAATTTTAATGGAATCGCGTACACCCTGCGGCATAGTCCACCACTGTTTTCTTGTTATTTTTTTATACAATCTTACCAATAGATTTTGGTGGCTTAAACGCTGCCTCAACGGCGTGCTTCCTCACTAAATTTCTGACAGAATTGGAATTGTGGAATATACGAAATGTTACCAGCAAAGGTCATGCTCGTTTTCTTGGTCTTGTCCTTTAATATTCTTCTTTTACTTTTCGGAATACGTTGCAAAGTTTGCATTCATGAAACCCCTTAAAACGTCTTTCTTCATTATGCTGGTGATTTCCTGTTTGTTTAATTATCAGATAAGCGTACTCTCAAAGCTCTCCGAATACATAATCTGAACACAACAGTTTTGTAATCCTTGGTCTTGAAAAGCTGGACGGAATGGTGTTAAGTATAACTGTAGGTTTATCGAACACTTGAATATCCAACGAATGGCTAAGACTTCTGGGTAGTAAATCATCAAAGAAAGGCAACTTTCCACTTTCCTTTACCTCCATGGTGTACTCTGTTGATTGCGTTGAAGGAATTATTAAGTTCATGCATCCCATGTGTCCAGAAAATGAAGATATCGTCAATGTAACTGAGCCAAAGCTGGGTTTCTTCATCGTACCATTGATTATCGTTTTTTCTAACGAGCGTTATATCGCTTCTTCTGAGATTGTTGTAAGAGATGACCCCACTGGGGCCGTTTGCATTTGCTTATAAACCTGCTTTCGGAATGCATATTTGATACGCTTGGTTGCCAGATTTTAAGCGCCTGGGCATTTCTTCACTGCGATATCCGTGAATGCTGCCGCGTTACTTATTGCTGCTTACAGATTGCTAGATGCTTGTTCTTTAGGAATTGATGCAATATCGAAACACTCTATAATGTCTGTGTCGTTAAAATGAATTGATCTGATTTCTTTGACAAGCCTTGTTTGAATTCAAAGCATCCGCTGATATTGGGATGAAAGTTTACATGAATTTGTTTAAAGCTTTTTCTAAAATATACGTTGGAGACGTGTTTTTGGCTGCAATGGGTCTTATGTTGTGGCCCGGGGGTTGTGTTCTACACGTCCGAAGCAGTGGGACACGCTTGCCAGGGGGTGTTCTCGAAGCCTCATTGAGTATCATACGGGTAACCTCAATCTTTGCTCCTGCTTTTGTAGTTCTGGGCAAAGATTTTGTCGGGTTACTACGGATTGCTTCACAGTCTGACTCATTCATAAACTCATTACTTTTACCGGCGTATTCTGTACCATCCAAGAAGGCAATCTGCCCAATCTTGTCTGCTTGGTTAATTACTATGCAAGGATCCATACAGAGCCCAATTAGTACTTGTAAATCTTGTCTATTGGTTTTACGGTATCGCTCGTGGCTGAATATGAATTTTTCAGCTGCCAAATGCCAGATTCTGCACTGTTTCTCCTGAGGTATCATGACAATGGCGCTCTACAACTCTTCTACGATGTACCTAGGACCCGATTTGAGAGAAAATGGTAATTTTCTCCTCTTTCTGTGTATTCCATTTCTATGCTCGATATAGGTCTGCTGGAGATGTTTATTATGGGAACCTTGTAGTCACTATATTTATGTTTATTGCATAACTTATCAAATTGCCGTGCGTGCCTAACGTGTAAAATATCTTTCTGGTCTACAGACTAACGCCTGTATTCTTATGATGAGGATGTCAAATTCCATTGCTTAAGTCCAAGCTTTTAGGTTGACGTACATTCTGTAAGATTTGGCCTCTAATTCCATGACTTTCCGGTTCCCACGTAGTACCAATTGTGAAGTAGTACTAACTGAATTTATCAACATAAATGGCAATCACGTCTAAATACAGAAAAAAGTTGGTAGGTTAACAAATTCCACGGTGCGGAGTAATTCAACTAATCCGCTTACATGTCTACATTTTTGCTTTTCTACTGCACTTTATCGGAGCAGAACACGCCGACCTGAATGTGAAATTGTTGGCTTTAAACCATTAACACAACCGCACAATCAAATTGCCTCTATAAGAAAGTACTTGCATTTAACAAGACATTATTACAAAAACACACAATACTAAAAGACTGATTTGTATGCACTTTTCAATAACAGGAAGTTATCTGAACATAGCTATCTGATTAAGTCTCTCTGTAAGAAATACACTTATCTTAGAAAAGACGTTACCTCAACTTCACTCTTCTGTGCAACAATCAGAATTTTGGATTCATTCACTTCTGAACAATTATCAGTGCTGTCAAACTTAGAAACCTGGTTGAGGAAAAGAATGTGTCATTATGTCAGAAACCTTTTCCCGAGGATATATGAAATTTACGTAACAACGCAGAAACTCAAAGGGAATGACAACTCAGAAGTATACGTCAGAATTTTTTTTATGAAACGGCGTCTCTAAGCAAAACTTTTCGGTTGGTTGGTTGGTTGGTTATGAGATTTTATTGGCTCAAGGGCCATGGTTGGCCAAAGAGCGCCAGACACAAGACAAACAGACAAAATTAAAAAACGGGGCAGAAATCGCATAATCTGGCTGACCAAGTAAAACCGAACCATGAGTACGAAGGAAGGGCCAAAAAAGACAATGAAACAAACAGTATGAAAAACATGGTACAATGGTGAGAAACAAGCCGATTAAGTAAAACTGAGGAATGAGAATGATAAAACACATTACGAAATCGAACACAACTACACATAGGATGAGTCACCAGGAGGGGGCCGAACCGTCACTCTCCTCCTCCCCACGTTCCTCGGCAATGCTGGCCGAGAGCGGGGACGAACTGTCACTCTCCTCCCCCCCCATGTTCCTCTGCAATGTTGGTTGAGGCTGGGGACGAACTGCCACTCTCCTCCCCCTATGTTCCTCTATAATGTTGGGTGAGAGTGGGGACCTCGCTGTGGCCGAGACAGTTGCAAAGGTGGTCAGGTGGACCGCGACAGTTGGATGGACACTGCACACCTTTGCGGATTGAGGGCCGGGTCTACAGCACGTGCAGGCTTTCTGCTGGGAACCGGAAGAGTCGGTCGTCTTCAAAAGAGAAGGCGCAGACTCAGCTATTCGAAAAAGCTGGAGCTCGGGGAAATCCACCTGTGTCGCTTGTTCAACTGTAGATCGCTTGGCAAGTGCGGCGAGAGCTACAGGGCGCGGAACAAAGGGCTGCACGGGTTGTGGCAGAGACTGAACCACTGCGGCAAATGTACGCTGTCGGTTGGTGGGGATACCCAACTTGGCCTTGGCAGCAGGGTACGAGAGGCCCTCCAGGGTCTTGAGGCGCTGGATCGCCAACTCGTCCTTCCATTTCATACAGTTGCGGGAGTAAGCTGCATGGGCCTCACCGCAGTTAACACAGCAGGCCGCAGAAGTGCAACCATCCCCGTCATGTTCACTGGAGCCACAATTTGCGCAACGAGCGGAACTCTTACAGAAACGTCGGGAATGCCCTTACCTCTGTCACCCGAAACAGCGCAGAGGACTGGGAATGTACGGGCGAACTCCACAGACCAAGTAGCCAGCCTTGATTTCGGTCGGAACTTTCGGGGAGTTAAAAGTCAAGATTACATTTTTAGACTTAATCAATTAACCATCGGGCCGGAACATCATACGACGTGCAGCAGTAACACCTTGATCTGCAAGTTCAGTCACCAATTCGTCTTCAGTGCATGGCAAGAGATCAAACTCCGAAATAACACCCCGAGAGGTGTTAAGAAACGGGTGAGGTGTTACTTTTACAGGAATGCCTTGAAGACTAGTGAGGTGCAGAAAAGTGTTACTCTGTGAAACACTGCAAGTTTGGACAAGCAGGTCCCCAGAGCGAAGCTTCCGCACAGGCTTCAAGGGGTCAATCGCAGAGTCCAAAGCTTTAGAAATGTAAAAGGGAGATCTGGTGGACAGTCTCTCATTCGGATCGATGGATTCCACAACTAAGTGTGTAGCATGCGTAGTCACAGCAATCGAGGGGAGACGACGCTTCGGAGCGACTGGTACAGCTGCCGAAGAAGAGGTTCCACATTCTTGGTCCAGGTCATGGTCTAAAGATCGTTTAAGGTTAGGAGACTTGGCAGGTTGAGAAGACGAAGGAGAGTCGTTGGCAACTATCAATTTCGCAGGTGACCTAAATTTGGAGTTTTTGTTTTTGGGTTTACCCATCGAAAAAAGAAGGAAGATTCGTCTGCAGACTACTCCACCCACCACCGAGCCCTACAAGGGAGAACTGGAGGTCCACAAGCCAAGAAAATGACGCTAGACACAGTTCTGGAGCTTATACGTTGCAGATATAGTCCGTTGGCTGTGATCACACGCACTCGGCGGACACTTCGGCCTCCTGGTACGGTCATGCCAACGCTTTTGGCATCATCCCACAGCCCCCGGGCTTACCCTGCCGTGCTATACGACAAAAAAGCCGCTAAAGCCCTGTACACAACTTGGTACATGACTTCTGACTAGAGGTGGGTTAGTCTCTAGCCTCCCGTTTACAGCGAAGCCGGGGTCGAAGAGGAGTGTTGGTACACAGGAGGCACTTAACCGGTCTCCTGCGACCTCAGCCGCCAGACATCCCATTTCCGCCTCACGGGTCTCCGCACGCGGCAAACATGCAGATAGGTCTAGCACCCAAACCAGCTAAAAGGAAAAAAGAAATCCAAAGAAGACAAATCCTGGAAGGGAACCTAAACGGAATCTCAGCAACCTTCGAACTGAGCGGTTAATATAATACAGTTAGTGGTGGAGGGTAACAAAACCACAAGACCGGGGAGTTAGTACATAACGTGGTAGCGATTAGGTAGAGTATACAACACGGGCAACTAGCCAGTGGAGAAAATAAATAAAAACAAAAAAGCGAGACACAAGACCAGCTAGGGATCGTGGGGCCGCAACTCCCCAACAGCTGGATGAACAGCCGTCCCTGCAAACACCAACAGCACCGAAACAAAAAACAAGTGGTGGCATGACATCAGATGTTGACCAGTCACAAGGTCAGCTCGGGCCGTGGGGGCGCCGCTCCCCAAATAACTGGAAAACCAGTTATCCCCGAGCGGGGACTTTTCGGTTGATGCAGGCTTTTTGATATAACACAGGATGAATTTACAATACTTAATGAAATGATGTGAGTTCAAATGACAAATTAATTTTGTTAAGCAAAATTATTCCAGTCAAACCTGACAAATACATTTTGTTAAATCAAGTGATATTTATCGCTAGGACAAAATTTCTTATTGACTACTCCTACGAGAAGTTTCAGAAGTCGGAACCAGGATGATTTTACCCCAATTCTGCAATAACCAGTAGAAAATATGTATACTTATGTACCGCAATTCATTATGGATTCAAACCAGGGCAGAAATAATGTGGAAATGATTCCTTCAGAAACGTGCGCCATCTTCATTCTGGAACAGAAACAAAAACAAGGAATGAAAGAGTATCAAATTCGTACATTTTGGCTCCATAATAGTCCTGAAGAACTCAAAGAACACCGTTCTTCATAGTTAACCAACTATGATTGCGTACGTAGAAGCTTTGGTTTTCTCCAATTGGTCACTTAACAGAAGGTTAGCACAGCAGCAGTCAATATAATTTACTTCACTATGTTCTTCACACTGGAATATCTCCTCTGAGTATTATCTTTTACAGAAAAAATCCCTTTGAAGCTCGTGTAACAGTGGTTCTTGTTTTTTAGATTGGAATCTTATATTCGTACGTTTAAAACACACCTTCGACTTATTTAAACCCTGTATCAATACCACACGTGTAATACCGTTCTGGAACATCTAGAGCGCACATCAAAGCAAGCCTAAATGCAGTTTCAACTATAAACAAATCTCAAAAAAGAAAAAAAAAAAACATTTCCTGTCGTAGCTTTCAACTATAGAAACTTGTTTTTACCATCCAGTGTTTAAAGTGTTCTGAACAATTTTTCGCTATTCTTCTACAGGAACTTTCGTGTTTAATCCGAATCTGCTTTTGCAGGTATTATTTAAGTCAACATCTTTAGAGCAACGTGAATTCTAAATTATGTTAAATTTTCCTCTGATTTGCAAACTCCCGAATCAAAAATATAACTCCGTTTAGTTGTGGGAAGACGAATCTCCCGAACATGGAGAAATATTCATTTGTAACATATATAAAATTAAATAAAATAAAATCATTTTGTAACGTCAAAACATTTGCTAGTGATTTTTTTAAACTTCGTTGAACAAGGACACGGAATTTGAATGTTGCCGTAACACGTAGGTTTTCAGGCCAATTACATAATAATGTTTTCTTAAGAAAATTGCTGAAAATCGTACTCTACTAGTACATACGTCTGTAGACCAAATCAAGACCACAGTGTCAGGATCTCTCATGTAACCACGTTTAGTACGTTTCATGGCAATGTATCTTACTTTGGAAAACAATTTAATAGAAGACATTTTAATGTTAATTGCGTCCCCATGAAATATATATTCTGAAGAAACCGTTTTGCCACGTCATAAATCTGAATTTGTTTATCCAGCATAAAAAATGAATTACATTGATTACGTGCCAGGGGACATTTAAATGATGATGCAAATTAAAACCGCAAAATAGTGTTCTGAAGAAAGAGAATATTTCCGTTGGAATAAATACTGCAAACGCTGTTCTTCCAAAATATTTTTTGGATTCCCCTCTGTTAGTTTACGTTTAAATGGACGCTAATAACTCTCTGCATCTTGTGGATGTCAGGAGTAATATGAGTATTATGGAAACACGTTCCAAGTGTATGAGAACACATATCTGAAAAATGCATGAAACGTGTTTTACCTGACAATTGAGTTGTCCAAAACGATGTGATAAATCCAATTGGCGACCAACTTGGTTACCATCGAACACCGTGGCGTCTAAAGCAATCTCTGGCATACACACCATGAAATGTATGAGTTTTCGTCTCTAGCAATGTCATTGAAAAAACATTTTCAAATTCCACTGCGTATAGCAAAAGAATACCACCAAGTATGCAAAAAGCGTCTAAACAGCTTTAGGGATACCGCTATAAAATGAACTCACTTTAAACGTACCGGCGTAACACAAAATCGGAACATCTAAGCACTGATATTCCGCCCCCTATTGGCCGATATGTAATAACTATATCGCACAGATCGGGCGAATGTGGGAAGTACGGCCAATATTTGCTTAGGAGATAATCATTACATCACACATACCAAAATATAAAAGATATTTCATCCATCTACTTGGTCGCCGTCGACAGCAGACGAGTGTGATAGAATGAATTTGGTCTTTTCATTCCTTCCTATTAAATATGTAAAAGATCAAATTCATTATGTGGCCCTATCTCTAGACATAACAATTCAGTGAACCTAAACCAACACTCCCCTTTTTGCAGAAAAAAGTAGTGAAATCCTTGTCTCCTTGCTTGTTTCTTCTGTATTTCACTTATGTCTGTGCTGTATCATATGAATTTAAGTTTTACTCTGATTTCTGAATATGCATTAGTAAAACGGCTTCGATGTGGTTTCGAAAAGGACTTATGTGAGGAAACATTTTCTCACAGCTATATGTACATCCAAATGTTTCAAGCAACGCAAAGACAACTTCTTTCAGCAAACTAATTTTTTTTGTATTCTCCGGAAATGCAGGATAACAGCTGATTCTATCTCGGCAATTTTCCCCAAGAAATGTCCTCACTTCTCTGAAGTTCGTTATGCAATGCCGTAAATTCAATATGTTTAATTTCAATGGATGCTGAAATTCCAAATGAAAGCGTAAAGTCAAATGGAGTGCCACAAAAATTAAGTTCACCAAGCTTGGAGAAGAAAACATTGGCTCATTCTTTTCAGAATCTTGACATCGAAATGTAAATTCGTTAATGAGTGTCGGTTTTTATTTCCATAATTCTTCTGTGCTAGAAGGATAGTATGTCTTTTACATTATTCACGAAAACCAAGAACAGTTTGCCTTTACAACCTGTATTTGAAAATGCAGGTCATTCAGGTGTACAGATATATCGACCAGATAGCTAGCTCTCTGCTTCCGAAATGGTGACCACCCATCTCGGAGGCAGAGATCAGCTGTGAATGTGTGATAAAAATCTATTTTGTTTGTAGAGGAGGATTGTTTTAATAAAGCAATATGATGCAAAATATTATAATTATATTGTAATGAAGTTAAGTGAATTATCTCGTTTTTCCTGTTTATAATCCTGTACAGAAATTAAGTGATTTCAAACTGTTCCCAGAATGACGACATGAAATGAAATGTAATCATTATAACTAGGGCTACGATTATTATGTAATTATATATTCTTACATAGTTTTACATATTTGACGTTTTTTGTTAATATTATGCATATATACTGTTTTACTACATATATGACATATTTGCATATTATTTAAAAACATCTTTACATAAATTGCCAGCTTTTACGCAAAATTACCCAATAGTTTCTAATGTAGAAAACTGTAAGCCAACTGATGGCAACGTACGCGTTTTCAAGTTTCACAATATTTTGCAGCCGAAAGATGTCAGCACCACATCGGCACCAATCTGCTTACTCATCTCAGATGAGAGAGAAGACTGAGTCATCTCACTTTTAATGTGTTGTTTGGTGTCCAGCTTTTTCCTAAATCATTACGTTCATGTCATTGTTAAAAGTTTATTTTTCCTGTCCATGTTGTTAAGCCAGTCGACATGTTGAAAATGAAATCAACTGTATCATCCAAATTAAAAGGCATATATTAACAAGTTACCTGATGAAGGATTGAAAGCTGACGGTAATAGTTTGTTTTGTGGTGTGTGAGCCTCTGCTGTTTCTTGTGACCAGCGTTTTCAAGTTTCGCAACACACTAAAACTAGGATACATAACAAAAAGTAAAAAATCAGTTTGTCGAAACTAAGATTTCTTGCAGAAGTTCGAGGGAACAGTAATCAAGTCAATTAAAATTGCAGTCTGTTAGGATTTATGACATGCACTGGGGAATCCAGATATCTCTTTTTTGAAAGTAAGCTATCCAGTGTTTATAAGTTTCTTAAAACAATACTGTAGTCAAATAATTCCAGATGAATTTGCTTTAAGAAAAATTACTTGCAGATGATGTTCGAAGAAACTGTATTAAAAATCAGGAGAAAATCAAAGATTTACATTTTGAATCTCAGTTGACGAAACAACAGATGTGCATGGAAGATATGCCAGAAACGTATTTATTGTTTGACACCTGAATGATGCCGCCCCGGTGGCGCAGTGGTGTAAGGCGCTGGCCTCTGATCATTCGTCCGTAAGGGGTCCGGGTTCGAATCCCGGTCAGGCATGGATATTGTGTTTTTCTTACGGCACTGGCTCTCTCCCTTCCTTGGAACCAGTGACCCTAAATTAGGGACGGGCGACCGCTTATAGCCCATTTAGTTGCTCACGGTGGTCGTTAAACCTCAAATAAAAAAAGAAAAGAAAACAACAACACCTGAATGAATTAGCATCACCAATCCCATACTTATCTACTTCTCAAGAACTAGCAAAATACAACTTCCGCATGACCATTATGTTGATCAAAAAATCGTTGCGGATTTTATGGTCAGAGCGAGTAAAATACGATAACGTACACCAGATGGTACCTGATGCTGCACCTTTTATTATGAAAACAGCTGCAGCCCTTTTCGTACTGTTCCCCAAAAGATTAACTTGACATGTCTTGCACACAAGCACCACATAATTGCTGAACAATCCGCTGCAATTTTCCAAAATCTGCTTCGTTAACTGCAACAGGTAAAAAAAAATTTTGCCGAAAGCTCCAAGCAGAACCGAAAAGTTAAAAGAAATGTTCCCAGACCAAACGCTCAAATCTCAGCCTGTGATTATGCGTTAGGGCACTTGGTTACAATCTGCAGATATTATGGAGACAACTTCCGTTAAAATCAATGAAGCATTCTCTCAATTGAACTCGGACGATTCTGCTTCCACTGAAAAAGGTCAAGTTATGTCGGATAGTGATACTTTATTCGAGAAATTGGCTTTCATAAAGACACATTGGACTGTATCGCATCAGCCCATCTCAGAACTTGAAATTTCAAGCGATCTTTGGAGAAATAATTTCAACAAATCTGAAAAGGCAATTGAAATATTAAGGAAGGAGCCTCCACCGGACTACATTGGAAAAATTATAAAACACAAGACAGAGATAGGATTTTAAACAGAATCCAGGCCCAGAAACTACTACAACTATAAAACATATTCTACAGGCAACTTTAACGTGCAATCGTGTCGTTTTGAAAGATCAGAAATTCTCAGAAATGTAATGTTGAGAGGACGTTCAGCCAATTTAAAGGTACGACTGTTTTTAGAGAAAACAGGAGGAGCTTTGTGTTCGACAACGTGAAGTGCTATATTGTTGATAGTTGTAATAGCAGTGAAAAACCTTGGTCTTGAGTAAAGTAATATGAAATTTGTAAAGCATTTTTTTCAATATCTTATGGCAGTAAAAGTAATAAAAATATATTGAATTGTATCAAAATGAATGTGCTACATATTTTTGTTCCTTTTGCTACATATTTCATTTTTAACAAATATTTTGGCACATTTGTTACTTATAACAAATATGATTTGCACCAGAAATCTTTTCCGAACATTGCAGTTAAGTGCCAATCAGTACTACAGTGATTTTCAGCAAGCTGAAGATAAGCTACTTCAAATCTTAGTTGCATTGTTATATATAATATATATTCCAAACAAAAAAAGTAAGAGTTTCTTTCCACTAGAAAAAGTAAATGTTAGTTATTTATTTTCTTGTCATATGGAGTTACCATCGATTTTCAGTAAAACACTCAAAATTGCCTCTTAATGCGCCACTTAATATCATGGTATTTGAATGTTTTGTTATAATTTCGGTATGTCACTTCATGTAGACAGGTATCATACGATAATTGCTGCAAACCATTGCAAGTCTCTGAAGAAATTTAGGACGTTCGGTTTCTGAGAAACAGTTTGGAAGCAGGTGTTTATGTGTGGAGAATAATACAGATGAATATCGAGTTCTGTTAGACATTGTCACTCGGGGAGAAACCCAACAAGCTGCAATTCCCATATGGAAATGACTTTTAAACGTGGCATTGTTTGAAATTTTCTACATATCTGGAGGCTGAGTTTTAACATGGTTTTACGTAAAAAGAATTATAAATTTGTTAGACTGAATTATTTCTGATTTGGTGAAATCAACAATACAGTGAAACACTTTTAACTGTTTCCTGAGAGAATGCGCATAAAACACAAAATTTCAGGAGTCGGTTCTACAGAGAGTTATGTCAGCCAGGACCTCATTAAGACTTTGTGGGCCTGTAATCTAAAACGTCTATGTGAACATCAAATTACTGGTGAAGTAGACACATTTTGAAGTCTAAAAAACCCGAACTCTAGCAATATGCATTGAAATTGTAAAAAGTAAAACATTGTGAAGTGCGAAATCAATTAATTTACATACTGTTTTTCATATGAATAAGTTTCAGCAACTATGAAGATCACTCGATTCGAATTCACGATTTGTACAAATTCATAATTAACTGAGTATGAGGTAGGAAACAGACTTCGTTTATATATTAATAACACCATACCAATTCTATCAATTTCAAAAGGGCATTTTTCATGATATTTTTGGTAAAATATATATATTTCATGATATTTTATTTAGTCACAGAAATCCATTGATCGCACTAAGTCACTCCAAAATATCATTGGCACCAGCAACCTTGCAAAGTCACATGACCAATCACCTTCAATAATATTTCAGTGCAAGCTCTGTCCATTTCTTGATATACAACTCTGCATTTTGCAACCAAAAATATTACCGAATTATGTACAAAATTTATGGCGGACAACAGTTACAATCCCAAGATATAAATTAGACATATCTGTTTAAACTTAAGGTGACACAATAAAAGCTACTGAGTGATGGCGGCAGTTAATTTTAACAAGAAGATAGAGAAGGGCAGAAACAATTAAAATCACACCTTGATCAACACCACCAAATTGTTTGAAATCCGAAACAATTAGTTCATCTTAACACTGCCTTTAAAGGTGTTCGTTTTGTAGTCTCCGTTTGCCATAGAGTGTAAAACATACGATGCAAGCCAAAAGCAAAGCCCATAGGCAATAGCCCCAGGACACCCACTTTAAGTCCGTCATGAGATCCGCTACATATTTGGCAACACTGGAAAGGCAAATTTTTGTACAGAAAGAGGTAGCACGTTCCAAGCGAGATAAAGTTAGACAATGGAACTATCTATCTGGTATTCCATGAACGGATCCTCAATCTTGAGAAGCCATATATATTTCCACAGTTTTATCCGAAAATAACATTTTACTATGACCTACATGTTTTTTTGTGTCAAATGGAAACGTTGTTTGCACTCTTTGAATACAATTAATTCTTCCTACAAAAACAGCCTAAGTTTTGCCCATCCTGAATAATAATCGGGTATTTCTCGTGATATCATAGGTGTCGTGTTCATCATCTCTTCTCCTGCCTTGTGAATTCAGAAGTGGATATTAAAAATGTATTTATTCGCTAACTGATGGTAATCACAAAACTGAAAAAACAACCGGAAATGACTGTAGCATTGAGCTAAGAATATATTTTTGAGCAAACGATAAATCGGCGCGAGATGCATAAGAGCCAAATCATATATTGTTAGTTCTTCACCAGACCCCAAAACTGAATCCAGATTCACATTTTTCTAAACCATATATTTTTCTTTATTTGAAGTTATAACAGATTTTTTATCATTACCTGTGTTCTATCGTATTCGGCTGTGTAAATAACAGTAACTAAATTTACCTGTAATCTGCTATTCGCATCAATTGTTCCGGTTTTAAAGGCATTGTCTCACAAATGATTTTATGGAACTCTTTTTAATCCTGTAGATTTCATTTCTATTCTCGATTCTTCAGCTCATCAACGTATAATTCATATTTATCGGCGAAAGCACACTTCCTTAAATGTGTTATGTATATTATCATTCCGATAGTGTCTTATCTGGCTACCAATCAATAGTAAATCAAGTTATAACTAAGAACTGTTCTAAAAAATAATCGTATCCTTCCCCGTCTAATCACATTGGAAATAAATCATTCAAAGTTAGAACTTTAGTGCAATTTTTCAAAAGATTGTAAAAACGTAAATTACCGTCACGTTTACTTCAGATTACGATCCATTTTTTAAGAACTTTAAAGTCAAATTCATTTTTAATTTTTCGGTATGATGAATTACCAAAAGATAAAGATATATTCATTATTAACCAATACAAAGAACAATAAATTAAATCTAATTTCTCTAACTTATCATTCTACCAGTAATACGTTTAAGGAAAATAATTAAATTAAATCCCCAGCTTCTAAAACAAAACGAGTACTTTGAGATTCTATGTTACGCCCCTACTTTTTGCATTTCATAGCTAGAGCTACGTTACTTGAAGCGGCTGAAGCGAGTTCACTGATATTTCAGAACACACAGTGTTTGAGAACAATCAGGAAGATTGAGAGTGCAGCTGTTTAAAACTTACGAACATCACTTCTTACCAGAAATACTTGGGTTATGTAAATTATGTTTGATGTATCATATCTTTTTATCAGTGGAGTATTAAGAATTTGCGATGTGTCCAAATAATTTAGTGATGATCAACATCTTTCTCAGAATTCACGATTCAGTTAAATCAATAACATTTCTTCATTGTATTTAAATTATGACGATCTATTACCTCTGCTTCTGCCACGGTCTTCCAACAAATACTTTATTTTCCTGATAAAAAGATCTATAGATCTAATGAGATAGTGTACTCCCATGAATAACTACATACCTTCCTCAAAATGTGTGGCAATTCTAACTGAAAGAAAAAAAAATATATATTTAAATGTCGACAAGATTTCAGTATTAATGTGCAAATGCTTACAAATATTGCATGCACGTTTCACTTAGTGTACTCCTGATCGTTTTGTATAGAATGCGCAGGAAATATAAAGCAGTATCATCTTTATAACAAATCAGTCACTGTGTTCAAAAGATTAAAAATTTTCAAAAAGATAGGGCACCTTCTTTTAAAAGAGAAATACGATAGAAATGAGATAATGTCGATAATTTGGTTATCTAGTTTGCAGGTATTTTGATGTAAGAGGTGGAGTAAAACTGGTAGGGAAGAGGATACTTCTGTGAGAAATGAAGCTGAAAATTTTGGGGACATAGTTTTTGCTGTATGATGTGGAGCTGAATTGGGAATGAATAAGGGTACCCGCATTTCATGTTGTGAACGACAGACAATGATTCTGAGGCCAAATAGAGAATTATTTTTTCTCTAAAAAAGTATAAAACACTACTACGTATTCTTGACACCCGAAGTAAGGTGATCATTCTGAAGTCAAAGAAATTGAATTTGGTTTGTTTGTTTGTTTGTTTGAAGGTGAAACGACTTCTTTGGGCCACTTAATCTGCTCTAAGCAGACCCTCTTTCATAATTTATGGTCACCGCCTCCAGTGCAGCGAGATAGAGACAATGCCGCTAAAGATACATAACACCCGTGAATCACTTAGGTTCGAACCGCGACAATTCTCAAAAATGGTCAGCAGCCAGCGCTTAGACCACTGCTCCACCGGCAAACTGAAAGTAGAGATGGAAATCACTTGGCATAGAGAAAAATAAGTTGGTAAAATCATGCAATGCATTGATTATGATACGCGTTCCAACATAACAGAAATTATTACTCAAGTTATGTGGGTAACGGCTGTGGAATAAATCTCGCTTCTGTGTCCTGACCTTTGACCCCATTTCGATGATACTTAACAGAACCGGTTTACTATACCTCCGGAACAACATGATAAAGTTTTGTTGCAATAGAAGCAATTTTACGCAAGTTATGAGAATAATGGCTGTGGCATAAATCTGGCTTTTGTGCAATGACCTTTGACCCCATTTCGTTGATATTCAACAGAACCGGTTCACTATACATCCGGAAAAACATGATAAACTTTTGTCGCAATCCAAGCATTTTAGGTAAGTTGTAATGCACAAGGGCAATGGAATGGATCCCACTCCTGTGTCCTGACCTTTGACCCCATTTCTGCCCATTTTCAATAGGGTTCGTCCCGATGTGGTTCCTTACCACATACTAAAATTTCATAGAAATCGAACCATTTTTACGGAAGTTATGACGCATAAGGGCAATGGAATAGATCCCGCACTTATGCCCTGCGTGATCTTTGACCCCATTTCGTCGTTTTTTTCAATAGAGTTCGTGCCCAGGTGGTTCCGTACCACATACTGAAATTTCATCGAAATCGAACCATATTTACGCATGTTATGACGCATAAATGCAATGAAATGGATCCCGCTTTTATGTCCTGACCTTTGACCCCATTTCGCCCATTTTCAATTGGGTTCGTTCCCAGGTGGTTCATCACCACATACTAAAATTTGATCGAAATCGAACCATTTTTACGCAAGTTATGACGCATAAAGGCAATGGAATATATCCCGCTCTTATGCCCTGCCTGACCTTTGACCCCATTTCGCCCATTTTCAATAGGGTTCGTGCCCAGGTTGTTCCCTACCACATACTAAAATTTCATCGAAATCGAACGATATTTACGCATGTTATAACGCATAAACGCAATGGAATGGATCCAGCTTTTATGTCCTGACCTTCGACCCCATTTCGCCCATTTTCAACAGGGTTCGTGCCCAGGTGGTTCCCTATCACATACTAGAATTTCATCGAAATCGAACCATTTTTACGCAAGTTATGACGCAAAAAGGTAATGAAATGGATCGAGCTCCTATGTCGTGAGCTTTGACCCAATTTCACCCATTTTCAGTAGGGATCGTCCCCAGGTGGTTCCCTTCTACATACTGAAATTTCATCAAAACCGAACAATTTTACGCAAGTTATGACGCATAAAAGCAATGGAATGGATCCCGCTCCTATGTCCTGACCTTTGACACTGCTTCGCCCATTTTCAATATGGTCCGTCCCCAGGTGGTCCCCTACCACATACTAAATTTTCGTCGAAATTCAACCATTTTCACGTGAGTTATTGTGTGGAAGGGCAGACCGACGGACAAAGCTGGAGCATATACGCTTCTTCAACCTACGGTCGGAAAGCGTAAAAAGAGCTCAAAGCAATTCATTTACTTTTTTCAAACTGAATCAGATCATCTATGCAACTAACCTGTTTAATAAATATTGCACGTGAGTCATCGCTTCCAGGCTGGCATTGTCTTAGTGGAGCATATAATCTATTGCCCAAATGTATGTTGCAATAAAGACGACTGACAACGAAAAGAAAAAATCAGAAGACGCGGAAAACAGGAAAAGGTTCCGTTCTTTCATGGAGATCCAGGCATAATTGATCAGAATATCTACCACTTTATGAATCCAGAACTATCTTTTAAGATATCTAATTTTCGAGTTTATTAGTATACCGTTCTCAATTGTTTCCTTTTATTGTCAGAATTCCCAGTAGAAGACGCAAAACGTCATGGTCAGGAACTTTTCTTTTAATAATAACCTCTCTGTTTCGTTTTGAATTTTAAAACAGCCTATGGCATAACTCTAGGAACACAAAATCGGGTTATAACTTTCTTTTGACGTGGATACGTCTTTAAAATCGGTACGATTGGGGTAATCTCTAGGAAAACTTGGCAGACATAATTTCTTACGATTGATCAAATGCTTATAATTTATAAATTATAACAAATAGCAAAAATAGAGTAACTAATATTAAAAGAGTAGTAACCAGGGATTCTAAAAAATATCAACTTCAAAGTCATGCGCATGCGCGGGGAGAGGGGAGGGCTTACGCCATTTTGGGGTCGAATACGCTGAGTCAAGCGCTTTGAAATCTGTATAACTCGAGATGGCGTAGAGGTGGGATCGTGATATTGGTCTCAAAAGATTCGTCTAGATGAGATCTATCTAAAAACCAATAATTTGTAAACATTTAATAAGTGCTTTATAAGTTATAAATGATAAACGAAAAAATATTTTTGAGAAAATAAACATGTCTAAATATCCGAAGCGAAAGTCCGAATCAAAAGACTACAAACTTATATCAGAAGAAAGAAGAATTCAAAGGGAATCGAATAAGTCCAAAACAGCTAATGAAGAACGATGTACGCCTCATGGAAATGAAGAAAGCCGAAGCGGCGCAACGGGTGGAGCCACAACCAAGCACTTCTACATATAGTACATGTGAACCAATGGATTACTTGGCCGTGAGTGAAACTTGAATGGATGATTCTAGTCCCGTACTTTTGCCCAGTTTCGAATTGAAGGCGAAAAGGAACAGGGCAGTAGCCCAACACAAAATATCCAGTTCCAAACGTACTACTTCGCCCACAAAACAAACTACGCGGGGAGTTGCCATTTGTATAAACACCAATAGTCTAACATATTGCCAACCGTAAATGTTTCGGTAAACAACAGATTGAAAATTGAAGATCAAGATGTTGGTGATATGTGTCTAGTTGATGTGACAGTGTCTGATCAATCACGCCTCATACTTGGTTCGGTTTACATCATCCCAACGTTTCACAAACATCGCTAGAGGTCTTCACGTTCCGGAGGTTATATGATTACTCTGAAGACTTCAAGAAAACCATACCAGGTTGTGGTACCGAATACCCAAGTGCCTATCATTCTCACTGGTGAAATTAATATTGATGTGCAACAAAACACCAACTTACTCAAGTTCATGAAATATAATTTTGGCTTGACTTATGTAAATTCTCCACCAACTACTTTAGGTAGTACTTCTATCAGCTTAACCTTTGTACGAAACATAGATTTGATTTACATGCCTTTTGTTACTTCTCATATCATCCCTCTTTAATAAGTAAAATTACAGTGTAACTACATACTTCTTTCATTTATCAACCAACATTCACCTCAAACCCCTTACTGTTAGACACGTATCCACGAAAATAAGACCTACGGGTGTGTCCCGGACACAGTTTCTCCCCATTTTTTTTTTTTTTGGTTGCTGATTGAACCTTTTGATCGCTCAAACATTACAAAAAGAATACGGGTTATGTCACGTTACCGCGGCATCTAAACTGTGAGATGTTGATGTCACGGATTCGTACCTTAGCTCCCAGCACGAATGCATTGTATGGGATACCAGATAAAACCATTATTTAATAAGTGTTTGAATTATAATTGAAATCTTTTTTCCAATAGTTTTACTGAAGACAAATCATTTTTATTCAATTACGCACGTGCACGGATAAGAAGGTACCGTACGACACCGAATCACGTAGTTTTGGAATTTCCCGGTTGTAACGGCAGCGTGCATTAGCACACATATACGCTATTTTGTGATTTGAAATTAAGCGAATATCAGAATGCTTTAAAATGATCGACAAAAGACTGGCTTGTTTTAATGATCAGGATGCAGAACCCGAAAGATACGGGAGAGGTATGGAACAGTGCATGATGCCCTTGGCTGCTACAAAGGGAATTACAACGAAAAAAGAAAGGCGACTGTACAGATGTTCTCGGACCACTCTTCCAAGTGGTCCTCGACATCGGAGGAGCCCGGATCATATTAATACGTAGTTTGTAAGAATCCAAATTCCAAGCGCATATGTTCTAGTAGGTTGTATATACATATATCACTGTAAAGACTAGCTGATGACCATTAACCTGTACCGCCCAATTGCGGACTCCACAGGGTTAAAAGAACTCTCTCAAAAGATTTTCAGTGACGGCTTTGCGAGTAATCCTGCCAGGATCCGACATTCCCCCATCCGGACAGAATCGGTCCGTAGACCTGCAGCTTGCTGCTACCCACGTGGTCCGGCACTTCTCACCTCTCCGTCATGACCCGCGTGTGCGTGCCATTTGGGCAGGGGCTAGAAAAGAATTTTCTCTACCCCTGACTGGGAGAAAAATTGCTGGCGCGAACTGTTTGGGGTGTCTGCCCTTTATTTAAACAGGATACAAGCACATTTATTTACACTGAGGAACCCATCTCCGCGTAGGAAACAAGTTCTTTGCTCAATGGGCCCTCTCACACTAAGAAATATTTAAAAATATTTACATTGATATTTACATTGCCACAGGACTAGGGTCGGTTCTGTGGTGATGACTCTGGGCTCGAGTCATCAGTTTCTCTTCTTCGTTTCTTCATCGCTCTTCTTTCTTCTTTCTTCTTCGGTCACCACTCTATTAGGTAGACCGCCTGTTCCTCTTTGAGGTAATTGACCATCTCGATGAGCCCCTGTCGCGCTCTTGGGTACGCGAGCAGGATCGAGAGGTCCCTCTTCTTTGCCAATTCTGGCACTAATGTTGCTCTCTTCCCTGCCAGAGAAGCACATTCTAGAATCATGTGTGCGACATCTGCAGTCTGGGCACCACACATGCACACTCGCTCCCTAACCGCAAATCTGCGGAAGTACTCCGGCGACACTCCGTGCCCGGTTAGTACTTGGTTGAGGAAGCCATTACTCTCAATGCGCCTTATCGAGATTGGGGAAGATACGGCATGTCCTTCTACCCGTATCCCCTTCATCCCATCTCTGCTGCCACTCCACCAATGTGGCTGGTTTCAGTTGCCTCCGCACGCTTTGCAGCGGCGTTCGCATCTGAAAATCTATGTCATCTTTACCAGTAGCTTCCTTCGGTAGCTGGTCTGCACGTTCATTTCCAACTGTGCCGACATGACTTCGGATCCAGTGGAAGGTAACCCGCCTACTCTCCATTGACTTGAATAGCGCTTTTATCTCTCTGACAAGGGGAGTCTTACTCCCTGAAATGGCCAAGCGCCTTCAGGGCCGCTTGGCTGTCAGAGTATATGTTATAGGCCCTTTCACTGTTCATAGCAAGCACCCAACGCAGTGCTTCTCTGATCGCCAATAACTCTGCTTGGAAGACAGAGGAATTGGGCGATAGTTTCATTCGCTCCGCGTGCATCTCGTTGCCATCCGAGATCACGCAGAAACCTGCGCCGACACTACTGCCTATTGTAGAACCATCCGTGTACAGTTCCTTCCCCTGACCTGTGGGGAGAACTTTGTCCCAACTCAGACAAAGCTCGTTTGCTGGGTAGCAAGTCCAGTCCATTCTCAGAAGTTCCACCTCGGACGACCGATACTGGTGTCCTAGGAAGGTATCATCGTCCCCGTAGCTGAGGGTCTGCATTACTGCTTCCCTCGCTACGACCAGGTCCGCCGGTTCGCACCCAGCCAGCACTTGGAGCGCTGCTCTGGAGGTCGTGCGGAAGCACCTCGTCATGCCCAATAGCGCCCTGCGCTGAATTTGGTTAATACCATTTCTCATCCTAACGGTATCTGACCACCAGGCGGGACACGCATATGTCAATATGCGCTCCACCCCACGCTTATAGAGCACCTTTTTAGCTGAGCCAGGCAGCCGCATTCCGTTGATATTATTTAGAATGCTGGTGCATCTGTCCTTCAAGAAGCGAAGATGCGGTAGCCCCGACAATCTGGTGTCAAGGATGACTCCTAGGTACTGCATCTCTCTCTCAGCTTTAATAGTATGGCCATTGAAGCGACACTTTGGTGGGGTGACCAGTTCCCCTTCTTTGCTATTAGCATTAGTGTCGTCTTTTCGGGAGCGAAGCAGAGCTTACACTCCTTGCTCCATCTATCTAGCTGTGAGAGAGCGGTGTGAACCTTCCGCTCAACCACATGCCTACCACATGCTGACACTATTAGCATGAGGTCATCTGCGTAGGCCTGCAGCTGCACCCCGTCTTCCAGCTTACTGGTTTCTCATGAGCTGGTATATCCGGGATTTTCAATCATTGCAAAGATATCCCACATTGCTTATCCAAGAGCCAAAACTTGGAGTAAAGACAATCGGTCAGGAATTATATCGCTGTCGTTTGAGAAGATTTGCGCGATGCGCGGCGAAACAGGATATAATGAGTGCAGCATTTAACCATGGTATTTAATGAAGCTTGTTGACGACTGATATTTCAGGGAAATATAGGTACGAAATCGGTCAGGACATTGTTTGGCGGGAGTCCATTGAAGCACTGTATCAAGTTTGTGTAGAAAACACAACTCAAGTTTCTATAGGTGGTGTAATGGTGTGGGGCACAATTCGTTAGTATGGAACGTGTCACGTGGTATTGCTGGAATATTGTGTGTCCTCCAGAGCTTATTTGAACATTGTTACCGATCCAATCAATCCTGCAATATCGACTGTTTATCCAGTAGGTGAGAGCTGTTTCATGGATGACAACGGTGATATCCTTCGCGCAAGATGAGTTCAGCATGGTTCAGTGAACATGACAACGATTTCAACATTTCTTTGGCCACCACCAAGCTTTGATCTAAACCCCACTTAGAAAGAACGAGACATGCTAGATTAACAGATCCGGGAGGAAAGTCTTCTTCCGTGGAATCTGAGTGAGTTCAAAGATTGTCTTCTGAACGCCAGGTACGTTGTACATTCAGATGCACTCCTTAACAATATGGAATCAATATCAAGCACCATACTTGATACAATTCAGGATACTGGAGGTCAAACCAAGTACTTGGTAAAGTTTTTCATTTCAGTAGCCAGTACTTATAATAGTCCGCACAGACTCTGCTAATAGAAAAATTAAAATGGCATTTTAGGTGATATATTTCTCAAAGACATTGACATCCTATAAAATGCGAGTAGAAAGTTCTGTCTGATTACAGAAATGCTGATCCAGTAACTTCACGTGAGCGTCTTGATAACTGGGTGATTATATTCAATGAGGAGATGCTTAGTGCAGTGTAGATAAATATCTGTGGGAAGAAATGCAACATTTCTTGATACAAATACAACATTTCTTGGTACAAATACTCGCAAGAACATGCTCTCGCGATGTATGAAAGCTTTGCTCCATTTTGTGTCTCCAAGAGTTATGTGGCAATGCAGGTGTCAGGAAAATTGCGAACGTGATTATATTGCAACTGGCGATGTTCAGAGCCCTTACCCGTCATTGCCGTTTAACGAAGAGCAATAATCCCGCGAAACATGCAATCTTGCTGCAAGAAACTAAAAAAAGGGTGCGAATTTTCCAAAGCGTATTGGTTACAGAGAACACTAAACGTGCTAACGGGAAAGCTCGTCTATCTTTTAGTTTGCAGCAAGTTAGAGATATGTTTCGAGTCCGCCCAAGCATACACTCTAAATCATGCACGGAGAACGTTTTCGCTCACAGAACGGGATTGATAACCAGGAAAATAGCGATGATTTTTCAGTTGCTTTTCCAAATTTATGATTTAAAATTTAGCGCAATACTTTGATAGGAAAAGTTCCTAAAAAGTAGTGCAATACCAGGGAGGAGCGGCCTCGCCAATTTGAGTACATGCATGCGTGTGTGGGACACTTCTACAAATACCCTTTATCAATCTGTTTTTTATCTGAAACAGAGCATCCGCCTTATGGTTACTCTCTTAATTAACACTTTTGCTGACATCATGCGGAAACTAAACCTTCGTGTTTGTTTCTAACACTGTGGTGTGTGGCGCCAAACACGACACCGACATTTTAGTCTGTGTACCATCACAGTGCATCACAAAAGAACTCATATTACTAAAATGATGGCGTTGCACTTTCTAGAGGCCTTTCCTCAGCCCTGAAGGAATGCAAAATGGATGAAGCTGACTGCTGTAACTTTAGTATATTTAGAATAATGTCGCTCATTCGGACTTCAAGTACACTGTGTCGAAATCGCGACCCACATTTGAGACAGCTAATGAAACTGTCTCTTTTGAAACAGTCAGCACTATTATTCTTATGGAGTTTAATTGCACGGAAGATTTTTGCGATATTCTTATATTTATATCTTGGTTTCAGTGGTGAGGAGGGTATTTCTAGTTTATAAGAAAAATAATAGCACACTTAGCATTACAAGATTTATCGGAGGATTCTTCACTGAAATTAACTTTGTTAAGATGTAAAAAAATTCTTTAGTTAGCATAACGAGAATTAAACATAAAATATTCAAGTGATCATGATAGAAACGGAACGCAAATCATCGTACATGTGATAAACTCAAATCAGCAATTTCATTAAACGCATGCAGTAATATATATGAAAATAAAATTTTATATAAATAATTTTATGAACTGAAGCTAGATTTTTTTTTAATAAATATATTTTTCTCATGCTCAAGCGTCGACTACTATTTGGCGATGCTTGTTTGCGAAATTTTATTCCGTTTATTATTGTACGATTTCTGATTTTTCTGCTGCCATGTGGCTGGACGTGCTGTTACGTAACAAGGCCGGAAAGTACAGCATTGTTACCTTTAGGTAATGCAATCGCTAGAACATATTAAAAAACAGAAGGAAGTAAAACTTTCTCTCATTTTAACGGTTTGGTAGAAATTACTATTTTCACGGAAGGAATCGCTATTGCGCATTGCTACATGGAAAGGAAAAATACACACTGAAGTATACTCCTTCAATCTGCAAAAAAATTATTTATTTTAGTCAGCTTTGCAAAAAGCTAACCGTGAAATACTCTGGTGATCTTGAAAACATCTGAAATCAAAACTATTGTGCCATTTGCGCACTCAGTGTGCGTTACCCAGGCCCAGGCTCTCTCCCTGGTGTTTCGCTTGGTCTTTTTTTATTTGCTATCGTCTTCTTATTTTTAAACACATTTGTATATTTTTTCAAAATATATTTTGCGAATCATTGGTAACGCACTTTTATATAAATGTTCAAGTTTTCGGATATTATCTGAATTACCATCCTTGTCACATTTACGCCAGAAATCGGAATGTCATCTTCAAAATTTGTATCATATGGCGTAATCCCGTATTTCTTTCATGACCTTCATTGTTCCCTGTTCCGTCAGGGAAAATATTACATACATAATTTTAATTGCAGAAACAAGTTATCAAATTTTGCTAGAAAGAAATAATTTAATCCACGAAAAAACAACAGCAGAGGAATTGTTAAGATGCTATTTAAAAAGTAAGAAAAATGCCTAGAAATCGAATATTGGACGATTCAAAAACCCTGTCGGAAACTCAGTTTCCAATGAACTTGGTTACTCTGGAAATAGATTGTGTCTGGCAAAACGGATGGACCTCTCTTCCATTGGAGATTAAAAATTCAGATATTTCCTTCTTTCTTTAGAACTCTTACACCTGAAAATATCGCTTGTTCTGACAATTAGTTTGTAAATTGTGTAATAATGTAATGAATAATGTCGATTCCGAAGATTAGAGTACCACGTGTGTGTCATAAAATGAACTTAGAGTTTTAAGAAATTTTTAGACTCAAAAATAATACTATTTTTGTCTTACAATTCAAATTTTGTATGGTAAATTCAGTTAGGTTTTAAAGTACGAGTAATATAGATAATGTATATCAAGTACTGCTGGTTAAAGTAGCGATGAAAGTAATTATTGCTATTATCACTGTTTTACTATTGTATAATTATAATGAAAGCTAGAGGTTTTTCAATTAACATTTAATTTATGTGTGGTAAAAACAAATCTGATTTGGTTAAATAATACACTTTAAGAGTAGCGAGTAGATTGCTATAATAGTAAATTTTTAAGATTTTCCTTTGGGTGGAGGGGGGGGGTTACAGTTGAATAGAGAAGGAGCTCCTTTCTCCTCTTCCTGCTGTTGGTTATTTGACACATTTTGGAGCAGTTTTTTTTTCGTATATTTGCACTAGAGTGTCTCCCAGGTCCCTCGGTGCCAGCGCATGCCAGTAGTAGCAAGGGACGCCACAGCTTTGTATTAAAGTGTGAGAAAGATCGTATGTGGTCAGAAAGTGGATGAAATTCACTGTGAAATGTTGAGTGCAAGGTAGTGTGTATATTTTCAGAGTTAATATTTCTGAAGCCGTTCTTTCTGTTGAATGAATTCGGAGTGGTAATCCCTGTGCCTCCCTCTCCTCTGGGGGAGAGGGATACCGGGACTTCTGAGATCCTATCCGGAATTATTTGTAGTCGATTTCATGAGGTACCTTGATCTTAGAAAACAAGCTCGCCGAATCACTGCTGGCAAGTTAGCAAAACAAATGAAATCAAGTAGGAGTACAAAAATATCGCGTCAAACCGTGTCAAGGCGCCTGAATAATTTCAGACTGTATGTCTGAAAACCTGTAGAATGTGTTCCGTTGATCGCAGCACGTAAAACAGCTTGCTATCAATGGAGTCATGAACACTCCGCTTAGAGTGAAGAGCAATGGGCCAATATTATGTGCGCAGACGAAAGACAATTTCTTTTATTGTAAGATTCTAGGCGGCAATAGATCTAGAAAAAACTAGTACAGCTTATTCAGCCAGAAAATCGTACAAATTTATCATTATAGGTATGTTGAAGTAATGGTCTGAACTGGGATTATTGTAAATGGATGAAATGAAAGAAATTTTATATACGTATGAGATTGTCCATAAGGTGGGAAAAACTATGTAAATATATGTTTTGATACTTTTTACCCAGACCAGAAGAAGAAATTTGACTTCGCTACGTTGTCCATGCGCATCTCCGAACTGAACATTCATATAAAAATTAGTTGCTGAAAGGTACACAAAATGTTATTTTCATGAAAAGATGATAAATTTAATAATTTAAAACAAAACTGAGCAGTATGCCTTGTAATTATTTTTTATGTTTTACTGTAGAAGCCATATTTTTAGATTTGTGAACAAGGTCGTACTAAACCAGATAGTTCGAAGCTTGACTGTCCGAAATTCCTGTTTCAGCAGTCATATTCAATAAACTTTTTCAGACGTTCGACTAGTGCTGATGCTCTTTTTCTAATTCTTAACTGTCCTTTGAAGGTACTTCCTTTTTTAGCTCATTTATTTGTATTTGTATGTATTACTAGATTTTTCGTCCGTCTGAGAACATGATGCATATCCTCAATACACTGCAAGAGGTTCGAGTTGTTCTATTTGTGTATCAGGTCACACAGATACACGAAATTCATGACGAAATAATTGTCCGAAATATGTACGCAAAACTGTGACACGATAAAACATAATGGTCGAATGTAAGACCTTATGGAAGAAGCATTTTTTATTTTAATCACATAAAATGACACGCACTATTTTTTAAATAATTTATTTAAATTTATTTAAATAAGCAATACCGAGTGAATCTTGCACCTAGTTTTTAGGTTTCAAACGAATTGTAAGTTTCTTAAATTTTTATAGTATATCAAAATTCAATACGTATTTTGCAACATGTTTTAGTTGATCTATTTAAAAGACTATCCATCTCCTAACATTATTTTCTGTTCATTAATGACATGTGTTTTGAAAGTTTTTTTTTTTTTTCATAAAAAGTATATTTCTTTTTGTTGTTGTTTTTGGAGAGGGAATGCTTTTTTCATACAATCTTGACTGCTGTGTTTAACCTACTTCAGAAGATACTTTTTTACAAGTTCCAATGAGGTTCTGAATTCCTGGTCTTTCTATGGTGAAACTAGGTTTATTCCAGGGAACTTAGCATGAATATTCTAGTGAAATGAAGAACTATTTTAATAGGGTTTTCTAGGTACATAAATTTTCAGTCCTGTTGAATTTTTTGGAGAGTTTACATCTGAGTCTTCGGTATTAATTTTTTTACGGTTCCTCTTACGGGTAGAGTGGCATGAAAAATTCCAGTCTCATATTAAGTGGGAGCAAGAGTTATGTGGTCTGGGAAAGCAAAGCAATTTTGTAAAAACTAAATTTGATTAGGTGGCGTCGAAAAAAGGCGTGTTTGAAACTTATTAAATGCAAGAGGTAATTTGAAGTTCATATAAGTTGAGATTTTAATTTGGGCAAAATAAATTTGGTAGCTACATCATGACATTTTAGTTTTCAATTTCCTCATGATAATTTTCCATCGAAATTTTGTCGAAGTATGTGGTGAAGGGTCTAATAAGACAATCACATTTTATTGCACTTTTATCCGATGTAAATCGGACGATCCGGGGAATTTTCCTTTAATTAAATGCATTTATTGTATATATTTATTATTCGTTAAAATTAGATGCACTAAATATAAAATCCGTATAATTACACTATAGACATCGCTAGCAAAATTTGGAAATAAGAAAAGCGAGTTTACGGAAAGCTGTATTTTTCTTTCGTAGCTCATGAATCGGTATTGTGCACAATAAGACAATTAAGCGTAGTACAACTATCAGCTTTACAAATTTTTTATAGGATAAACTTGAAATGAGTTTTTCACCACACTAAAATTTTTTGCCAGAAGTCAAATACAATAAAGGAATATGTGACCATACCGTACGCATTATAGGCAATACACTGAACACAATTTGCACAAAAAATAAATTTTACAACAAAATATTTTCGTAATTTTTTATTGATACTAGTCGTTTTCAAAATCAACTGGTCCGGTTAAAAATTGAAAATGTACCTGTTATATCTCTTTAATGACAACCATACACAACTCTTTGGGTTATAGGTAGTCTCCTATCGCTAATTAAGGTTCACTAGTACCAGGGAAGGGTTGGAGCCAGTGGCGTAAGTCAAACACAACATACATACCACATCGGGATTCGAACTTGTACTCAACTCGGACAAATGGTCTGAAGCCGGCATTCAATTAACTAAGTTAACGGGCGGCAAAAACGATCTGAAACTACTGACCCTAGCTTGTGCAGTGATCATAATGGGTGGCATACACGCCTTACCTGTCGATCCATGGGATTCCAACTTATTCAATTAACTGCGATAACGGGCGGCAAAAACGATCTGAAACTACTGACCCTAGCTCGTGCTGTGACCACAATGGGTGGCCCACACGCCGTACCTGTCGACCCATGGGGTTGCAAATCATTCAATTAACTGCGATAACGGGCTGCAAAAACGCTCTGAAACTACTGACCCTAGCTCGTGCAGTGATCATAATGGGTGGCATACACGCTTTACCTGTCGATCCATGGGGTTCCAACTCATTTAATTAACTGTGCTAACGGGCAGCAAAAAGGATCTGAAGCTACTGAACCTAGCTCGTGCAGTGATCACAATGTGTGGCCCAAACGCCGTACCTGTCGATCCATGGGGTTCCAACTTATTCTATTAACTGCGCTAACGGGCGGCAAAAACGATGTGAAACTACTGACCCTAGTTCGTGCAGTGATCATGATGAGTTGCCCACACGCCGTACCAGTCGATCCATGGGGTTCCAACATATTCAATTAACTGCGCTAACGGGCGGCAAAAACGATCACAAACTACTGACCCTAGCTCGTGCAGTGATCATAATGAGTGGCATACACGCCTTACCTGTCTATCCATGGGGTTCCAACTAATTCAATTAACTGCGCTAACGGGCGGTAAAAACGATCTAAAGCTACTGATCCTAGCTCGTGCCGTGATCATAATGGGTGGCCCACACGCCGTACCTGTCGATCCACGGGGTTCCAACTTATTCAATTAAATGCGATAACGGGCGGCCAAAACGATCTGAAACTACTGACCCTAGCTCGTCCACTGATCATAATGGGTGGCATACACGCCTTACCTGTCGATCCATGGGGTTCCAACTCATTTAATTAACTGCACTAACGGGCAGCAAAAACGATCTGAAACTACTGACCCTAGCTCGTGCAGTGATCACAATGGGTGGCCCACACGCCGTACCTGTCGATCCATGGGGTTCCAACTTATTCAATTAACTGCGCTAACGGGCGGCAAAAACGATGTGAAACTACTGACCCTAGTTCGTGCAGTGATTATGATGAGTTGCCCACACGCCGTACCAGTCGATCCATGGGGTTCCAACATATTCAATTAACTGCGCTAACGGGCGGCAAAAACGATCACAAACTACTGACCCTAGCTCGTGCATGGTCGTAATGGGTGGCATACACGCCTTACCTGTTGATTCATGGGGCTGCAACTTATTCAATTAACTGCTCTAACGGGCGGCAAAAACGATCTGAAACTACTGACCCTAGCTCGCACAGTGATTATATTGGGTGGCCCATACGCCGTACCTGTCGATCCATGGGGTTACAACTTATTCAATTAAATGCGATAACGGGCTACAAAAACGATCTGAAACTACTGACCCTAGCTCGTCCAGTGATCATAATGGGTGGCCCACACGCCGTGCCTGTCGATCCATGGGTTTCCAACATATTCAATTAACTGCGATAACGGGCGGCAAAAACGATTTGAAACTACTGACCCTAGCTCGTGCAGTGATCACAATGGGTGGCCCACACGCCGTACCTGTCGATCCATGGGTTTCCAACATATTCAATTAACTGCGATAACGGGCGGCAAAAACGATCTGAAACTACTGACCCTAGCTCGTGCAGTGATCACAATGGGTGGTCCACACGCCGTACCTGTCGATACATGGGGTTTCAACTTATTCAATTAAATGCGATAACGGGCGGCAAAAACGATCTGAAACTACTGACCCTAGCTCGTGCAGTGATAATAATGGGTGGCATACACGCCTTACCTGTCGATCCATGGGGTTCTAACTTAAACAATTAACTCCGATAACGGGCGGCAGTAGCGGGAAAAATGACAACATTTTCACAGAAGTTGGTTTTATGTATATCTGATGGAGCAACCGAACAAAGGAAGAGCCAAAAAACTGAAACATTGCTATAATCATTCACTGAAAGGGGAACCTCAGGTTATTCTCAATAGCAAATAACTCCTAGTTTTCCTAAGAAATAGGAATGATAATAAACTTAGTGGATACAATTTATTTGGCATGCTATTGACTATGCAAAATTTATGTATGGACGCCTGAAATAACAAGGGGAAATATTAAGAAGTTAAAGGGATCTAAAACGTCGTTTCATGGGGAACTCCTTTTTATGCCAGCACGGTGTATGTAGGTTCGTCTGCTTATTATAATCATACAAAAAATTATATGCATGCCATGAAATACTGTGCCCAAAAATGTTACCCATCAACACACACACTAATAAGTATGGTATGTCATAACTTGGGATTTTTAAGAAACAGTGAGTACACTATATGGTTTACCTTGAGACCCATCGAGAACTTTGAAGTCTGGAAGGCTCATGTCTTTCGATGCTTCAAGTGATGTTCCTAAAGTAATGGGCCCTTTGTTTAAATACACGTGCTCCGAGAAGTCGAAAAAACTATTCAAGAACGTTTTGATCGAAAGCCATCATTTCGGTTTTGGAGAACCAATTTTTGTGGTTACATTAGCCGGTTTCCGCCTTTTTGGTTTCTTAACGATGTTTTCTTTTCGGAAAGTTATTTATCTGATCTGTCCTGACGTCGGAGCTCTCCATTTTCATGCGTACAATACGTTATTTTTCCAAAATTCTGTATCTTCAAAGTTTTATCACAGAGATAACACTTCACGTTTAATATCCATAGGTAAGGAACAAATACGTATGTAATCGAATTTGCGGAAAAATCTAAAACAGAATTATTTTCAGATTGTAAGCAAGCCCGAGGTACTACTGTCTTTCATCCGCAGTCAAGGCAAGAGAATTGATTACTGGCGGATTATTGGTGAACTATCGAAGACGCAGCAGCCGCAGACGGTGCCGTATAAGAATATCTGTTAATTTCTGCAGAGGGTGTCGATGTGCTTCTTTAAATTCACTGTATGCGGGATTTTGTAAATAAGCTTTTCCCATCACTGGATCAATAGCCGCGTCGTTACAGAAACGATCTGAAAACAGAGATCTCCAATTAAAAGTATGCTATAGGACCTTTAAAAGTTAACAGCAATTTGAAGGCGTCCGTATTAGACTTAGGTGCGTTAAGAAAAATTTTCTGTATTGCCAAATTATTTAATAAGTTCCTTTAAGAAATATCAACCAGCACCAAAATCTTCGAAGCGGAAACAGGGAAAATTACTGATCTGCGAAAATCAGAGAATTGGGATGTACGTGCGCATACAATTTAAGTACTCTCATAATAATCTACATACGTGACAGTTTTGGCACAACACATCCCCATTAACATAAAACATATAGAAACCTTATTTGTCTGCTTTATATGGTATCTGATATCATGCAGTCTCTGAGCTGTATGTATATGCTTTCTTAGAACATCAAAAGAATAAAAAATTAAGAATATGATTCGGTTAAATATGAAAATGGAGTATGCTTACTGTAAAATTAATCAACAACACACGCGCTCTTGAAGCGTATTTTCGTAAATTAAAGTCTGCTTTTGAAGTAACTGGTTAATTCGACATACTGATATATATTAATAAATTAAATTTTCAACGGTAACCACTGCTAAACATAAGCATTTTAAAACATTGATTTTTTCCGAGTTTCTAATATTGTTAAAATGAATACGAAACTTACTAAATTAATGAATATTTATTTTTTTATTTGATGTTTAACGACTATCGTGAGCAACTCTATGGGCTATAAGCAGTCGCCCATCACTGATTTAGGGTCACTGTTTCAAGGGAATGGAAAAATACCAGTCCCGTAAAGCAAACACAACATCCGAGCTTCACCGGGATTCGAACGCAGAGCCATCTAGGATGAATGATCAGAAGCCATCGCTTAGACCAGTGTGCCACCGGGGAAGCCACATATTTATTGAACAGTTGGTACATTAAACACTGAATAAAATTAATTTTGTTAAACGAATTCTAACGTTACTCTACAGCAGAGAAAACAGTTTTATCTGATAAATACGTAGTTTGTGTAGTAAGAAAAAGGATTTTAACGCACCGAGCTTTCACCTAAGGAATGGAGGCATTGTCAATGTAAATTACATTATACTAATAATAACCCGTTTGGTGTTTAAAATTAAAATCGGGGCAGCAACAAAATGAGGTTTGAAATAAAAAATATAACAATACAAACACGTGAACTTGCGATGGTCATTACGTGATTCCAATGTCCACGTAACTTAGCAGATAAAACTCAAGTCAGGGTCTCTGTTTCGGTGTCAGAGCCTGTAGAGGACAGAGGTCCACTGTGATGGCAGTTGAACCGATACACTACCGTTGCATACAATATCTCTTGTGATAATTTCAATAGTCTTGTGATAATATCGCGATTCCCTGAAAGTTCAGAACGGGGCCTCTAGTTTCCTTTCATTCCATAGAGGAACTTCTGCGGTGTTAAGTACGTTCTTTGTTAGAGCAGTTACTCCTCTTTCTTGCTGTATGCCCTTCATATGCTCGTTATGTAGCGCACATACGGTCTTTTCGTCATGCTGACGTAGGAGTTCATTGAAGAGTCCAATGGAATAATATGTACATCTGCAGCATAGTTTTTTTGGGGTATTTTGCTACTTACGTTTAATATTTCACCAATAGTCATTGTGGGCTTGAGTACCGTTTCAATACCATGTTCCCTTGGCAATTTTTTGAAATAAGAAAGAAAACTGGTGTATATATGAAATGCTGCGGGAAAGTTTCATATACGTTTTATTTGTGGGGCACTTTAATATTGTGACTTCGAGACAAACCAAATTTATGACATGATATATTAGCCCATTATGCTAAGTGAAGTGGGTTTAAAATGTCGTACAGCAGTTTTTTAAGTTCGCACCATGTAATTCGAGAAAATATTCATTTTAGAAAAAGTACAAATGTCATATTTTCGTAGGTCATACAATCTCTTTTTCAGAGCGGACTACAAGGGAGGCATGGTTTCACTTCAAAGGAAAGGATGTGAAAGCATTAGGAACGAAGGTTATATGTTATTAAAAAATACAACTCGCAAGATCAGAATCATGACCTAATGTCCAAAATTGGAATGTAGAAGACAAAATAGCCTATTTTGAACTACATAGAATATATTGCTATATTGAAATGGATGAGAATAGCTATAAATGTTCCTTGGAAATAACGGCATGCACTTCAACTTTGGGGACTAATGATGCAATTGCATGTGACCAAAAGTGATTTTCATGAAAGACAAGATGTGCAAATAAGGCAATATTAATTATTAATTCGGACCCCGGCTGGTAGAGTGTACCACGTGACCGTAACTGGTGCGATAGATAGTGACCAAGTCGGTTGTTGGATAAATATAATAAGAAGAGTACATAACTTACTGCGCTTAAAACTTCCTTAAATAATTTATTAGTTTTGGAAGTTGCAAGCGCAAGTACTTCGTGAATGCGGATATCCAACGTAGAAATCAAAATGGGTGTTGTGACTCGACATTATGTTCTCATACAATCTTTATTTTAAAGTATTTTTTCGAACCGTTAATACTAGGTTAGTGTCTGGATATGATTTGAATGACAATCGAAGAATTTCTGGTGAAATTAAAAAGAAACAGGATTGCGCGAAGCTAAGTTTCTGCGCATCTGAACAATGAATCTTCGCTGGTTGCAGTCAAACACAATATGATTCAACAAAGAGCAATGCAGACAAAACTATATATTTTTGTTACGTTCGAACAGCAGATCGTAAACGTGCTATTTTTCTAAGAGTATTCTTGAATAATCATGAAGAAAATTAAATTTAGTACACGATTTCACGTTTGAAAACAAACGTGAAATTGTTCGAAAATACGATTCATGTTTGCCAACTTCCAAAGCTACAATACAATGAAAATGAACCACCCACTCAGGGCTGACAGCGAGAGAGTATCCAAACGCACTGTAATCCATAAAGCCTGGCTCGAATAAAAGTATGTTGAAGGGGCGCGTTGGTTTTTGAGACCGCTGAATATTGACAGCTTCCTTTCGAATTACTCTACTGCACTAGTAAATCTCTCATATACTAATTTCAAACCGAATTCCTGAACTAACACTATACAAAATTTACAGGTCAAGTGCAGGTAATATACCTTATTTCATATAGATGATCAATGAATAATCAGCGTGAACAATATCCATCTATTGGTAAGCCTACCACAAAAAAACTACATCCATTTCTTCTAAAGGTAGAAACTTTTGACAAACAACCATGCAATTAAGATGATCTCTGTTAAATGTAATATATGAAAGATATCGAGTTGCGGAGAACATGAAATGTGACGTTTTTGCTGCATTTTTTCCTTAGTGCTCCCATAACTGCTGCATAAATGTTGGCAAAGAGTTATTTTTCCTTTCTAGGATTAACATTTCCTCCCATAAGATATTAGTTGAATGACTTCGAATTTATTCCTGGCATTTAGCCGTAGAGAAGATTTTGAATACGACTGATCATTTTGCGATTGCAAATATTTTCAACTCACAACGAACGTTTTCCGGCAAGGGTTGAAGTATTATAAAATTTCGTTTCTGGATGTAAGTTTTTAAATCACTATGTTCTGTAGCCCTTATCATGAGCAAGGACATCAAATTATATATTTAGTTAGAAACATTTTCTAACAAAATTAAACCGAGTCCTTTTAAAGCATGCAGCTTTGCAACACAATTTCGAAATATAGTTTAGTGTAAATCTTCGAAAGTAAAACGATTTCTTATTGCATTATTGTGCCTTTTTTAAACATTTGCTGACTTACCTTTGAAGTAGAAGGGATTCTACTGGGCAAGAATAATTTTTAGCGCTTATTCTATGTTTTACTACACAAAACGTGATTAGAAGAAATGCTCAATCTGTAATATATAACACTAAGGATGTCTACAAGAAATGCGCGATAAATTTCTGTGAAAAGAACAATTGCTCATCTTAAAATTGTTTCTAGGATTCAAGCCGTAAAAAGTTTATAAATTTGTTCACAACCCTTAAAGGGCATGCGTCAGAATCTGAAGTGTGAACAAAATATCTACATATTTGACATAAGAGATAACTTTTATATCAATTGCTTTTGAAACATTTCTAAAAATCGAAAGGACTCATCGCATCGAAATCATAATACACAGAAATCTCAAACCTAATTTAAATAACTAATGTTTCTACGAGAAGATCAACACTTAAATTATCTTTGGGATGCAAAGCAAATTATTTCATCAAATGCCGCAGAATAAATACTGTTCAAAAGAAAATATTTTTTACTCTCCACGTACATATCACTAGTAATTCTCAATGTATTAATACCGCTATATGTTCCAATTTAATCACTGAACAGCACACAAAAGAGAATAATGTATTTGGCATTAAGAAATACTTTTTGTTTAACTCTCATTAATACACTGGACAAGGATCCACCAATTAAGAGGAAAAGTGAACTATGTGAGAAATATTTTGCATGGCAATATCCGGTCGTTATCTATTTGCTTTATGTTTGCTTATGAATACGGTGACCTAGGGATAGTAATAATCTACAATGAATAGTCGATTCATTGGATTAGCCAAATTTTTCGGAACCTTTGAATACGTCACAATCTCTCGGATGAAAATCTTCTCGATAATACTCTCCATTGATCCTTCGCTGTCTAGATCCAAAGAGTGCATTCGAAGAGCGCGAAAACATCAGCAAATGTTTATTCAAATTATCTTGTGAAATTATTTATAACACAAAATAAGCAATTTTTATTATATGTTTCAGCCTATCCTAAAGTTATCGTCCGAGGTTTACGCCTACCAACACACTGTCACGAACTCGGAATGGTAAGTGCAATTGCCGTTGGGGTTTAGATAAGTGTAGAAACCTTCTTAGTTGTACATAACATTATCTTCCGAAATTAATTAATCCTCTACACAGTATTATGGATTCGGAATTGTAAGTTCAAAGTACTTACGTCGTGTTTTAGGAAAGTGCAACAATCTTCACAGTCCTATTCAGAAGCATTTTACGAAATGTTCTCCTATCTACACAGAATTATAAAATCGGAGCAGTAAGTACATAGTACTTATCGTTGTGTTTTGATGCATATTCGTTTAAAGAAAATATGAATCCATTGATATAATTCATTTATCAGTATAAAATATTAAAAATTATTTTTATTAAATTATTTCCAAAAAAACTTGTAGTGTTGAACTTGATAACGTAAAAATGTATTTACCGAGGTTAACCTCGTGTATAAATCTGGAAACTTATCGATAATCAGAAAAAAACAACCGATAACTATCGATAGTGTGTTGGCAAAGCTTCTCGGGAGAAAATTTGTTCTATGGTATGAAAAATTATTTCTGACAAGAATATTTCTTATTTTTTCACATTGTGAGAAAGCAAAACTCCAATAAACTATGAAAATAACCTTTTTTTTTCTTCTTAGGTTTGAGGTTGAACGGTCACCGTGAGAGAGACGAAGGGCTGGAAACAGTCTGCCGTCTATTATGCAGTGCGACTGGTTTCAGGGAAGGGAGAAGCTAGGGTTGTACGACACGTCCACAACCACAGCTTCTATTCGTCACAGGATTCGAATCCGGACTGATATTGACGATATCCTCCTGAAGTGAGTGAATAAAAGTCACGAATAAAATGCTTTGCCTGAAAAACGAGCTAATTCTTGGCTCCTTAATTTTCATTTTCGGTTTGTATTGTATAATATCTTTACGTTTCTGTTCACAAATGTTAAAAAAGACAATTCTGCAGTTTTGTATGCAAAAATATTTTTTTCTATAATGCTTAACAAAATCGTGGTAATAATTCTTGTGAAATTGAATAAATAAAGTTTTGAGTTAATCTGTTCCTCAATTGATTTTTCTGGGATCATTTAAAAGGACAACAGCTGGTTGCAGTCGTTTTAAATTACCCCTAAGATTTGACGTGTTGCCTGACGTTTTCTAGTTTTTAAACCTTAACCTTACGAAAAGAAAAATAATGTTGCACAAAATATATATTACATTTACCCATTATTAATTATTATTTACTTTCAACAAAAAACTGTTTGAGCACCTGACGCACCATTAAACTTCCAGTACAAACAACAAGAACGACGCTCTTTGACTTGGTCTTTATCTGACTGAAACGTGCACTTTCGCTTTGAGCTTGACTTAACGAGAAAAACAAAAGAGTGCAAAAACTGAATACCCTGAACGTTTACTGTTTTGATTAGAGTTAAATTTAGTTTCGCATTGTCATCATGTATCAAAATGGCTGGGCTCAATGTTTTGACACCAGTATAAGTGAGGTGAAAATGAGCGTTCCAGTCATCAAAGCCATAGATGCAAGCTGAATAGGTTAAATCATCCTGATTTACACTTGCAGCATTGAAAAACTAAAACTATCGATAATTACGAAAGCTATCGATACGCTATCGATGTACTGAGTTGGACAAAACTATTGATACTATCAATAGTGTCATCGATAGTACCTCCACCTGTACTCCTGTAGGAATTATTACAGAGGATCGTTTTTCATTATGTTATCCAAGGTCTATGCTATGATAGCTAACTGTTTCATTAATTCTAAAGAAATTTCGGTTAACAATTGTAAGCATACCCTTAAGGTTAGTTCAGACCCAACCAAAGTAAATCTAACCTTGTGCTTTTTTTCAAGTTCTCTTCCTCGTGGCTCGACAAACATAAGAGTGTTTTATGTTTCCCTGAATCAATTCTCGGGATTAATTCAACATGTATCTCCATACATTTCTTGTTCTTGGACCAGCAATCCCATTCTCGTTGAAGTTACGGTTATTTGTGTAATCTAACTGGATGCCAAAAAATGTAGTTCAAACATACCAGTCACTAGAAAAAATCGTTGATAATTGTAAATTTGATAATCAAATTTAGATTTTACTGTATTAGAGAATTTCTTCTTGGGCACAGTTAATTTTCTTTAGGATACACTTTTAATTTTTATATTACATATTTGTAAAGAATTCCGTATTTACAAAATACAGTTTACAGCTTTTAGTTTTTGCCTGCGGAATCATTCAGGAAAATTTATTTGCATTTTTGTTGTATGTTGTTTGTGCTGGTCTGCTGTATCATATATAATATACTACTTTCCATATTATCGCTGTAATGTTTTAGCCACATTATGAAATTGTTATACATTGGCGTGCAAAAATTAAGGACGAGACGGTTTTTCGAATGCAACGTCGTGCAGAAGGGCTCCACATCGACTCAAATCATACCATAAGATCCCCAAGATGTAAGAATATGGGACAAGTGAGCAAAACCGTCCAAACAAGGAATCCAAAGGATACAAAGGCACTTTATTGAAAAGGAAGCTTCGAGCACACCTGGACAGAAGACAGAAACGTCCATGTGACAGGCGGCCGCCAAGAAAAATCCAGTATTTAGTAGGGAATATAAACACTCCTGACTGCTTTGAAGGATTTAGAACGTCTGTCCATGCTGAGGACGAGGTTGTCAAGGAGCTGTTGAGGTATCGCGGCCCATTCCTCTTGTAGCGATAATCGCAGCTGCGGAATCGTTGCTGGCCGCTGGTGACGTGCTGTCAAACGTCCCGAGAAGGTCCCACACGTGTTCGATTTAATTTAGGTCCTGGAACCTTGCGGGCAAATCCATGCGTTGAATATCTTCACTCTCCAACAGCTCTGCGACAGAAACTGTACGATGAGGTATAGCGTTGTTGTCCATGAAGTGAAACTCAGGACCCACAGAACCTATAAACAGACGCACGTGAGGCAGGAGAACCTCGGTTCAATAGCGGACACCAGTAACTGAACCTCCTTGAAAGATGTGGAGGTCAGTACGGCTACCAAGCATTTTACCGCCCCAAAATAAGACTCCGCCACCTCCAAACAGGTCCCTTTCGATATTGTTGGAGGTGTGATTGCGTGTTCCCTGTTCTCTCCAGATGTGTATACGTCCAGAATCGCTCGTCAGACTACATCGGCTCTCATCCATAAAGAGAACTCGACCCCATTGCTGATAGGTCCAGGTCTTGTGTTCCTGGCACCACAGAAACCGCCGTCTCCGATGAGCAGGCTTTAATGGCACACACCGTACTCATCGTCATGCAAATAGACCACCTTTGTGCAACCTCCTGTCCACGGTAAAAGGCGATAACGGACGTCCAGTTGTCTGTTGCATGTGCCTTGCGATTTCTCCTGCTGTCTGCCGTCTGCCTCTTTGCGCCTATAGTACAATATACCAGTCGACCGCCGCCGTAGTTGCTCGTGGACGACCACTGCTAAACTCTCGGACAGCTGTTTTTGTCGTTTGCAATGCTCTTCAAGCTCGTGAAACGATGCTGTGAGCAATCCCGAACTCCTCGGCCACACTAGTCACACTTCGACCTTCTTCCAACTTCCCAATGACGCGACCTCGGGTAAAGTCATCCAGATGTCGTCTACTGGATCGCCTATTGGCCATATCACAAGGTGGCAGCAACTAGACATCGTTCAAACCGATGTACACCGTGCAATAGCTTTCACCGAATTGCTGAGCGTACACAGCCCGTGGGCTTTAAGCCCTTCCGACACTTTCTCCCCTACGTCATGTTGCATATATGCACATGCCCTACCGTACCGCACCCTAGTCAATCTCCTGAGTGGTCTTTCGGTCCGTTCTGCCTGCTCTTTCCACTTTTATACTAATTACTCCTCTTCGTCCTTAATTTTTGCACACCAGTGTATGTACGTATATAGACTGATTACCAGAAACATCCGTGCACAAGAAAAGAAGCGTCGGATTGAAATGAGAGTTTAGTTGTGAGAAGGTACGCACCAAGGACAGAAGTGATTACCATATCAGAACAGTAGGACGATTTCCCACGGACATACGGTGCAGATACCGGTTAGCGTTAGTACCGCGTCGGACAGCCTCATTAACGGAAACATGCAGTGATACGGTCCGTCATGAAATCAAAGAGACGCCATATGTTTCCCTGGGATTGAGTGGCCCACGCTTCTTGCAACTGACGCTGTAATTCACAAACACTGAAACACGGAGAAAGATATCCTCCCATCAGGTCCATCACGTGCTCGATGGTCGATAGATCAGGCGATCTGGCAGGCAACGAAACGTCAAAGCATCAGATAGATAGTCCTGGGAAACACATACCCTGTGCTGACGCGGGTTTTCTTCAGGAAAGAAAGCACACGGAGCTGCAAGATCTCCTGTACCTAGTTCTGGGCTGTCAACGGCCCTCGGATCATTGCAATAGAAGTCCGACTGTCATACGCGACAGCGCCCCAGACAATCCCGCCTACAGATCGGGACGTATGCCGCTGTATAATGACGTAGGACATAGGTGAGCTCACTGCATGTCCTCTACACTCTGACACAGTATTCATCCGTTTACATACAGAAGCGGGATTCGTCGCTGCAAATTATATGTCGCCAGTCTGTGGCATTCCACATTGCTGGCTACAGACACCACTGCAATCGACGCCTATGATTGCCAGGTCCCATACAGCACAAAACGTTTCAGATATGTATCAATAATTTAACAACCTCTCATTTTCGTTACACTTTCAGAGATGTCTTGCAAATACTCTTCAGCAACATCTAGTTTGGAACATAACTCTTTGTACATTACGGTTACGTTAAAAATATCATTCACCGATACTACTGTTTTATAGATTCCATTGTACCTTGATGTTACCTTCCGTCGATATTAAAGATTTTTGGTTTGGCAACGGCAGATATACGATTTCAAGGAAGCATTCTGGTAGTCGTATTTCCACGTGCTACTGGGATATTATGGTGATACAGTCCTACTCGAGTTAGCTAGATAGATATTGTTTTGTTTATTATAATTTTTGAATTCTAAAATGCATTTTATAAAGTCTAAGTAGATGGCTGTGTTGTATTAGTATGCTATATCAGCAAGTTGTTTTTTAATTGTAGCTCAGAAATTTCATATTGGTAGGTAATTAGTGAAATGAAGAATTTGATTTTCTTTTCTTTTTTCCGCTGAAATATACGTAGTCTATTCCACATGTGTCATAGAAATTCGACACCCTCATTCGGGACCAATTTTTATTTCTTTGTTATTAATATATAAGTGCCGCCACTGGTCCCAATGGATTGCGGACTGCGTTGAACCTGTGAAATGTAAACAACTCGTAATACGACTGTTGTTGCTTTTGAAACAGCTTTCCAGTGTAATGTTTCTTATTGTGATTTTACAAAGTTTATTGAAAATATAATGTTCAATTAGTAAATACATAACAGTAATGTGATGATGTCACAAATATCTTTCAAATACGTAACAGTAACATGAAGTTGGTATGTTGAAGTTACAAAGACCGTGTACTGCCACGTATCAGTTATAAGAAAACAGAAAAGAGGGGAGTTCGTTGTTTGGCGATGTATTCAAGAACAAACGTGTTCTCTTTCCAATCAGATATGACTTTCGGACATTTTTTCAATTTTCTGTGGAAGAACTCACTTTAAAATGATTCCAAAGTTCAATTATACATTGTGACAACCAATCAGCAATTTTTCTAGTAAACAGTGAATGCACGTCGCGGAAATCAAATAATATGGTAAGACAAGTAAGTTTCTTTAATAAGAAACTCAGAGGTAAGACATTTTATTTTCAGTATGTGACTCCAGATAAAAATGTTTCAAACTTTCTTACTAAGCCTTTAAGTAAATCAAAATTCCACAATTATCTAAAACCCTTAAATCTTGTATAAGTTATTTGAACTCTTAGAACTTTTGTAAGTGACTACAGTTTGAGAATTACGAAGCAATCTGTTGTACATTTTTATAATTCTGAATCTTTTAGATACTACTCTGATTAATAGATGGAGCCAGGGGCATTTCACATCACAGATACTGCGTATGAAGTAAGGGTGTAACTTCGAGATTCACCTCAGTGGAGATAGGCTGTCATGAGTTTCGTAGCTAAAAGCTCATCGTGTCAACATTGTATTTTTTATGTAATAAATTGTTGTGGTTTAAACTGCTAATAATATAAGTCATTTGAAGTGGAGTAATCCTTATTGAATATAACATAGCAAACAAGATGAAAACAGGAAATTAAAAATAATACGATTTAATCAACCGAACCATTCTTCCAACCTACCACTGCCAATCAACAGATTCTTCTCATCATTTTAAGGTGGAATTGCTGCTGAACTTGTTTTATTTGTGTACTTGAAATAGGTTGTAGTAAATTTGTCTTTTTTTTCGTAACCAAATCATAAAAGTTTTCTAGGGAAGAAAGCAAAAGTAAAGGTATCGGTGGTACATTGGCATATTTTTTTTTATTATACATAAAGTCACTAACTTATTGAAAGGGTATACCCAAATTTTCTCCAAAAAAAAAAAAGAAAGAAAACGTTTCGCCCCATCATATTAATTGCCGTAAAGATATCAAAATTTTCAAGGTGTTCATGGCATGTGCTTTTGAAATACAAAGGGTCGGCAGACATTAGCAAATTGGGAAGCACTGTTCTCATCAATATCACAAAAAATCAGTTTGGGCGTTAAAATTTATAGAAATTGAACGAAAAACAATTTTTACTATAGTTATGTGGCAAGTGAATTCCTGATTTCCTAAAATTTTACCTATTTTATTTTAGAAACCTCTACTATTAAAATGTGTGAAGTCAGAAAAACAAAACATAAAAGAAATTTGTTGGATGAACGTTAAAATACCAAAGATAGTTACTGCACCTTAAGAGAAAGCAAAGTATCAGAAGAAACACGTAATGCTGAAGACAAGAAAATGCGCCTGGTATTCATAACTCTTAACTTTGAATATACAACAAAGACCAATGTGATTGAATATCTTGAAATTTAGGATATTATTGCATTTGATCGATTTAGATTTCTTCAAAATGTTTCGGAATTTTAATGACTAATGTAATATAACTGTTCTAATAGAGATAAATAAATTAATGTGCGAAATAAGTATATACAATGTGTTTTTTCACCATAACACTCAGTTATCTATACCAGCATTTAATTTTTAAAATAGAAGATTGTAAATACAGATTTAAAGGTTTGTTAGAGTAAAATTCCTAACTAAGTTTTCCATGTGAATGAGGGTCCACCCTCTTAAATACAGGGAGATTCAAAAATTTGGTGCAAAAGTAAAATGCGATTAAAAAGACCTATGAGTCGGATAGACATGAAGTTTGCAGATAAATATTCACCTAGGTAACGGATTTTGTATGGCATCAAGAAAACAACAGTTCAAAATCGCAACAATAGAGGGAGCTGCAGCAAAGAATGCCATATAAGTGGCGTTTCACATTACTCCCACAAAGCACAGTTGTGGTGAGAGAAAAACCATTACGGAGAAATGCAGTCACATGTTCGATGTGCGAAATTACTAAAGGTTCGTGCTGTCATTCATATTGTAAAACCACACGGTTTTATTAAGCTAATAATTTGCATATAACGTGAAATCTGGCGTGTTCATTTAGCGCCGTTTTTCTATTGAGCAGGCCTAGTGCACACGAATGGCCTTATAGATCTCCACACCTCACACCCGCTGATTACCTGATTGTTGGGTCACTAAAAATCTCGTGACTATAGTGGTAATCCCCAGACCTTAACATAGCTGAAAGACGCTATACGGCAGGAGGTATTAGTCATTCCCGGTGACATATTGTTCAATGCAGTATGAGGCGTATACCACAACTGCACGCAGTACTGGAATGTGGTGGTGTGCGTATTAAGCACTTTCATCTGTATATCATGCTGAAATAAAACAAGTTTCAGTAATTGTAGTATATCTAATTTCACAATTCTCACCTATCGTTGATTCTGTGTGTAGCGAACTCTCTTGTCAGAATTTTGAACTATTATTTTTCTTGATTCCATACAAAGTCCCGCACCTCAGTGAATATTAATCTGTAAACCGCATGTCACTCTGACACATAGATCTATTTTATTCGCATTTTACTTTAGCACCAAACTTTTGAATCACCTTGTAAATGCCAGAGTAGTCAGTGTTGTTCTTTCTGGTCGCTGCCTTTTGGATCTTGAACATACGCTTTTCGGCTGGAAATAGGCAAAAATAGGAATGAAGAAATATAAAACTGCAGTGTTGCTTTATATAGATTTCTAAACTGAAGGAATGTCATATGCAGACAATTCAGATATCAGGCGTGTTCCTCTGATTGTGGATTTCTTTTCCCGTTTTTAAAGATCTTTGCATACGGTATACATATTTTATTAGCTAGCTTGGATTTGGGACTAAGTGTAAACACTAAATCATTTTATATTTCAATAAATGAAAGTCATTAACGAACGTGGATTCCGAATTCCTGAATAAACTAAAAAAATCGAAGAATGAATCCCTTGGTGAACAACAATGTACACCCGTGGTGATCTAAAAAGACCATGTCCCTCACTCCCCGCAAGAAATGGATTCCATAGATTAGCTTTCATAAAAGTCTATTTGTCGGAAGGAATGGCTTACATACAGTATAAATCTATTAGAAATATTCGACATTTTCTCTGTAGTCTTTTATCATGAAAATTATGCACATCAGTAGTTAAAGGCACATGATTAGCTATGCAGTTGTCACCTTGGTAGAAACACTATTAGAAAAACACAATAATATGATTCCATAGATTAGCTTTCATAAAGATCTATTTGTTTGAACGAATGGCTTACATACAGTATAAGTCTATTGGAAATATTCGACATTTTCTCTGTTGTCTTTTATCTTGAAAATTATGCACATCAGTAGTTAAGAGCACATGATTAGCTATGCAGTTGTCCCCTTGGTAGAAACACTATTAGAAAAACATAATAAAATGTGTTTAGTTTTCGTTTAGAAATTTTAAAGCATGCCAGCTGAAGCTCAAAATGCTGAAGGAATGGCATTTTCCTCTATAAAGTACACTCTTAGCTAAAAAAACAAAAAACGAACCACCCTGAAGGTATCACCCGATCAAAATGAAAATTGTTAGATGCAATGCTCATGTATGGGAAAGGAAATTCTTACTGTTTAAAAGCAGTTGGGCTATTTATACGGATAAAATAGCTACAGGAGCGGAACAAGTCAGTACGTTGCTGCGCTACCTCTGGCACGGATAGACGTGGTTACTTGCTGTGGCACAGTTCAATGATATTGCCTTAACGGACAGCATGCAAGATGGTGACGAAAGTGCGAGTCAGTTTGCCGAAATTCCAGGCTTGACGTAGGTGTCGTCCCCTCATGTCCAAGAAATGTTCGCTCGGTAAGAGTCGGGCCATCCGGTTTGACATGGAAGTGTGTCGTCGACATTAAGGAGGCAGGCCTGGTTTAGCCGTGCGGTGTGTGGTCAGCCGTTATCATATTCAAACATTTCTCGGTGATACGGCGACTAGAATGGCAAAACAACAGGTTGTAGAATGTCGTAGACGTAGATTTTAGCTGTTAAGGTGTCACACACTACCGAATGTTCAGGTATCGTAGCAAATGGATCACGTCACAGCCACTCCTGGAGTGCGAGCCATGTAGCGATCCACGGTAATGACAGTGACCGTGCACTGACCGGCTCGTTTTCAGACACGCATGAGCTATTCATGGAACACAAGTGAAATCAAGGGCTCATCATTGAAGCTAACATGATCCCATCTTTATCTGGCCTGAAACTATCACATCTTCATATGGCCTGAAACTATCACATCTTCCTCTGGCCTGAAACTATCACATCTTCATATGGCCTGAAACTATCACATCTTCATCTGGCCTCACACAACTGCGAAGATTGCTGGTAAGTAGTAGGTGACGGAATGGTCTTCTGAAATATATGAGCGGTTCCACAAATCATCTCGCAAAGTCCGATTGGTGATTTCCTTACATGTAGTCGACTCAACATGGCCACGGTTGGTTGAAAGCGACGAATTTAGTTATGTTGGTGCGGTTCTCACAATCACTCTAACCTTGTTCTGCGTCGTTCACTGCCCGCATGCAGCTGGAATATGTACTCCTCGGAGCCAGCATCGCCGAATGGCGCATTTCTCCGTTGGAAATGCTCGGCGATACGGTTACTTGAGCAACCTGCCTGTTTCAGCTCAATCCTACGTCCTCTCTCAAAGTGGGTCAACTGCTCCTAGTGTGCACGGAAGCATCCTCGCAGACCATGGTATTAAATACAATCGCAATCCGTTGTCACATTTGTCACTGGATGTGAGCGTTGCTCTTGGTATTCTCTCATTGAAGATTGGCTTCCTTACGCTGTGGCGGGTCAATATTACGTCACTAATAATCATTTTTTAATAATTTCCATTTTAGATCTTCAGCTACTTGCATGCCGAGTTTCGTCAGGATTGAACGACTTTCATAAGGTGCTACCTTTTGTTTTTTTCTTTTTGCGAAGTGTGTACGTTTATGTATCTCATTTTGCACAACGCTGTTCTTCTTTCAAGATATCCGAGTGCGTTACTATGGTATATAAAATAACATTGTTCAACAAATTTTAACTATTTGTTTTTTACGAAAACGAAGTTAGCCGTCCTTTATAGATTTTTGGTTGTTCCACACGAAAATTGCAGTTAAACTACTCTTCCAGCCGAAATTTCCGAGTAAGTCGACCATTTGAGTTTCACATATATATCAGTGGGATGTCATGTTAGCTACACTCAGAAGTCAGCTCGGAAAACGTTAAATTTTGGTCTGGGTGAGTTGATTCTCGAGTCTTCGCCTCGTGAATCACGTGACAATAGCGAAGAAGCTGTTGGAACCGGATCCATCCAGTTTGTTTAGTTCGCGGGAGCGTATGTATCAACCTGCGTCAATTTTATCGCACTGCGTGTTTCTGTTAGAGTGTTGATTTTTGAATATATTTAAATAAATTAATTTAATTTCATTCACGTCTTATTATGTTCCTGTTCGAGTGTTGGCTTTCACCAAAGTAATAATGCCCCACAAAGCATTAACAACCCAGATAACTTTTGTTTTATTTGTGGTGACGTGATTTGTGGTTCCAGGAAGCTACCATTGACTCCAGCAGTGGAAAAAGCGCATTTCATATAATCTAGGAGTCATATGGGAGACCAAGATAAATCTTCGGCTCCACATGTATTCTGTACGACATGTTCATCAACACTTAATGCTTGAATGCACGGGAAGAAAGTCTAAATGCGCTTTGCTGTGCCCGCCATTTAGGGTGAACTAACAACCCACTCCACCGATTGCCGTTTCTACATGATTCCTCCTTTGAAGAAATTAATAAATCTGAAGAGACAGATAAATATTGAATACTCTATAATACCATCCGTTATTCGCCCAGTGGTCCATGGAGATGGATTGCCGATTCCTGATCCCCCAGATAACGTTAAGGCAAGTAGTGAGAGCGGTGATGATGAATTTATAGAAACAGCTGATATACAAGCTCATCCATCCACCAGGGACATGGATCCTATACATGTGCCTCAATCTTCCTCCAATAAACCACATAGGATCAGACAAAGTGAACTTAGTGATATCATTAGGAATTTGGAGCTGCCAAAGTGTAAAGCTTAACAGTTAGCATCATAGTTGCAACAATGGAACGTTCCTCCCGATGCAGGAAGGGTTACTTGTTTTCGTGATCGTCAGAAAAAACTGGAAGGCTTATTTAGCAGTGAAGACGAAACAACATTCCACAAAAATGTTGAAGGTGGGATGCAGGAAATAAATATTCTGTACAAACCAGACGAGTGGAGACTCATTATAGATACATCCAAAAGAAGCCTTAAGGCTGTACTACTACACAATAGTGACAAAAAGCCTTCTATCCCTGTTGCATATGCTGCTTTAGCTGAAAAAACTTATACCATGTTAAAAGGCGTTTTAAGCATATCAGCCACAATGAACATGAATGGCTGACATGTGCAGATTTCAAAGTTATTGCGATTTTGCTTGGCTTGCAAGGAGGGTATACAAAGTAATGTTGCTATATCTGCGAGTAGGATAGCCGCGTAAAAGATCTACATTACAAACAGAATGAATGGCCTCGACCAATAGCTTTGTTGCCTGGCACAAAAAATGTTTCATACGAACCTCTGGTGAAGGTTAGAAAAATTGCTTTGGCACCATTGCACATAAAACTGGAGCTCATAAAGGCATTTGTAAAGGCTTGGAATAAGAATGAATTTCATTTCAATACTTGTGCCAAAAGGTCCCACGACTAAGTACTGAGACGATGAAACAGGGAATATTCATTACACCACAGATACGCCAGCTCATGTCAGACCAACAATTTGAGTGTATTCTTAATTCTGATGAGCAACATGTTTGGCAATATTGTTGGAATGTTGCAACACTGTTCCTGAAAAACAAGAAGGCTGACAATTCCACGGACCTTGTGGAAGAACTATCGCATGCTTATGAAACATTTGGCTGCAACATGACACTTAAAATGCACTTCCTACATTCACATATCGATATCTTCCCCGAAAAATGTGATGCTTTCAGTGATGAACATGGCGAGCGTTTCCACAAGGACATTTCAGCAATAGAACAACGATACAAGGGAAAGTGGAACGCTGCTATGTTAGCAGATTTTTGCTGGATGCTCCAGAGAGATGCACCAAGCGTTCCCCACAAGCGGCAGGCAAAACAACAAAGCCTATAAAGTAAGTGAATTCGTTAAATTTTACTCCTAGTATTTGGACATCCCATTAATATATATGTAATATATGCCAAATATGAATGGTCAAATTAATCCTGAACCGTAGCTAAGAGAGTATTTTAACTGTCAGTTTCGTTTTCAGCGCCCAAAAATCTATAAAGAAACATCACTTCCATTCTTGCAAAAATTTCATTGATGAACAGTGTAATTCTTTCAGTTTAATATTTATAGAATAAAATTTATATATAACATAAATACAGTTTTTTTTACGCGTTTTGTCAAAGTAGAAAAAGTAAGCCTGTGAAAAGCCGTAATTGAAACCAAATTGAAACATGTAACAGTTGTTCAAGTCATAAAATTTAGGCTGTTTAAATTAAATAAGTATTATTCCAATATGTGGACTACAGTATAAATAAAAATCTAAGAATGTTGGACATCCCGTATAATTTCAGAAAAAAACTGCACTATAAGCACACAATGATCAAAAAATTGCTAAGAAACCTTTTTAACGGTTGTACTGTTTACAAATGGCGTTAATTGTTAGTAATTACTTTAAATGTTACTTATTTGCTATTCTAAATCTCAGAAATTTCGATCTGGAACTAAGTTCAGTATTCCGAAAGTTAACATTTTTGCAGGCTTCACTTTAATCTCATCATTAACAAACGAGGGCTGACCAGATCTGCTTCGAATTCTGCGTCATCTTCCAGAATTTGCTCATTTCGACGGATTTCTTCAAAACAAATTTCTTGGTGTAAACGAAAACCTATTTTTTCGCGTGGGATCTGCATATTTTAGTTACCATTTATCTGCATGACTAATTCAACCCCATAAACTAAAAAAAAAAATCTGCAGCCACATTGGCAATTTCTCAGCAATCGCTGAAAACTGATTTCTTCCGTAATTGAAGTTTGGTACGTTTTCATAATTCTTAATATATTGCGTAAATTCCAATTGAAGATACACAGCTCCCCAAAAGAAAAGCCGGTGCATTCTTAATTGAGAAGAAACGGTAGTTTTTTTGGGCTTTCTCCCCACAAAACTTTATATGCTCGAACTGATGCCAGAGAAGCGGCAGACCACCTAAACAAAGGTTATGTATGACCTTATATCACAAGTCAGTTAACTAGCTAAATTGTGATGTATTAGAGTGATTTGTAATCGAATATAACCAGTACTTGAAATCGGTTTAACTCAGCATTATAAAAAGGCATTTTAATTATTTTCTAGATCATAAATTTTATACACCTACTCTTCTTTTACATAAACGAAATCTGTATCGACTATTAACTTAGACCTAGCTTCCGATCAACAGTCATTACTTAACAATTCCAGCAATGACACTATTTGAAGGCCTTAATGTATTCTAAAAAAGTTCTATGATTAATTGTTGCGGACTTGTTTTTTTCATGAATAATCTCAGAGTAGCTGAATTAAAAGTGCATTGCCTGTGTAGTACATTATTTTACTTTCAATCACATAGTATTATTCATTCTCGGATAAGTGCTCATTTATCTAATACATATTTCGAGTTATCTCTGATATTTTACATTATGTTTCCTTTAAAATTAATGTTACTAAACCTATTTCTTAGTACTTGATCCTTTCTCTTCCTCATTTATTAACACACTCCCTACTGAAATGTAATAGATCTTTCTCAGAGTCTAAACCCGATAAAATTTGATTTTCGGTTTTGAAAGCCTTTCACAATTAATTCTGGTGACGAAAACTTGAATTTTAAAATATTTCTAAGGATTTCAGCATTTTCCATTTCGTTACAAACCTCAGCACTGAATTATAATGATAATTATTTCTACTTCCTTCTCCTTCACCATATAACACGTACGTTATTTTCAGAAATGTTTCATGTTTTCCTTGCAGTTAGTGCCCAAATATCAAGTCTAAATTCTTGTTTTTGTTGATGAGTGCATGATCTAGTTCGCAGAAGAACAAAATCATGTTACTGTATATTAATCTGAAATCTCTTTCACACGCAATTTAAAGTGTACTTCTACATTTGAAAATAGCTGTTTCTTCTGAAATCTATTACCAACAAACTCTCTAATTTTTCGCTCTACTAGCTAAAGAAATGTTATGGATTTTCCAGTCTTCTATCTTCCGCTGTAGTTTCTGTATGATCTTTTCCCATGTAGTATTGCTCATTCCGTAATTTCTATTGTATAATAAATACCCAAGATTTTAATTTCAACAGAGCTTGGGATACCAGTCTGTAGTGTCCATTTGTTCCAAATGATAGCTTTCGATTTCTTTATGTTAAGTTTCGCTCCTGTGATTTGTTCATATCCGCATAGGCTGTGTATTTTATAAATTTATTGTTTTCCCTGGAGTAGGAAAACCCTGTATCTCTTGATGTTCTTCAATTTTTTTTAAAAACTGTTGGATTGTCAATGTGAAGAGTTTTGGTTAAAGGGTGAATCCTATTTCAGCCGTTTGCTCTCCATTTATGACAACTTGAGGAATTTCCTCTTTATGAAACAAACCAGTATTTTACGAATAACCGAAACTCATTAAAAAAAGAATATGTAACTTAAATTTCTAATACTATACTAAAAGTCAATATTCACAAGATTTATAAATACAACTCTCAAAATGCCGTAGCCAATGAAAGAAGGCACGTGTCGTGAGCTTACTTGGAGGGTATATAAGGTGTCCTGTAGGTATTCTGAAAACATATCACTCGTTGCTAGCGAGAAACATCGAAGAACAAACACTCTTCAACTATTGCTGGAAGAACACAAACTGGTGGGGCAACCTTACGGTCTGAGTAAAGTTTTCATGGTATTCTCTGGGTCTACTCATACCTGTGGAAGACACTATGGACCAAATTCGTTATGAATCCATTCTTGTAGACCACGTGCACCTATACATATTGATTGTCTTCTTTGAGGCGAATGGGCTATTTCAGCACGACAATGCGACGTATTACACAGCTAAAACTGTTCGAGAATGGCTGGAACAACAAGATGAAGTATTCAAAGTACTTCCCTGGTCCCCTAATTCCCCAGACGTAAACCCAATTGAGGATCTGTGGGACCACCTCTATCGTGTTTTTTGTTCTATGGAGCTTCCACCACGCACCCTCCACCAGCTGTTAGATACACTGCTGTCAGCATGCCTTCACATACATGTGAACACCTCCTGAGTCACTCCGAGCCCGTCTAGTTGCTGTCCGCGCTGTGCATGGCGGTTACTCTGGAAATTATCTGGTGGCCACAATAATGAGACTCGACTGTGTATAACATATTTCTGTATATTTTGTTCGTCACGTTGATGTTTAAAGAGTGCTTAACTATTTTGAGAATACTCAGTCTGGAAATACCCCATATGTCCCAAAGGTTTACACGAAATTTGTAAAGAAAACGCTCACACCTGAGAACGTTGTACAACTGATTTTTAAAACGAAAATTAACTGAAAATTATTCAGAATTTCTCCACGCTCTGTTGCAAACTCGAACAATTGCATTCAGATATTCTCATGTATTATTTTAGGTAGATTGAGGTTGCAAAGCGGAACTTCGTATGAATGACAACTAGCGCAATTAGAGTGTAATGCTCAATTAGAGTGTAATGCTCAATTAGAGTGTAATGCTCAATTAGAGTGAATAAAATACTTACTGTCCTCGTGATTTACTTAAGACGTACAGTATATTTCTGTTTTTCTTTTTGATTTTACACTCTCTATGTTTTTGTATGCTAGATAATGAATTTGGAAATGAAATATCCCTTTGCCATAACTTCTTGAATAGATATCTTTCACTGGAATCACACTTTTTAACTTAAGAATAAGCTTTTACATTGTACTTTAGCACAACAATTGAAAGTTACATCGGATTTTCTTTTGTCTCGCACTATATGAAATATATGAATTTCCTATTGGACACCATGGGCTGTACTCATTAGATAATTTTTCCATCACGTCATAGCGATGAAAAATCAAGTTACTTCGCGATTGGACATTCATGTTCGTCTCCAAGAACAAATACTTTATTTTCATTCCATAGCCGGGAAAAAGTCGTCTACGTGTAGAAAATTACCGAAACCTTTAGACTATACGAGGAGAGTGTATTCTAGTTCAAAAACGTTCTGGTATGAACGCTCTAAACTAAACATTTTATACAACTCACTGCCAGATTCTCACAAAGTTGTGAGGCTCTGCTAGTAAATTTGTGTATTAGGTTTTCACATGGAAATTTACTCATCAATAGCAAAGAACCAACGGGACGTAAAAGTGCTAATATTTTTTCTGATTGTGATTTAGAAAAGGATTAATATTATTGCCCTGACACAACTCATGATGTCTGCAGAACCGTAATGCAGAACTAAGATGTTTTCATCCTTTAGTAGCGCACGGAAGATCATTGTTATTTCAATAGAGATGATATCATTGTGTGCTAGTTTGTTTGACAGGAATTTAACTGCTTCCCTAATGGAAGTTTCTTTAAAATTCGCATACCGGGCAATTCTTCAAGTATTACTCTACGTAAGAGCGGCTGAGCAATGGATTACTTCTCTGCAAAGAGCTGTATAGTTCCCCGGCGACGCAGTGGTCTAATCAATACGGACGAATGATCACAAGCGATAGCTTCTGATCATTCGTCCGAGTTGAACGAGGGCTCGAATCCCAGGGAAGCATGTATGTTTTGTTTTTATTACAGCACTGTCTATCTCCCTTCCTTCAAACCAGTGGCCCTAAATTAGGGAAGGGCGACTGCTTGTAACCCACTCAGTTGCTCACTTCGCAGTGATCGTTAAATCCCCATTTAAATAAGCGTTGCGTTGTATTCTGCATGTCCTGGTTGACACTTTGAATGCGATATTTACATCTAGTGTCAAAGGATCGTTTTGTCATCCCGAAATGTATCCCATCTGAGTTGCTACGGTATGCTGTTGGTACAGACTATGTGCTATTAATTTGTGATGCAGGCCGTAATTGGAAAGGGAAATCAACCATAAATTTAAAGTCAGCAGACGTCTCTTAACATCTAAACGGCAAAGGCTTGGTCATATGTTCGACGAAGAAGAATGGCAAACAAAAATTTGTTAAAATATTGCAGAGGCCATACAGTGATTATAACAATTGCTCTGTTAGCGATCTGTAACATGAATTTTCAAACAGAGACGAATACCTTGATGAAAAGTATTTAAAGTATTATTTAACAATATTGTAGGAGCTTCATAAAACGGTTGCCTCCCGAGTGGCGCAGTGGTCTAAGAGATGGCTTCTTATCATTTGTCCAAGTTGGGTGCGGGTTCACATCCCGGTGAAAAATGGATGTTCTGTTTGTCTTACGGCACTGGCGCTTTCCCTTCCCTGGAGCCAGTGTCCCAAAATTATGGACGGGCGACCGCTTATAGCCCAGTGAGTTGCTCACGGTTGTCGTTAAACCTCCAATAAAAAAATAATATGGTTTTTCATATAAGCAATTATTGAAAATTTATAATTTTGTAAAAACCAACATTTCAAATTATGTGCTTTAAATTCTATCAAAGCTAAAAGATGCGAGAAGAAAGGCGTATATCACAAAGTCGTCAAACTCGACATTTCATTTCTTTGCAAGAAAGTCATCACTTCTCTCTCAGTTTAAATTTATCGAATGATAAAATGAAACAAATTCAGCATAAGATAGGAAATTAAATAGATGTAAATCATAACCAACGTACAAAGAAATTCGGGACCTGGAAGCAAAATACGTAGTGCGATGAAAAAAGTCCCAGTCTAGGTACGTAGCGCGCCAACAGAATGCAGTACGCGGATGAGCGAGCAGCAGACGAGGGAAGGGACCTTCTTGAGTCATTGTGTCAAGTGGCGTCCTTGTGTGAACATAGGTAGTTGTGCTACACGATATTTGGTGTCCACGTGCAGAACACAGTTGCGATTTTGGTATGGATTGCAAACTGCTACAACAAGTGAACATCAAATTCTTCGTCAAACTAGGCAAATATGGGAACGTTGACGCAAGCAATGTTGCGACAGACTTATGGCAATGAAGCAATGAGCTGTGCTAGGTGTTTTGAGTGGCACTCGTGTTTCAAGAGCGGCAGAACAGCACTGGAAGACGACAAGAGGTCAATGCGACCGACTACGAGCAAAACACCAGAAAATTTGAACAAAATTAGTGAACTATTCAAGACATTGCTACCATCGTCAAAGTGTCATACGGAACAGAGCAGGAAATTCTGACGTCGGTTTTGAACATGCACTGCATTGCTGCAAAGTTTGTTCCAAAGATTTTGAATCCCGAACAGAAGGCAGTCAGGGTCGAACTCTGTCAAGATCTTCGTCAGCAGGTGGTGAGTGATTCAACTTTCTAGTCAGGGGTCATCACTGGGGACGAGACTCATTCGGGTCACCACTGGGGATCCCTTGCGACTTTTTTCTGTTCTCGAAGATGAAGCTGAAACTCAAGGGTCGCCGTTTTAAAACCGTGGATGAGATGCAGTGCGAATAGCAGACGGTGTTTGACACGATTCGCAAACAGGACTTCGAGGGAGCGTTCCAACAGTGACAAAAACGCTGGCAGATGTGTATCGCTGCAAAAGGAGACTTATTTGAGGAAGTCATAGTTAGACTTCAGTAGCGTAAGTACTTTGTTGCGTATCGGCCAATGCTCAGAACGTTTTCATCGGACCTCGTATTTTTTCAGTTTTTTTCTATCTCAAAGGATAAATTTACGACGTGTACTTCTTGATGGGACTTTTTCCTGTGGTTTGGTTTTTTTTTCTATTTGGTGCTCACAGAACTAAACTTTTGGCATGTTCGCCTTTAAGTATCAGCTCAACTTAAAGGGCGACAGAAGTACTTTTTGCTTTGAGAGAAAATAAATGGAGTGACAGTTACTCTATAAAGAAGGGATTACTTGGAAACAGAATTTCCATATGTATTTGTGTTTTCTTTCCCCACACCCACTACCAGGATTGAGGATTTTTTTATCGTAATCTACGAAGAATAATTTTGAAATACTTAATTTTGGCGTGTATTATGTTGGATTAAATATTTAATATAGATTTGTTTCTTATATTAACACTGATAACAAAGGCAGTAGGAGCATGTTATTGCAAATGAACGTTAACATTCAACACAGCAGCTCATACCATTTTTTTACTCGGTTTTTATAAACAGCGCAACCTAAGAGAATCATTGCAGTACTGTGAAATGACGTCTCCCTGAAATAATCCAAGCAATTACAGCGACTCTGATTCTATTTAAAGAGCTTAACTTGTCATTATGCACGAAAATAGTGAAGTCGTAATTACAAATGAGATACAAGACATAAGGAATGAAAGTCAAAGAATTCCTTAAACTTGCAGGTACCTGGAGGAAACGCGAATCATCACTGTTGTTCTTATACATGATAACTGGTTCATTGGTGAGCGGCTCCTGCTAGAATTTCTAAACAAAGTAGTAAATACAGGGAAATAAATTCAGGACAAGAATGATGATCGAACAAGTGATGAAGAATATATTGCTAAAGAAAAGAAAGCAATTTTAAACAGAATTGGTCCGAAAATTTCATAATACTTTGGAGTTGATTTTAATAGTACATTCCAAGAGTAGTTTTATCATATAATCCCTGTCTTCCAAAACAGAGCTTTGATAGACGTGCAAGTCCATAGAAGCTCTAAATATGCTTTCTAAATGCTCTAGTGTGTGTTTCAAGCGTAAAGTGGTACTTTAAAATCATTTTTTGGACTTGTAAAAGATTTTCTGAGAGATGAGGATGTAAATCTTATGTTTTTCAAATGATGCTGACCGCAACGACAAATTATACAATCAGAGTGCAACGACAGTATCCTGTGTCACGGACGAACATAACATTTTAAAATAAACTGAAAGCCAAGCTCTGTGATTCAGTAGGAGAAAGAAGGAAGAAGTCCGATTTAATGGAAACTTTTCGGGCAGTATAAAATCTCATATGAATTTATTAATGAACAAAACACCGTGTGGACACACACACATATATATATATATATTATTTCCTTCACGCTATTTCCAAGAATGCGTAGGACTTGTGCTTCACACGATTCGTTTAATGGCAATGATAATTATAACGGAATCCATAATTTCATATCACTGCATAGTAGGTAAATTCGGTCACGGCAACAGAAACCAGCGTGGAAATACTCTCGTTGAGTTTGCAGAGGCAGAAGTGTTTTTCACCTTGAACTCCCGTATCACGATAAAGCCACACAGGAAATGGACATGAAGACATCGAAATGGAACGAGAAGTGAAATTGATTTTATTATATGAAACAAAACATTCGTCATCTAAGACAGCAGTGTGCTAAACAAGTTCAACACAGTTAGTGACCATAGATTGGTGAGATGTAAGATGCAAATCAACACTAAACTCGAACGTAGCAAGCTCATAAGACAAACAAAATGTATTGACATAACCAACCTTAAAAAACACCATAATACCTTCAAGTTGAAACTGAAGAACAGATTCTCTGCTTTAGAAGGCCTAACATCGGAAAGAAGTGGATATTTCTGAAGTTAACAGAAAAGAAACCAAAGCTCTTATGGAAACAGCAACAAGATTAGCTGGGTCTAAGAACAAGATGCATGTGAACAAATTATCAGGAAAAACCAAAATGTTGATGCAAGAAAGAAGAGAGATGAGGACAACTAAAGAAGATGTGACTTCCAAAGTGGAATATATAGAGCTATGCAAGACAGTACGAAAAAGGATCACTGAAGACCTAAAGAAATTCAACTTTGAACTAGTAAGGAAAGCAATTGAAAACAACCAAAGCCTAAAGATAGCAAAGGGGCATCTCAGTAAGGGAGGAAAACAGATTATTGCACTGAGAAAAGAAGATGGTTCTGTAACAAGAAATAGAGGCGAAATTTTGACAAGAGTGAAAGATTTCTACTCCAAATTATATGAAAGGGGTCCGACGGCTTAACGTGCCCATCAGACGCACTGCGGATATTTAGTGGATCGAGCGCTCGTACCTGCCTGGGATCGAACCTGAGGTCCTTTCCGCGGTAGTCACGAACGTTGCCCACTAGGCCACCAGCGGCCCTTTTCAAGCGATATTTTAGAAGCTCAGATTTTATGTCAATACATCAGAATCAAAAATTGGCACTTATGCCCCTGGTGGCCAAAGTATTCTTTACCAAAAATTTAAAATTACATACAAAATATTTGCCAGCAAGAGGTGTATCCGCTGAAGAAAAAAGTTTTCAAATCGGAGTTTTAGAAGAAGAGTTATCGGGGAAAATGTACTTTGCTTTTACGCCCTCTTGCTGAAAATCTATGCGTAATATTAAAAAGTTACTATATCTAAAATACTCTTCGACATAAATGGAAACGAAAGATAAAATATTTTTTTTTCAATCGGATGTTTAGAAGCAAATTTGTGGAATAAAATATTTTTTTGAATTCGACATCATCTGCGTTTACGTCTTCTAGCGGCGAAATTGTACCTTTTAAAAAGGAAATGAAGGATCATCAATCGCAAATTTTAAGGTTCCCAATGGAAAAATATTATTTTTAAATCGGACTAATAGTTGCAAAGATATATTGGGTACAGGCGGACGGACGGACGGACGGACAAACTGGTAACATAAGCCCAATCTTTTTTTACAAAAGACGTGCTAAAAAGTAAGAGGTAAATAGTGTCAAACCTTTTCTGACAAACAAGCACACATCTGAACCTAAGTTCTACGTTTATCAGTTACAGGTTCTCAGCTTTATATAGGGAACATTTTGTTAGTCGTCGTTATTTATTGTAGTTTCTGTCCTTTAGTTAATTCTACAATACGTAATTCTTTATACTCTTTTTGAAATTTTACGTTAAAAATTGCATGTCAGATTAATAAAAATTAAAAAGGTATTTTATTCTTTTTGTACGTGATCCAGCATGTTATAACTCTGAGAGAAATGGGGCAGCGTAACTCTGTTCCTCCTTAGTACAGCTAAAGTTGAATCTTGAACATATCTGAGAAGAAAATGTTTTTTACCTTCTTTATGGATGTAAAATTGGATTCGTATTTCAGGACCCATGCACATACACACTATTTAAAAATATAATTAATCCCTGGGACGTAAATTTGAGGCTCCATATTTCTTGGCATTGTAGAATAGAATCCTAGATGTACTTTAAAAACATTGGTTTCAATAAATTAAGCAAAAATCAGGATAATTAGAAAATACTTGGTGAAATATTATGAGAACTGGTGAAAAGATACATTAAGTTGTAAATTTTAGGACAGGAGAAAAACAAATCGCGGAAACATTATTTAATATCAGAAAAATTGACAATAGAGAAACATGTCAAAATGTAAGGTATGGAAACTCAATAAGGAAGTTGCTTCAATACGATGTGTTGTCACGTTTAAGGCCCGACAGCGATGTCCCATGCTCATTATGATGGTGTCAATTAACTCAGTGGTCTACTGTATTGCCCATTGCCCCTGTAGGGCATCTGGATACAAATTGATGGTAGCAACACGTCTCTCCAGAGCATGTCAGACATGTACAATGGAATTTAGGTCCGGGTATTGAGCTCGCCATTCCATACGGACAATGGTTTCCTCCTCAAAATAATGCTCCAAGAGGAGCGCTCTGTGTGGTATCGCATTATCGCTCAGTAGAAGAAACATTTCGCTTATTGCACTTGCATAAGGATGCAAGATATCATCTGTATACCTATATATGTACAGTCAGGTTACCACGTGGCAGGATATAGAGATTTGTACGATAACCAAACAAGATGACAGCCCAAATGCACACACTACCTCCACCATAACGATCTCTTTCACCGGTGTTACTGGGATGACAGCGGGTTCCTGGCTCCCTCCAGATCACACAACCTCTGGAGCCACCCTCTAAAGAGTACCTCGATTCCTCAGTGAAGAGTACGGACCACCGTTGACTATCACTCCAGCTACCATGCATGAGTGCCCAACTGAGTCGCTCCGTCCTCCACCGTGAGGTGAGGGGCACACATATTGCTGATTTTCGAGCATACAGACCTCCTTCATGAAGCCGTCTACTTACAGATGAAGTTGATACCAACCTTCCAGTACCGGCAGCAAGGAGAGATCTGATCTGGGTTGGGGTTGAGGTCCTTTGTCTTCGTGATTTTAACTGAAAATAACGGTCGATAACGGCATTTGTCACTCTAGGTCTACCTTGTCTGTACCTTTTAGACAACGAATCTATTCTCAAAAATACATTCCACAGCATTATGGCCACATCTCTTTGACTCTGGCCTGCCTCCAGGCGTCCAATGGCTTGCCATCAAACATCATCAATAAAACAATGTCTCAAACTCATTCCTTCACAATGGCTATCTCTGATTTTTCCTATCGCAATTTTAAACACGAAACCCAAGCAGCTTCTGAAACGCGAGTTTTTATAGAGGTGTCTGATGACTTCGTACAATTGCAGCGCCACTACTTTATATATGATGTCGTGAGTCGGCAATAGATCTGGTATTCATGTATTCACATTTGGTGTAATTCCAATTATTTTTGGCTGGTTTATCGAACATTTTTTGCTTTTTCCTTAATTTATGGAAGCCAGTGTATTTGACATTGTGGTTTCAAACGGATGCACCCAGGCCGCACAAAAAAGGGAAATATTTTAAACTTATGTGCTGCATTTGAAGCACAAGTCACAGATTCTCAGCGTTTAGTATTTCATTTAATTAGGATTGTTACAGATTCCTATTTGTGAAAATCTCAACTGCGAGGATTTCACCTAATTAAGGAAAGTTTGATTTTCACAATGCCTGGGATTTTTACAATGCTATAAAGCCTTTCATAATTTGCAAGATTTTCTTTATTTTCGCTGACAATTCTAAAATTGGTTCCAGTGGATTTTCATTGACCGTTTGGGAACTGATTTGCACTTACTAGGCGTGAAACATTTCGGCGTTCCCTGTTGGTGAGGATCGTTTTCCGGCAACAGTTACGTCTCAGATTAGGATTTCACTGCAAACTACACCATTGCTTGTAAATCCGATGGAAAATACGCTTCGACACACCCCCGATTTGGGCAACATCTGTCATTTTGCGTCCATGGTCACGGTGAAACGCGATGGCTCCTTTCTGACACTCATTAACGTCTGTCTTTAGACCCATAATTCAGAATAAATTTAACACAGACATTGCTCTTTACAACTGCCCGAGACAGAAATGAAACTGTAGACCACGTTAGTGCTATTTATTTCCCAACAATGCTATCACGGCGCGCTCTGTGCAACCGGTAAAATTTCGTACTGTCGTTTCTGTCAGGGGTGATTAATATTTTTTCCGGTGTGCTTTTCTTCCTTATTTAGTTAATGCCTATACTTGTTGTGCATAACCAACAAGTCGAAGTACGCACTCATAGAAAGCGTTTAGGATAGTTAACTGCGTCACTACTCCCAAATGTTTATTGAGAAAAAATGTGTGTTCACTCATAAATTCTAACCTCTCTGTATAGGTGAATCAGATACATTCATTACCCACAAGAGAAGAATGCGAATCAACACCACCAAACAATGTTCCCAGGAAAGACAATTATTTGGGAATAAACATTCCAAATGTGGTCTGCCAAATAAATATTTTGTTTCCCTGTATTAGCATCAGCTTCAGTATATGCGTATTGCTCTCCTCTCCATGAAGATATTAGAGGAATATGAGGATTATGGAACCACGTCACAAGTGTATTGTACAGAGATAATCCTTCTCGGCAACATGTTTCTTCAGCCGCATGAATTGCCCCAAACAATTTGGATAAATTCACTTCTGAGTGACTCTCAGAACATCTTAACGTCGAAAGCTGTACTTGCCATCAACACGACGTAATGGACGTATCCTCTTTCCTGCTAATTTCTTCAAAAACATCTTCAAATTCAAAATATACAGAAAAGAAACAGATCTGTGAACTGAGTAAAAAAGGTGTCGAAATATGTTTTACGGGTTTCAGCTGCAAAACACACTAACCACACAAAGAAACAGGTGGAAACAGGCAGGAGTGTTGACTTCGCTAATGATACCTTTAAGGGAAATACAAAAAATAGCAAAACGAGATCGATACAAATCTCATTTATGTAAACGGCTTTCAAACAACTTACAGGCATCAGGTGAAAATACAGGAACTACAAATACACCGAGGGCTAACAGGTAGGAGAGTTAATCATCCAACAGTCCATTGACGGGCTACCCAAGAAAATGGTAACGAAACATTATCGATACAGATATTGCGTACTTTTACTTTTCACATCCGACTACAGTCATCAGCAGGTGATTACTAACTCTACCATAAAGCAAAGCGGGCCATGTGTATAAATATAGACCATTGCTCTTCTTGGGAATGACTATGAACGTGTATTTAATGGAAAGTTTGTTTCAGATGTTTTTTTTTTTTTTATAAAATCCATGATCCGTTTCTTCTGGCACACGTTCAGTGTAGTTTTATTCGTTTAAGTAGATCTGGCGCTGATGAAACCCATTATTTCCAACAAGAAATTTTATTTACGTATTACTTGACTTTGAAAATTAGTACTTAGAGATTCGCTATGTTACACTTTTAGTAAAATTAATATTTGGAATATGTTGATACTACATGATAAAGCTGTAATTTCCAATCTTTGAGAACAATAATTTTAACGCAATTTCTTTAGAATAAGAAAAATCATGATGCTGATAAAGAATACTTTTTATATTTTATTAGAAAAAAATTATTCATTTGATCAATAAGGAAAGTTTCCATTCCTTCGTGCTGTTCTTGACTGAATTCAAAAAAGCAACCGAATGAGTAATTGTATGCCTGGAAGTTAATCTAAATGCAATTCATCAGAGATTGGGAGGTTCTTGTATATATATATATTTTTTTTTTTTTTGCACAATGTTGTTGAGTAAAGGGATGAATTCATTTGCCAAGAAGTTCTTACAAGTTCTTTGCTGTTAAAGAACATCAGTCAAACATAACCTCACTAATATTGTCCACACCATGATTTATTGTTAAAGTTCAACTCTATCTCATCCAATTCCGGTGAATAATACCTGTAGATGACGAGAAAATTTCATGCATTCAATTCGCTCTTGTTATTTCTAAATTTTATCCGCAACTTACCAGTTGTGTTTTATGTTCTGGATTTTGATAATTCGCTCTTGATTTCAACTCAGTTTTCGGCATGATAAAAACATTACGCACTCTGCATTCTTATCTTCGCTTCTCTACACTCGCTGACCACATCTCTCTCCATCCTGCGTTGGCTTTTAAGATTGTTCAGACCAACCACAAGTGAAAATCTACTCAGTTTTTTAGTAGCATTTCACATGTGAAGTGAAGTTTATTCACTATCAGAAAATGAAACGGTAAATGATTCCCAAACATTATATCAACAAGAATTAGAATTATAAGAAGAAATATGTTTTTTTAATTTACCCAAACTGAATTTGGTTTACTTAGGTAATTAGGAATGAGTTAAATAAAATTATATTTCGGTATTTTTCTGAGGTAAGATTAGATGCTAATGGCAATTTTTGGAGATATAGTCTCAAGTCCGTAGTTTGGGGGCAACAAGTGAAGGCTCGGACTTTCCCGAAGTCTCTTCGAGTGCAATAATAGTTATCATATGTCATATTTGTAAATAACGAAAACATTTTCAGTATCGTATTTCAAAACTGACTGCTTTTGGACATCTGAATTACTAGACTGGATATTAAAGAACAAAAGGATGAGAAATGTGTGGCGCAGTGCTATATACAGATCGGACAAAGGGAAAAGCCTGTAAATGAGCTGATTGAAAAACATGTATGCATACACATTGCCATCATATACAGCTTTGTAAAGGAATAATTTTAAGGAGTTCTACTTTCAATGTGAAGTCGTTAGAAACACTTCTGAAGTACAAGGCGCTTGGTTTGTTTCACTTATGTGAGTTGACCCGTTAAAGTGTATTGCGAGAACAGCACAGGGTTCTAAATCCCTTTTTAACAGAGAGAAGTGTATTGCGAAAGTAGCACAAGTTTCTAAATCCCTTTTCAACAGAGAAATAGCATCATTATCCATTGTTTCAACTAGTCTAGTAAGCTTTCAGGCTGAAAGCTGAAAAAGAGCTTATTCCTGAATTTACCTAAGTTATTTTTTTAATTATTAAATAACAATTTGCAGCTTCTAGGAAACATTTTTCAATTATTCCCAATCTTCAAAAGATTTTTCCTTTTGCAGCAACCTGCGATACTTTAAAAGAAGCAAGATTAGTAGCTTTATTTTTTTTTAAATAATAATGGGTGTTTCTGTTATGAGTGTTGTAACCAATAATGGGTGTTTTTTGTAAACATCTATTATTGTTTAGTTAATTATTTTTTTATTCGTTAACTTCTTCTTTTCTTAGGATATTATTTGCAGGAAGCTCATTGTTTACTTTAATTTGTGAAACTAATTGTTATAAAATGTTTTAAGTTTTTAAAAAATGTTCTCTGCGTTACCATCCTTTCGTGCAGCATCGCTGGCAAAGCACATCAAGCACATAGTGTTTACTTTTACTTCAGTTTTCTTTTTTTTCCAGAACACATTTCTGTCTGACAAGTTGCTCAAAATTAAACAGATGCACGCAATGATATTACGAACGAAAGTTTCACATTTTGCAAACAACACGTCATAAACTGGCCACAAGAATTAAAAAAATACTGCGTAAAGTTGATAACAATGGACCGTCATTGAAAGTGACGGCGCAACCAATACGATCCGTGGCTGTAGTACTTCACAGTGTGCACAAGAATGGAGTCTGCCAAACAGAGGTGTAGGTAAAGAGCAGTGTGGGTCAGTAAATGTTCGTTTGTCCGTCATGTGCTGCACTGCAGCCGCAATAAACGCAATCCCTAGAATGTTGCTCCACATTTAACACACTTTGGCGGCAAGCCGTGTAAGAGGGAATTGACAAAAGTAAGTCGTTTGATCCACATGAGTGGTATTCATGACTTTTTGATATGCAATGGTTATTTCCTAGATTGAAAATAACATTGTGACTCAAAGTTAACCACGAGTGATCAAAGATTGGGACGAAGTGGACAAACTGTAATTCCGGCTGATGGACAATGAGCAACAGTCACATACTAGGCTATTCTCTGAAATTCAGAGGATAACTCCACAAATAAAAATATCTATTAAAACAAGTATTTTAACTGAGTGTTTACTCACTGTTTTTGTATCACACGTCTCCATTTACAGCGATCTTGACACACAGTTCGAGCTTCACTGACATTCATCACACAACGGACACAGCACTTTCTACACTTTATATTCATAATCTTTTTCTCATACAGACACTCTTGATTCTAGTCATCCGATGATTTTATTGGAATTTTTTTACCTTCCTTTCCTGTCACTTGTGTTCCAACAAATTTCTTAATGAGCACCTCATCACTCATTCTTTCAACATGACCAAACCACCAAATAATATTAGTCTCTACCTTACTGACAACATTTCACCACACATTACACATCTGCAACACATGTTCATCCTTCACATGATCAGAACGTGTCTTGCCACAAGCCTACCGTAAGAAACGCAATTCTCCAGAGCACAAACGACTGCTCTCCTGTCGGACACAGGTTTCACTGTCATACATCAAATTAGGAAGAACTACACTTTCATACACATCCATTCGGAACTCTCTTGTCATAACGTATGTAGGAGGATTCAATCCTCCTAAAGAAGCTATGACTTTCAATGGAGAATTCACTCGCCTGCCAATTTCACTATCTATATTTTTTTAACGTTCAAACATAACATGCTTTTTAAATACACAAACACATTCACCTGGTCTATGGCTGTGCCATTTAGATTTATCTGCTTCTTAATACGCTTGCTTCTCAAATACACAAATACATTCATCTGGTCAGTCACTGTGCCGTTTGGACTTATCTTGCATTCCGTACTAACCATTCCTCGCTTAAGCGAGGAACGGTTAGTACGGAATGAATAGCATTGTTTTTTTTTCTTTATTTATACTCAGTGTAAATTTTATACAAACATTGTACATCTGGTAAAACATACTGTGCAACATACTTTTGCTTTCTACCAACAGGACATGGCCGTCAGCACACAGCAATCTGCACACAGGAATATCACTCTGACGAAACCAATGTCGTACATTTTGGCATCATGCATGCATCCATCAATATATTAAACATCCGTGGTGACAATATACCTACTTCTCTGACTCCTTCACCAATAGAGAAATATTTCGATAAAACACTATTCACTCGTACACGAGCTCAACTTTCAGCATTTGTATCTTTCACGGTATTAAGTAGATTGCCAGTGATACTATATTTTTTCAGTAACTTCCACAGAAGTATGCTATTTCTTTGGTCGTAAGCTTTCTCTAAATCTTTGAAGACATCAAAAGCTTTCTTGCCAAAAGACAGATACTTTTCGTTCGTGATGCGTAATGCAAAAAATTCGGTTATTGCCGACTAACTAGGCAAAAAAATCGCTCTGAATATCCCAAACATTTTCTTATAATAAGGCCTCATACCTTATTGATATTGAACTTCCCAAACACTTTCACTGACACCCTCAGCAAGCTAGTTCTAGCACTTAGTCAAATGACTTTTCCCTTATACGAGGGAACAATGATCCGCTGATGGATATGTATTTATATTGCGATTGCGGAATGTTCGTTACAACCACTCGTAATTTCAGGGTATTTGCATCGTTTGGGATGAGGTATAACCTTCTGGCATTAAAAAGCGTATGTAAAGTAATATACATTCCACTTTTTCACCGAGAAGTGTAAAATATATTACTTTAGAATAAAATACTTATTAATAATAATTTTATTTGGAATTGTGACACTCAGGCAAAACTCTGGGTTAACCAACGCGATCTGTCTTCGTTTACATTTGCATATATTTTTTTAAATACGAAGAAACAAGTACATTTTTCGGCAGAAATATTCTTCTCATAATACGTGAGATTACGTCAGAATTTTTAACACAGAAGTCATACATCGATGAAAATTTTGAATTTATTGTACAACACGCGTTATTTGTCACATCAATTAGTTTCGAATCTACGTCGTCCCAACGTTAATGGAACACGCATCTTCCCAGTTCCGTTCGAGCGTGTGGCCCCTTGCATCACTCAGGACGATGAAGTCTTAAGTATCTCGGTGTTAAGAGGCAGTACATTCCCAGATTTTCTACAATCGAAATAAATTCTACTTCCTTGTAGGGTAGATCTGAGAGATACATGCGAGACAGACTGACATGTTTTCATAATGACTTTCTGTGAAGTCATTATGATAGAACATTTTTAGTCATAATGACAGAACATTTTTCAATCGCAGAGATGTACTGTTTTTCGATTGGCACAAGATAGAGAGAGGATTTCTTATTCAAGGAAATTGATTTCTGAATTTGATGTGCTAGTGTCACCCTGTGCTACTGAATGAGACGTTGAACAATCAAACGTAGGAGAGGGTTTTTATATTCCTTGGCTGAACTTCTGTACTCCAAAGTGATTATGGAATCGTTCTGACTCTATGACAGCTCAAATTCTTCCAGCATGTAATTACGGACGAAGGGTAGTACACGTCATGTACAAATTTTCCAAGCATAACATTCGTAAAAAAAGTAACATGGAAAAGGCTAATTTTTACTTCGTTTGAAGTTAGCTCGATATCCAAGAAGTTTGCAGATAAAAATGATCTTTTCCACTAAATTAGGAATTATATATAATGTTTTTCCTATGTTTTAACTGAAAACTAAAAATAATTAAGGCAGCAAATAGAAAAAGTGTTAAAAACTTACTAAAAAGTGTCGTATCTTTTTTTTTATTAAAATCATGTCTTCAACGAGTAAAACATTTCTGATTCATTTCTATCTTTTGTAGACTTTGGAAATCAGAACAACAATTCCATTAAGAATTTCTAAGTGATTTTTGTTAATTGTGGGTTACAGGTGTAAGAGAAATGTTTCTGATTATCGTCTTGTAAAAGTCTTAATTGTCTTATAGAGTTCGGCTGCAAACAATTAGCTGGCGAGATATATAAACTGAGTAACTAAATCATTATGATCACCTGGTTAGTACGTTTTTGGGTCACCTTTTGCCCATAATACTGCTTTAAATCGTCTTGGTACAGCCTATGAAATGTCGGCAAGTGTGGTGGGGCATCATATTGGAAACGAGAGAAGTTGCACCCTCGAGCTCTTGAAGATTTGATTCCAGACGTTGCACCTGTCGGATGCCCTTTTCGACTTCATCTGAAAATATCCAATGGATTGAGTTCCATTGATTGAGGAGACATTGTAGCAGGCAGAACTATCCGTGAGTCTCTTCAAACCATTCGCTTAGAGTGTGAGTACTGTGACATAGAGCATTGCCTCTGCTAGAATTATCCACATCCACTGTGATAAACAATAAAGATAACTGGGTGGACGTGGATGGCAACGTAACTATACTGGTGTGCAAAAATTAAAGACGATGAAAAGAAATAAGCATAACAGCCGAACGAGCAGGCGAACGGACCGAAAGACCACTCAGGAGATAGACTAGGGTTCGGTACGGTAGGGCATGTGCATATATGCAGAATGACGTGGGGGAGAGGGGGGTCGGAAGGGTATAAAGCACACGGGCGGTGAACGGTCAGCAATTCAGAATTTACCATGAAATTTAAATAATACTAAGAATTTAAGTGCTGAAAACTTTCGCTTAGGTTTAAATGTCATCGGAAAAGCATACAAACTAGGATCCCATGCCCAATTGGTTCGCCAGACGTCAATAAACAGCAGCAGTAAGTTGTGTTCAATCACCTGAACAAGTGTCGGCTCGTGGAGTAAATTGTTGGTGGGGCGAAGATCCAGCCCATAACATATATGTTATGAAAAGTAACTAAAACCAAATTTTGTAGAGAAGCGATTTGAAACTGCAGTTTCGGCGATGGTCTTTCTAGCCACATTTGGAATAAACGGTCTCTTCGTGAAGTATCCATAGATAAGATTCCCGGTGTAGCGTCCCCCTTCCAACAAGATTCCGTGATCCTCACAGAAGCAAAAGATTTATTATAAGAAATTAACGACGCTTTGCTCCCGTCTGCGTGCTAAAAAATTGCAAAACAAGCGTTTTGATGCAAAAAATTGTAAATTTTAGTCGGAAGAAACATCTTCATATAGAAATACTTTCGTATTTGGAAATTAATTTAAATGTAAAATGTGGTTCAAAGTCAAGATTTTTCTATACATTCCATAAAATAGATTTCTTAAAAGAAAGTTTGTTATATAGTGACTCTACTGTGTGTTTGTAAGACCTCCTGATTACAACTGACACTATCCATAACGGCTTACCAGGGTTTTCTAACACACACCTTATTTAACTTTGTTGTTTGAGGAAATAGTCACTTCCTCGTTTGGAAAAGTATATGGTCTTCAATGCTAACTTAATTTCCAAAAAGTATATATTAGTTTTCGAACGAATTACCGTAAATTATTTACTCACCTGGGTCTTCACTAGAAAATGTAAAAAGTTCGTAATAATATAAAAATCGGTGCCATCCCGTTGATGTAAACAGTCGCTCATGACCGTTTCTCCTAGATTGGTTCGAGCGCGAATACCGATGAGGTATGGATATCGTGCGTGTCTGAACATCCCTCATGACTGTTTGTCCTAGATTGGTTCGAGCGCGAATACCGATGATGCATTGATATCGTGCGTGTCTGAACAGTCGCTAATGACCGTTTTTTCTAAATTGGTTTGAGCGCGAATACTGATGAGGCATGGATATCGTGCGTGTCTTACGGCAGTGACTCTCTACCTTACCTGGCACCAATGTCCATAAATTAGAGACGGGTAAATGCTTATATCCCATTGAGTGGCTCATGGTGGTCGTTAAAACTCCAGTTAAAAAAGACGGGCAAAATATTTTGCTGTAAAAAAACATCTGTAGTGATATTTACAATTATTTCCGCCTCTTATGTTTATATTTCCTTATTTTCAATTATTTTTCTGATGTTAATATTGTAATTCAGTTACTATAACATTATAGCTGACACAGATTCGGTTAAAGAGAATTTGGAAAAATAGTAACGGAAATATTTTCATTCCAGCTACATATATTGTTGTGGTTTTAAATTTTGAAATGCAACTGGTTTCCATAAATTAAGCAACAAATGGGAAAATCGTGAATACTGAAAAAATATGCAACCGATTCAGATGAAATTTGGTGAAAAGCATTATCAGACGAAATGCAACAAAAAAATAATTACATGTTATGCTAAGCATTTATACTTTGTATGAGGTCTTGTGATTTATACAGATGCTACGTTTCAGTTTTAAAATTAGTTTACGCATTAACTAATCTCTACAGAACAACACTGTAAGGGAGTGCTTTTTCCTTTTTGCAGATCAAAGAATACCATTTTCTTCCCGCAAATATTCATCAATGTTTTTATGAAGTTTTTAGAAGAATTTATCATTTTTCACAAACACTTATTGATTTCGCAGGAATTAGGGAAATATAGGATATTATATTGACATTCCTGCTACAGAAAGAAACAAAGGGCTCAAATTCAAAGAAACAAAGTGCTCAAATTTGCATGATATTGATCTTCTGATACGTATACTGACTGATATCCGTATTATAGAGAGTTTGTTCTAGACGTCACGGTAGCCTCCCAATGAGACGAAGGAAGACTTGGCGGCGAAATCGTCACCGTTCAAGTGGACGAGACAGTCACACTGTTGAAAGCACCTGGAAGCTTAATACTTTTGAATGAGATACAAAGTAAAATTAGTTAAGGAGATCTGCACTCAGATGATATCCGTTCCGCCCTGATCACATGGGGCCTGGAGCTACGGCCCCGCTGCCCCAAGAGAAATCAGGGGCTGCCTATAGAAACAGTCCTTGCATTAGATTAGAACATCTGATAGTTTATCACTCCTGAATTTCGTCAATGTGGTTCAGAGAGTATTTAACAAAGAGCAGCTCAAACTCAAATAATGGTGAGCAACTGTTGTCCGCAAACAAAAGCAAACAGTATTGAATCAAAATTAATTTGACAGACCACATTTTAGAAAATTTGTTCGGAAGGAATTGTCGTCTTTCTTCGGAATGCCTTTTAAAGTGGCGATTTTCATCGTGAGACAGTTCTTTCGTGGCGACTAATTAATATTTTTGATTTGTTAACTGCCAGAATGATACTTTTCTATTCACGAGGAAACAAAGTTTTAATTTCAGAATTGGTATTTCCAAGTAGCGCGAAAATAAATCTAAATAAAGGTCATTTTAAGAACCAGCCAAAATAGCACAGTACTTTTTAATGAACTTTTAATGCAGAAAAAATGGATATCTGTTGTACGTTCTAGTTTTATTACTTTTTAAGCTGGAATATCAGTTCTGTTAATAGATATGAAGTTGGATCGAGATCATATTCTTAGTGTATTCAAGGGCAGGCATTTGTCCTATTGGAGATAGCGCTAATTAACTTGTATAAGAATTTGTGATTCATGAAACAGAAAGGAGATTGTTTCCATAAGAAAACTGGAACATTTTAATTTCATTAATTTGTAAAATTGATCTGTCCATTCAAAATTTGTCCACTGCTTTGTTAATAAGAAGGAAAATAGCACCGGTAGATACTTTGAGGTTGAATGATTTGTTAAGTAGGTAATTTCTGCAACTCGTGAGGATTGGCAATGATGCTGGAAGCATAAAAGTAGAACGTCTTTTGTGTAGGGAAGAGATTAGCGTTAATCGTGGAGAGAAATAAAATATTGTTGATGACGTCACCACAAAAACAAGATCTGAGAGTATTACTCCTGTAAATAAGCAACTTAGTCACTGATATCACTTTTAGCCAAAAAATAAAACTATTTCATAATGAAGAAGACGCACAGATGCACAAGAATAATATATAATATAATATAATATAATATAATATAATATAATATAATGCAAAATAAAATTGAAAATGTTTTCGTAACTCACTTATAAAAACGTGGAAAGAGCGATGACTTCTCTTTGATGCTCCTATTTTAAATAATATTCAGTAAATCAAAAACAAAATTAAGTATAAGTATACGACTTCTTGGTAATGCCAAAGTAGTTCACTTACAGTTCTTTTCGTACGTAAACGGAAATTAAATTTTCTGATGTACATTGAAACGTAAAGTGTAAAAGGTAGAAACGATTAGGTTTTAGAAGAAACACGTTTTGTTTCTTCTGAATTAAATGTTGTTGTGCTTTGTTGAAATGCACAGCCTTTGTCCTCTAGAATCAATTTGAATTCTGCCATTTTCAGGATCTTCTAAATGTCTAAACAATTTAGCTTATTTTGTGAAAAATATGATTCCAGACTTGTTTTTCTATAGCACAGTTAGTCAAAAGCTGTCGTTCTTCTTGACTGATATCGGATTCATCTTGGAGCTTTATGCTTCCCTCTGCTAGAACCCCATATATATGTATGATGATGATATTAAAGTATTATTATACCCATGATGTTGGAATTAAGGAGGCTGATAACGTGCGTTTGGTAGAAACCTGCATTTCAGTAAGAGGCGAGTAGACAGTAGAAGCTGATAAACGTGAAATTCTGGTGCTCTTAGATCATTATTGGAAAAAACGGTTGAACGTGGCATTGGAATCGAGAAAGATGTGTGCAGTTGCAGGCGGGGAAAATGGTATGGTATGCTTGTATGCTGGGATTACCAGTCTGAAAGACCGATTAACAAGCTCTTCCTTCAGCCACCGATGCTGGAATGGGTAGCGTTTTTCATCGATGCTCAATAGCAATACTTCCGCAGTGCTCAACGGTATCGCTGACTAATAATTTCTCAAAGCACTGAATAATGCCACTGTAAAAATAAAGATCACACTACTAATCTCAATTACAAGTTATTTTGCACAGCTATGCTCTCACTTCAGGGAGGGATAGGACACTGCTGATGATGAATTAAAAGAACTTCGGAAACTATCATGATTGCCCCTGTAACTAAACACTTAGGTACCATATGATGAAGTGGAATAAAAGTAAAGATATATTTATTTTTGAATAACAGCCCATGAGTTCCTGTGGAAGAAATCGTGCATTATTTTGAGGTACACAAGTAAAAGATTCATTCGCTCCTTTTTATTTTGGAATCATACAAGAGCGCCCCACAAAAAATTCCCCTTTTTCTCTTGCGACCTTTAAATCTTTAGAGGTTTAATTTTAACTGCTATGCACTTATAATTTACCATTCGTAAATTTTTTCTTTCCTATAGTATTAACAATTTCCCATCGTTGTCTCTTGAGATGTCACGGTTTTCGTTAAAAATTAAAATACACTCTTTAATTCGAAACTGGGTTGAATTAACCATTAAGGTTTTCGTGATGTTTGCTCTCGAGACTGAGGATCAAAACGATTTAAAAAAGCATTCATTTAAAATCCATCTTTCTATTATTTTGCATAACTATGGTGTGTCAATTTGTTAGTGCTTTAATAAATATTAAAAACCATCTACACAAGGTTTTTGTTCAAACTTTATATTTACTTTCAGTAAGAAATTCGAGAAATATATTAAATATGAAATAACAGGGTGGTTCCTTTAGCTGCATATTTGAAAATGTGTACGTTCACGCATAAAGTATCTCTTATAGCAATTTGCCACGTATTTGATCCATTGTTCCTTTCTCCAACCAGGTCAGACCATCAATTCGGACTGCTATATTGCATAGGCTTTATCTTCTTTCTACGAAACGCATTAAGAAAAATTCTGATAAAAGAAAAATATCTGTCCAAAAATACGCACTTGAGGAAAACCAATTAGGAACATTATTTTTCTACGATAATGCAATATATTAGGAACATCTTGTATAAAGAAATCTATCTCGTTCCTACCAGATAATGTTTTTACCAGACGTGTACAAATTATTGCAAAATAATACATTATATTTTCCGTGGAATTATAGCGAACTTAGTGGGGAAATTGTGCTCTCAAACAATTGCAGAAGCAATGAGGAGATTACGTTAACACGCAGCGGTCGAGTGGAGTTCTTCTTTGTTTTTTTAATACCGCTTCAAAAAAATTTATAGGTAATTCCATCTGAAACTGTATGTAATGACCCCATTTGTCGTAGCAAAAGAGTTCCAAAGGATGTCAAGCTTATTACGTGAAACATCTCATTAAATTAACAGTAGCCGCAGTATATGTTTTGAGATATGGCCACTCTGAACAAAGATTTCGTACAAAATGATTGGCGAAAAAAAAACGTATTTCCCATCTAAAACTTAGTGAAGACAACAAAAAACAAGGTATATGCCCATGGAAATTACAGTTGCCTGGTAGCGAAAATTATTTTTCGTATGTGTTTGCAAGGGGACACGAAATTCCGGATGAAAACATACATAAATTGCAATTTCTAATAAGGTTCATATGTATTTCCCAGCCCAAATATATTTATTATGCGAAGAAGAAATAGATGTTTCCAATTTTGTTTCCCCTGAAGAAGAAAAAATTGCTTGCATTCAGAAATTTGAAATGCAAATGCCATTTCAAATGTATATATATATATATGTGTGTATAAACTACACCGCGGAGTAAATTCCGTAACTAATCAAGATATTATTCGTGTTTCAAGAGCTACCATATGCAGCCGAAAGTCCAGTAATCATAAATAAAGTTCGCTATGTCAGATCTTGAGGATCACTCAATCGCCTAGAATTTGCAACCTTAAATACAAAATGTATTCTACTGCCTACAATTTTACCTATGTATACAAATGCTTCCTAATCAAAAGTACTAGAGTAAGTGTATTGCTTACAAAAATGCAATCATTTGTCTCAGAATTTGGTTTGCCTATGTATACAAAAAGCTTCCTAAGAAAAGCACTAGCGTAAGTTCTATCGTCGTTCCATTTGTTTCCGTACAGTGATCTGTTAAAAAATTTGAGAACCAATCTCCTGAAAAAAGGACTTGTTTTAGATAGGTTAATTAACATTTTCGATGCTGCAACTATTTTTAGCGGGTTGCTAACCCTTTCATTTAATTTTGGAAACATTACAAACTTTTGTAGGTTTAAATCTTTTTAAATATTATTAAATAATGTTTTTAATTTAAATACTGTGCAGAGTAGTTAGAGAAGCAGTAATTGCAGCTTTAGCACTCTAGGTGGCAGGTGCTTTGGAAGACGCATGGCGATAATTTTGTCGACATGTATAACAGGAGACTTCGTTAAAAGAGTTCTGTCTTTTTGTAGCATTCGTTCTAGATGAGATACGCATATATGCGGTCTCGCATTATGAGCCTGGAAATATTTTCGACGCAATATTGCGGTCTCGCCGCTTTTGAACAGGTTTTCGATAAACATATTATTCCGTCGTCGCCGCTTTGGGCACAGAAATATCCGAACATATATATGCGTGCTTTGTCACCTGGAGGGTTTAGCCCTGATTTTTAATTGAATTTCCAATTTATCGTTGTGCATACCAACCTCATTAAGTACACGTGTTGCTCAAGTGATGATCTTGGTAAATTTTAATTTCTTTTTTCAATAGATAATTAGAATCAATGTTTTGTGAAGCTCGTAGGTATTTACAAAAATACATTTCCGCAAAATTGCCACAAAGAAATCGACATTTTCTTTTCTAATTTGGCAATCGTCAGGAAACACACACGAACCCATTCTTGGAATTTTTATTTGATTAGTGTCATAATTATATTGTGCTCTTTCTTTCCTTCATACGATATGCGAATTTGTCTGGCCTTCCTGTGGGTTCGTTTCGGATTTCTTATCGTGCTGTATGGAAATTGTTGGTTACATAAATAACAACATACAAAGGATTAAGTTTAAGAAAATGTAATCATGAAAGAAATTCGGGATTACACCATATAATACAGATTTTGAAGATGACAATCCGATTTTTGGTGTAAATGTGACAAAGATGGAAAGTCAGATAAAATCTCGAAAGTTTGAGAATTTTAATCTTCCTGGAGTGGGACCCGAATCCGCGTCTCCCAGATAACACCCGCGTTTGCTAACCACTACACCACCCGAACGACCAAGACTCAAATTTCCGATTAATTTGAATATGACCATCACAGGAATCGCTAGGTCGAAGCGACCGGTATTCCGTTGATTAGCGAATCTGGAGGTTAAGAACTCCTATCCAGTGATTGCTGGGAGAAGCTTAGAAATCATGAAATAAATACGGGATTACACCATATAATACAGATTTTGAAGGTGACAATCTGATTTTTGGTGTAAATGTAAATGTGGCAATATTCAAAATAAACGGAAACTTGAGACTTTGGTCGTCCTGGGTATTGTAGTGGTTAGCATACCCGGGCGCTATCTAGGAGACGCGGATTCGTGTCCCGCTCCAGGACGATGAAATTCTCAAATTTTCGGATACTATCTGATACTTTCCATATTTGTCACTTTAACACCAAAAATCGGATTGTGATCTTCAAAATCTGTATTAAGAGATGTAATTCATCATGCTAAAAAGCTTATTGATCTGGGCTGGCACACTGTGCCTGTGTGAATTCTCATATAATTTTTTGACAGCGTCAGCACAAAACATAACATTTAACTCTTTTATCATATTTCCTTTCTCCCTACCTTTTTTTCTACATTAGGTATACTGGTATAACAGTGCTGAATAAGAGATCAAAGTTCAAAGAACGAAAAAACGCATTAAAGAGCAAACTAATTTTAAATATTTCTTTATACAGGGCACAAAATATAAGTATTTTAATATTTCTTCACAGAGCACGGAAGTCACTGGCGATGTGCTAGTTTGTTTGTGTGAAAACCTGTCGTTACAAATTGTCCCGCAACTGCCTCTATGGCTTTAGGAGTGTCGGGAAATTTTACTCTCTTACCGACGTGATATGACGCATTTTTCCTTTTGGCAGACACCATCATCACTACGTTAAACGTCCACTATGAAGGGATGCATGTAATCAGTAAGGATGGACAAGTAAACAGTGGCGCTCAGGGACCCATTCATTGGCACCAGCGACTCCCAGGTCGTACTACAGAAAAAGATCCGCCAGACGTGCAAAACCTCAAACCGCCAGCTTGTATCCTTCCTCTGACCGACAAGCATGTCCGTGTGCTAGTTCTCACGTGTCTGACGTCGCATCCGCCACCACCCTTTATTTGTGGAGTAGAAACCTTGCATTCGTACGAGAAGGCAGCCTTTTGCCGCTCTTCCTCTGTCCAATGACTGTAGGTCCTTGCGAACTGCATGCGTCGTTGCTCGATGTGACCTTGTTTAACATGGTCAGTCTTGACGCAGCGTTCACTCCGGAGACCCATGCGTAACAGGGTTCGATCTCCTATTATCATGGATACGTACCTGCGGTACCCCAGCATCTCATTTACGTTGTCAATTACTGTATTGCTGCATGTCTATTGCCTTTAAATAATCGACGGAGGCGATGTTCTCAGTATGGTATCAATGGCTTATGGGGCTCCACACTTATGATTTCGAGGAGGTACTCGGTGTGCCGGATGTCAATACTTGTTCATCTCATTACTACAGCACCTAACCCACGAAGTCTGCTGTTTCTAAGATGCCTCCACGATTTGCGCGGCAGTCGATGATCATTCTATTTTTGAATGTCCGTCAGATTACTACGTCTGATCTTCCAGTGCTGGCGTCACGCACTATGGAAGCTGATGTTTTTTCCGGCAGCTTCGGTATTCTTGTAACCCACCTTATGTTATGCACTCTGTGACTCATCTGGGTAGGTACACTGTGATTCCGGGGGGTGTTCATAAGTTTATTCTGACACGATTCTTTATATGAATCGAGGACTTGTTCTAGTATATTTTACCGAATTGTCAATTTACCAGCTACCAGTCAGTAGCTATTTAAGTGTGTTTTACAAAAATAATATTCCAAAGAATCATTCGGTTACTTTGATTAAAAAACCAAACCCAGAATTTGTAAGTAAGTTTTTTAATGACAGAAGTTTTTTAATTTTTCCGCGCAGTCAGTGAAAATATGTCAATTCTAAAATGTCAAAATTAAAGGCACCAAACATTAAATTCTGAAGGGCAAATTTTCTGTTTCATAGCATTTGAACTGTTTGCACACAGACGCAAAATCTTAAATTCCTTTTTCTCAAAAGTTCACGTACCGATTTACCTATATACCTTCTCATATTCTCAGAGTATATGCCCATATTCCCCTTATCGAAAGTGAGAAAATGAGCGCAAATTGTTTTGGAAAAGAAAACGGAGAATAAATGACATTTCCGGGAATTTAAAAGTTTTTGATATAAACGCAATCAAAAATTTTATTTCAAAATCGTATAGAAATTTTTTTTCTCTTGTGGTAACATGGCATAACACCTGAGCAAGCCTACTATTTATAAAAAAACATTGATATTTGACCAGCATATTTTCATGCTGAAGGAGGACGACTTTGTGATCAAACAGTGCTGAATGTTTGGACTACCATTTTACTTTTCAGCCTCTCTAATATTTGTTATTGCAGGTCAGCATTTACTCGTTTGATTAGGTACAATAACTTCCTCAGTGGTTTACCTCCTCCGATGTCCCCACCACACAATTAACAAGACTTTTGGCAGATGTGAAAGCCTTTCTTGTTAAAGTCGACGGTGACCAAGCTCTCCAACTCGGCAGACAGTCCATCGCTTTGGCATGTCTGTATGGGACCCAAATTTTTTTTTTACATGAAATTAATCGTTCCAAGAAAGGATCATTTCTCGGATGCCCAGGAAGCCACGCTGGTCATTCTGTCAGATCAATTTCTTGCTGATCAATGGTCAAGTAGAACCAACTGGTCAAACTTTGTGGTGTATACCCAAGCACATGCATCCTGTCTTTCTATAGTTGTTCTGTGTACAGTGCAAACTTTTCTGATAATTCTTCAGCGGTTAAGTTGCTAAATGGCCATTTAATATAGTGCGGTAGAGATCCTCTTCAGAAAATTCTCATGGACGTCCTGAAGTGGTTTATTCCTACAGCTCCTGTCTCCTTCACGGAATTTCAGCGCCCGAAGGTGACATGTGTGTTCTTCTACAGCATCGTCGTCACATTCCTCACAAATACTGTTGCAGGTGCTGCTGCATTGTTACTCTTGTCGAACTGATAAAGCAAAGAATGTTTAATGTAATCGATATTGCTTGACATGTTAACCGATGTGTGGCTTGTTTACGAAAAGATGCACATGTATATTTCGTGAAATTTTATAGCTTACTTTTTGAAACATTTTGTCCTCACACGCGCCTTCTGTTATTGCACTTTGTCACGTAATCTTTTTACTTGGAATTTGTATCATAAAAAAACAGGTATAACTTTTCACACATTAAAATATTAATTTTAAAAATGTAATGAAAGGGGACTTTTGTAAATGTTCTCTGCTTACGATTCAATTCGAAACGATGAAAATCTTTTAAAATAAGCCCGAAAATCAATTTTAGTAATTCAATGGTTTATGGTGCCAACGATATAATTGCGTTAACGTGTTTAGTACAAATTTCAGTCAGGACTGTGAAAATGAGCGTATAAAGTCCATGTATTAAAAAATTCCAATTATTATTTTTGTATTAAATTGAAAAAATTAATTTTATATAGTTATTGAGTTCGAGTTTGTTTCACTTAGCAGCTGCTTCAACTTATTTTTACTGCAATGTCGGTGTTCCATGCGGTTTAAACAGACACGTGGTCAGTTGATAAGAACAGCCCATCGTTTTTCCTTCGGAAATTGTTTGTGTTACGTCGTAGTCGGATACACTATGTCGTCTGACGGTTCCAGCAATTAA